>CM057100.1:9302514-9902514 GCA_029959045.1 Taenioides sp. WSHXM2023 | reverse complement strand
CTACTGTACAGACCCTCCCCACTGGGTCTGAACGGGCCTGAGACGAGCTGTTCGCTGTGTCATCTGTAAGGCTTGGCTGATTTAAAGACGCACTATGTAAGTTTTTGGTAACACTTTATAATAATGACACTATTTACAGCCTTAAAAAGAAATACATGATGGACAAAATGTTTATTAATAATTCAAGCTTAGTAACTACATATTTTATGGATTAAGGTAAAGAGTTAGTGTTACGTATTAATTAAGTAGTGACTATGCTTGAATCATAATAAAATCATAAAAAAAAAACAAAAAAAAAAAAACATATATGGTTAATTAATACAGTTTTCATAAAGTGTTACATTTTCCAGTGAAATTTCCATTTGTCTCATGGAGATGTTATTGTTTTGCCACAAATGTTCCATACGATGGCATTAAACTGATATATCTAACATATTTTTTCAATTATTGACATTTTTAACGTACTGAAAAATGTGCATTTTTACTGTGAATGGGATCGTCTCTCCATAGATGTGACCAGTATTTTGGCCTGGGGGCGTCACCTGTTTGTCTCCACGGTGATGGATAAGTTAAATGTTACACTGTGGAACATCTCCATGGAGAACAAGTTGCGGACTCAAGAAAAAGTTACACAGGGCATCTTTATATTATGCATTATTATTATTATTAAGGAAATTGCAGCTGTGCTATGCCAGGCCAACACTGCCAGCTCAGCCCTCGTTATATATTGGTCTGTGCGTTAAGAGGTGTATAATACTCCCTACAACAGAAGCATATCCAGGCTTGAACACACAATACCACAATGTTTTGCAGGTCTCTAGCTAAATCAACTCGTACGGACTTTTGTGTCTGAACCAAGTTTAGGTTGTGTTTTTTTTTTTTTTTTTTTTTTTTGATTGATCGTAAACATACATCACTCCTTCAAAAGACAATCACCAGTTTTAGTTAGTGCTACTTTTCCTCTGCTGTCCCTGGGAAGGTCATTATTTTTTCCAATGATGTCACTTTTGTCCTCCGTATTATGTACTGAATTGTTACCATGTAGTCAATTTGAAAATGCATCCATTTTATCGTCATACAAATTGTCAAAAGGTAAAGAGTCTAATGAAGTGCCCTTTTCTGTAGCTAATAAAGTCTTGGCTTACAACATGCACCACAGGTCTCAGCAGTCAACACGGATCACTCACTCACACTTGCATACACTGCAGGCGAGATGTGTGAAGGGCAGAATGTACCGGTTCCAAGAAGTGAAATGACAATGATGACAAAATAATCATAACTCTGTGAGACTGAAACATATGTTCCGAAGATTTCACATTTCCAACAGCGAAGTAGAAATCTGAGCTGGTGTCATTATTTTATAAGATGGACACCGTCTCCTGTTGTGGCACCGCGAGCCAGAAGCCTGCGGTGACGGCGGAGACGTTAGCATGACAGCATGTAGCCGCTGACGACACATGACCGTAAATGCCTTTTTCTCTCTTTAAAATCCTTTACTTAAACATACTAACATATTATGAATTATTCAATCTTTTACACGATAGTTTCATTTAAGGTCAAAAACGTGTCATAAGTTTGTTCACTTGTGTTTGAATAATCTTTATTATTAGTCTGTCTGCATCTTCAAACCTCCAAATGCTCTGTTTCACCTTGTGATGTCATGAAGTGGTAGTTTTCAAGTTAACAGCTACATTTTGGCTTTTGTTCAGTAGAGATTGGCAATTCCAGGGCTGAAATTATCCACATGTTTCTAGTGAAGATAAGATACGATAATCCTTTATTTGTCCCACAATGGGGAAATTGCAGTGTCATAACGTAAGTTACAGAAACAGTAAGAAAATAAGAGCATGCATCAAAATCAAGATAAATAATAATAAGTATTTACAATCAACTAAAAAACACAACACTGTAAAGCTAAAAGGCACAGGAACATCGCACAATAAGTGTCTTTGAAGGTGTATGGAGTTTGAATCTCATTGGAGCACTTCCTGTATTACATGACATCACAAGGTGGAACAGCGTTTTCTGTTTGAGAGAAGAACTCAGCCTAAATATGCAGGGAAACAAAACACAACTCCAGGTCTGTTTGTGATGAAGGGGAAAAAATAAAAAAAAATAGTGTAATATGGGCTCTTTAATATTTCAGATAAATACAGTTTGTTATTTTTACACAAGTGAAAAGTAAATTTGTGATCTTTACATCAACTTAAACTACACTGGGGGACCTTGCTATGGATTTTAAAAACTAAACATTGGTATAGGCAAATATCGGGTATTGGTAGTGGCTCAAAAAAATCATATCGGCTACAGATCTCTAGTTATAACGTGTCTAATGAAGCTTTAGAAACGAGGAGGAGAATTGACTGGATTACCACCTCGTGATGTCACAAGATGGAACATATTGTCTCACATTTATTTAACATTTTTATTCCTATCCAACTCCTCAGCACACAAGGACAGGACGGGTCAAGTTTAAAGCTGTAATTTAAAGAGTTTTTACACAAACAAAAGTACATTTTACCCTCAACGTCAAAGGTTCTTAAAAGCAACAGTATGTAACTTTCTGGAAGTGTCACGTCACCTGTGTGATTCCATGGAAACTGAAAGTTAAAATCATACTTTAGAACACACTATCTCCATGGAGATAAATGCATTTTAAGCCATACTGTAAACATTATAGCCAAAAGAACATAAGAGAACATAAGAGTCAGGTTTGTGGAGATGCAAGCCTGCTCACAGTAAGGACGCATGTTTCTCTGTTTTTAAGTGCAGTAAACGCAACTAAATGTAAAGGTGCACTGTGTAACTTTTTGGTTGGGGGTCTGTCACCTGTTTGTCTCTATGGATATATCGTTGTTCTGCCTGAAATGCTCCAGAGTATGACATTAAACAGTTCATTTATTAAATTACAGGTGGTTTTATAGCTCAAAAAAACAGCCATTCTGACTGTGAGCGCGGTTGCCTCTCCACAGATCTGACCTGTAACTTTGTCTGGTTTGGTCTCCATGAAGATAGAGGTTTAATACAATACTGTGAAATAATAATGGCATATAACGGACCTTCCAGCAGAAAAGTTACACAATGCACCTTTGATAAAAACATGCTTTCGTTTTTGTCAATTTTTTTGGACTAAAAAGTTAGGCTACGTACTGGGACTTGAATAAAAAAATGTAATTCATGGATCACATCATTTTGGATCATTTTTATCATTCTAAAACAGTTTTCCCTGTGGCGTCAAAGTGCCCATAGGGTAAACCAGCTCTGTCATGAAACGGTCACGCTAGCTTTATCCATATTTCACACGATGGCTTTTCCATGTTGTTATTGACAGCGACACGCGGAGCTGTTGATATGTTGATCCGGGTGCGGTCGGCCGTTTTGGGCTCTGACATCATGGGCGCCACTTATAGAGGAGTTTCCATGGAGGAGCACACAGACCTGGCGGAGGGGCCGAGCAGCGGGGGAGGTGGTCGGCTCCCACACGGCTGTACGCGGGCCGCATGATGGATGAGGCTTCCCATCGCACTGACAGCCCGGGATCAGCCAAACAACCAGCAACGAGTGCACAGCTCCACGTGAGCCAGACGCCAGCCAGTCCCCGTGTGTCCCAGGCCCGGGGCACTCCTGCGGGCCGAGGTGAACGTGAACGCGCACACCCGCTCCCATGTCACACTCTGATCTGTGGCTCGCTCAGGCTTACAGCATCACCCGTGTAGCTTCAGGGCCCTGTCTGATATAAATATGATTATTATTATCATATACTAGGGTTGTCAAAAGTTAGAAAATAAGATACTAATCGACACTGGACAAACTGGACAAACTGCTCTCCATCATGGACACTCCTACTCACCCACTGCACCAGACTATAGAGAGACAGAGGAGATAATACTCCCTACAACTGTGCAACAACTCACCCACTGCACCAGACTATAGAGGGACAGAGGAGATAATACTCCCTACAACTGTGCAACAACTCACCCACTGCACCAGACTATAGAGGGACAGAGGAGATAATACTCCCTACAACTGTGCAACAACTCACCCACTGCACCAGACTATAGAGGGACAGAGGAGATAATACTCCCTACAACTGTGCAACAACTCACCCACTGCACCAGACTATAGAGGGACAGAGGAGCTCATTCTCCAACAGGCTCCTACAGCTCTGCTCAAACAGTGAGAGATACAGGACTACATTCATACAATAATACTCCCTACAACTGTACAACAACTCAATTTTAAGTAACGGATAACCTGCCCTGTCAACCAGCATAGTATTTGCACTGTCGTTCTTGTCTCTTGTATATAGCTGTGATTTTATAGTTTATTTTATAGTTTATTACTTATTTTTCTATTTTATTTTGACTTGTACATATACATTTATTTTTATAATTATGTCTCATTTGACACCTGTCTCTTGCTATCTCTTTTTACTATACCATTTATTTTTGTTACTCTTATTATACTGTGATGTGTGAGCTACTGTATCCAAATAATTTCCCTTGTGGATCAATAAAGTTTGTCTAAGTAAGTCTAAGTAAGTCTACTAAAGTCTACTAGTATTGAAACTAGATACTCATTTGAGCAGGTATTGATACGAAAATAGTCACATTTACAGGACAGAAATGAACCCTTCCTGAAGCTTTAGAATGATCTTGAGCTGTATCAGAACAAGTATAAGAGCACATAGACTAGTATACGCCCATGGACCACTATGGAACCTACCTGGACCACTGAGGGATTACACAAATATAAAACTATTCTATACTATAATCTATTTCCTAAATAAAAAGTGTTTTTATTATTGTGGAATCAGAATCAGTATGAAGGTATGAGTCCTCAGTATCAAATCTGAGTTTGAAATTTGAGTATGACGGAACACTGTAATATAACTTGTTTGTCTTAAAGTTATGTTAATTCAAACATTAATTATGCGATTGAATATCAAAAAAATAATAAAAGTCCTCACATTTTGGCAAAAGCCTGTGACCTGCTGACAATCCACCTGCGACCCTCTTCTGGGTCACTACTCGAGAACCACTGAGCTAAATTTGAAGTCAGTGATTATTGGTAGAGATGTCGACTCATTCCTTAATTTTGGAACCAAATCAGATTTTTTTAAATAACTGAATCAGCACAGAAGCAGAGCAGACAACACGAGAGAGAGATTTGTGCACAAAAAAAAAAAAATATCTGGCATCAAAATAACAGTTTTTAAGTATTAATATTGTAATGCAAATTATTCATAATGGTCCATAAGGGTAAACACACTCCTACAGTCAAACATCAGCTTGAACCATTTTCGACAAATGTTAGCCTTGGTCATTTCTCTCTGTGGTTATTTTGTTGTTAAAACGAGTTGTCATATTAACTTCTGTCACGTAAATTAATACAAAAGAGCCATTCTTTTGAACGGCTCTTTGACATGAACCGATCCAAAAGATTTGGATTCTATAAAAGAGCTGAAAATCCCATCACTAATTCTTGGCCACTTCAGTTATTTTGTCTTGACAGAAAAAGAGAACGCCATTATATGTGAGCTCAGTGCACGGGGGCAGCTGTCAATCCTTCAGACAGCGTGAGCGTAGAGGCCTGACCCAACAACGGAGCAGGGAAAAATGGAATTCAAGTCGTCTCTCCAACACTCCACCATCGCTTGAGAATGACGCGGTTTGAAAAGCCCATAGTTCACTCTTAATGTGTGAAGGAGTGTTGTAAACTTAAAGACAGGAACGCTTCATGGTTTAGTTTTAAATATGATAGGCTACTTGATAATAAATTGTCCTTTTATATCCGAGAACAGCAAAATCATTCTGAGAAAAGAAAAAATCTGCAGTCTCACGTATGACACAAGTGTAACGCATACATCGTCACTGCTATTGCATTTCATGAGAATCTCTCGTGAGTGTAGACATTTTTTACAGTGTGGTTAGTCATAAATTTTCATTCCTCCATTTTATACTTTCAGCTGCTGTGATCCATGATTTACAACATTAAACTCTTGCGTCACTTTCATTTTTACTGACTTATCAATTTCTCCACATTAAGAGCTGAACAAACTCATGCGACAAGTATGGCGACGCAATTTTAAGGGACGGCCATTAACAATATATCTAGTTGCAGTCGGAAAAGCAACATTTTATTACCGCCATCGTATCAAATATTAGCGACTGTTAGCGCTAGCATGTGAACGCTCAGGGCCGTATTTCCTGGACATGCGCTGGTCCGTGCGGTGCGGCGCCAGCAATTCACATGCAGAATTCCTCACTTCATAAAATGTGTTGGTTTCATTCAGAGCAGCCGGTAATCAATACGAGCACCCAGCTGCTCCGCCATAAAACTGCCCTCGGTCCAGACACACAAGGTTCCCCTGTCTGTCAGCCCGACCAGACCCGACCAGGGCGTCTGGTACCTGCAAACGCTACACGGATGTTGACAGGATAAGTGGAGCTAGCATAGAAAGGATTACCATTAACCGCTTTCATCTTAAAGATGACCTATTAAGCTTAATGCGTATCACTCATAAGGAAAATAAAATTGGAGAACAAAGTAAGTACAAAACAATGGTAGTATGTCATCGCTGATTAATTTAAAAAAAGTTAATTGGCGTCTTCAAAATAAGCGATTAAAGATTGCACAAACAAGCACAAATCACTCCAAATACAAGTTTGGGTGAGTAAATGGTGAGGGGAAACAATTATAACATAGTTAAAAGCTTTGAAAAGTCGATTTTGCGGCGTAAGTCTGTGGAATAGCTAATGTTGATTGGTAAACTGCATTTAAAATGGGCATCATGCCATATTTAGCTCTGAACTGTAATGTACCTCAAAATATATATTTATAAAATTAGATTATGTTTTTTTTTTGTTTTACCAATTTTAATAGGGGATGCAAAAGCAGCCATTTTCTTTAGTTGAGACTGGAGGAGTTTTACTCCGGATGCCCTACCTGAAGCATGATTAAATTGCATTTAAATGGGACATTCTTTGTAATACAACAGTCTCAAAGTGGTACACTGTAGTCATTATTCATTCACTTCATACAGAGTAGTGATATGTTACTGTACATCTAACCACCGCTGCCTCGAGATCGATGGAGAGAAGCACCAACAGCAAACGCTCACTCACGATGTTAATCCATAATGAGGAAGGTAAGTGACAGGGTCCTGCCCAAGGACACAGACACAGGCACTGGTCCAAGCATAAACGAACATTGTGTTAAGTATTTAGAACTGCAGGGTAAAATATACCCTTTCCTTGAATTTGATTCGAGTGATGTCATGTGGTAATACAGGAAGTGCCCCACTGAGTTTTTAAACATGATACACCTTTACTAGAATCATTTGGATGATATCAGCTCTGGAATTGCCAATCTCTACTGAACTAAAAAAGAAAAGGTAGCTGTTAACTTGAAAAGTACCACTACATGACATCACAAGTTGCCACAGAGCATTTTGAGCTTTGGAGATGTAGACAGACTAATTAACCAGGGTTACTCAAACATGTGTGAATGAAACACAACTCAACTCTGGGTATGTTTTTGATGAGGTAACAGCTTTGTAACATGGCTTAAAGCTCACAAGAGTCAATTTTGTGAAAAATAGGCCCTTTAATTGTATCTAATTACATCCAATTGTGCTACTGGCCTTACTCGTACGTCATAGCATTGTCTCTGAGCAGAAGCGTTGTGCTCGCTGTAGCTCGGACACGCTGGTGCAATGTGATCCTGCGGAGAATGGGCCTTGAAGTACGGCCCTGTCTCCGGCTCACATCTGTCAGTGTCTGAGGCTGTCCTTGCATTCTCAGGGAAGAGTCTCAAGGATGTCTTCAAACGCGCCCGGGCCGTTTGATGTAAACTTGGGTGACTCCTGGGTCCCTCATTGATTATGTGAGCCAGAGGGCAGTGTATTGTAAATGAGGTGAGAAACTAAGTCTGCAGCGGCTGATTTTCCAGCAGAGGGAGGACGATCCGCATGTGTCACTCAAAAGGGAGCTTTCGGATCAAACGCGGCCCGGACCAAAAGAAAACGTGACTCCCACAATCAATAGCTCCATTTGGAAAACTGAAATAAAAGGACTTTTTGTGGTTGGAAATGTTGTGCAGTTAAAGGTCTTGTGAGTAGACATGTTGGGTTTTTATGTTAGAATGGAACTAAAACACATAATGGACATTTTTTTGTTACTAAACTGTGTATATGGTTAGTGGTAATAGTAGTAATACTCATCATTTTTTAGCAGTTTGTGCTGCCTTCAGTGGCCACTTTCAAGTAGTTGGTGACATCACACAGGACTGCCTTGACTGCAGCCAGGTGTTTCTGATTCCAAACACCTGTCTGCAGGGGCGGAGTTTGAAGTGTGGATACCTGTTCGACCAATCACTCTGTTCCTTATACCTCTAGAACCCGCTTCAACCCACCGACCCACCCAGTAAAATACAATAACCAGGCAGAACCACACGCTTTGAAAAAAGTTGACAAAGACGTGTGAATCCAGAGACCCTTTCTCCCTGATTTCAAAGGGTGTGACTGACAAGCAGATTAACCAGTCAGAGACGCATGCTCGTCAAAAACAAACAACATGGCTGCTTACATATAAAAAAGGAGAAAAATCTACATAAAGGACTGAGAAACACAGAGATTTTTTACAGAATCAACAATCGAAGCACCAAACTATTAGTTATTTCAGGTTAAAGAAGTTTTATATTTTTTGTTCTGAATGTTACGAGAATATTTCAGAGGAGATGTCTTCTGCATTTGAGAGACACGCAATACAAATTGGCAGCTGTGTTTGGATTATTTAAAAATTTGACAGAGGTTTTTTTTCACACTCTATGGTACAGTTCCAGTCCCATCTGGATTTGGACAGAATGGAGAAGGGACTCAGGCATCCTGTATCCATGGTGTCCAAGGTCGCCATGGATACAGGAAAACCAACCAGTCGTCCTTATATGTCCGTCCTTATAGTCCTTAACATGAACTGCACATGCTGACTTCTTAGTTGGTCACAATCCCAAAATATTACGTTAAAACTGTGAAATAAAAATGTAAAAAGATTATATTTTGGAGTATACGCTATAAGAATACAATTTTTTACATTGGGTAGCTCCATCTTAAATTGCCTACAAAGAATCCAGTCTGTTTGCCGCTTTTTTTCTGGGCTGCTGCCATGTCAACACACACTTAATCCAAGCTCTCCCTGCCAATGAAATAAACGACAATTGAAAAAACTACACTTGAGACATGTAGAAAAATCATTGGGACATACTTCACAACCTGTACATACATCACAGTCTGAAGCATCTGTCTAGACGCTCCCCTCTGCCGTGAAGACAACATGGCTGCTAATGGACTGTGGCAATGGAAATCGAATAAATCTCCCTTCTCCGTTCACGGCACCCACACCTCAGGGCTCCATGACATTTGACAGTCTCTCCAGTCACACAACCAGACGTGTTTGAGGGTCACAAAAAAAAAAAAAAAAAAAAAGAAAATTCAATTGTGGTGTATTGATCCCTCGCCGCCCACCCCTTATTCCCTGGTTGACTGACAGGTTGAAATTGGTAACGTTAAGTATTTCATATGTTATAGCTCTGACATTTGTTTGTCTGCTCTCTATGTCAATATTGTTGGAGAGATCTGTAGCGTTATGAAATAGCATTATACACCGACTGTGGCTTCCGCGCGATGTTCCAGTGTTTTTCCGAACATAATTTAAAATATATTAAAAAGCAGAGGAATCGCAGGGTGTTTAATGCCGATATGATTGTCTTCCTCCAGGGATCATGTATGTTCATAATCGGCAGCATGTGCATATGTGAAGTCTGCTGGCTCGAACTGAACTAAAAATATATATTCTTTGCGTTCCATGGAGGCGTTTTGATAGAACGGTTATGGCAATTTGCTCAGCGGAATCACTGACTTATGTTTATGGTAAATTTGACCCACATTAGCGATCACACCATTTTTTTTACATTTTCGTTTGTTAAAAGGGCTTGTATTAAGTAAAATTTTACTTTAAGCTTTAAGCCATGTTAGAATGCTGTTTACCTTCTCAAAAACATACTTCAAGTTGTGTTTTGTTATTATTTTATTATTTATTATTAGTCTGTCTACATCTGCAAAACTCAAAATGCTCTGTTCCACCTTATGATGTCATGAAGCAGTAGTTTTCAAGTGAACAGCTACTTTAGCTTTTTATTGATTAATAGGAAAACTGTCTCCACATCTGGCAGTATGACCTCATCACAGTCTAGCATCTGAAAACCAACAATAAAAAGCTTTATAATTAGATGCAGACACTAGACATCTGGCTTATTTTTGATTTAAAGTTTTGCTCAAATGCTTGAAAAAATTGGGTAACAGGCCTTTTAACTTGGATACAACGTGGCCCGGCATTTTTAAAGGGTCCATATTACTCAGTTTTCTGATCTAATGTTATAATGTTGTTTCCTCGTCAACAACATACCTGGAGTTGTGTTTGTGTTTTGTTTCCTTCACGCACGTTTAACAAACAAACCCTGTATATTTAGCCTGAGTTCTTCTCTCAAACTGAAATCTGTTCCATCTTGTGATGTTATGTGGTAATACAGGAAGTGCTCCACTGTGTTTTTAAACTCCATACACCTTCACTAGAATCATTTGGATAATTTCAGTCCTGGAATTGCCTATCTCTACTGAACTAAAGGGAAAAGGAGCTGTTAACTTCAAAACTACTTCTACAATGGCATCACAAGGTGGAACAGAGCATTTTGAGCTTTGGAGATGTAGACAGACTAATAATAGGTTTGTTTTTGATGAAGTAACAGCATTATAACATGGCTTAAATCTCCCAAGAGTCAATTTTTGCGTAATATGGGACCTTTAACAATAAAAACACCTATAATGCAATGAATGATACTTTATGTTTACCGCCATACAAGTTGCCTAATGCTCCTTTAATATCTGTGGAGTAAAGTCAATAGTTGCAATATTATGATTAAGCTAAGCTGACCCACGAACCACTGGGTAGGCGGTTCAAACCAGTAGTGTTCCTGGGTAAGAGACAGGGATTACTACACTACTTGAGAAGATATTTTTACGTATTTGTTAACACTGTTAGCACTCTTTGGTGGTCAAAGCTCAAAGCAAATGTTTAGCTTTGGCTAGTCCATCATTCATGTTACACTGACTCAGCCCTGTCTGTATAGATCTGTAAGGCTATGTCAACATTTTTATAAAAACGTGATTACTTTTGGGGGACCAACGAAATATATACATCAAAATAATCTTAAACACTGAATTTTCTTGGTTAGAAAAGGTAAGTTTGAAATGCTTATTTGGAAAGTTATGCGAAATGTACCATTGTGAGCTTTAAGCCATGGTAAAATGTTGTTACCTTCTCAAACCTCAACCTTTTAGCTTTTATTCAGTAGATATTGGCAATTCCAGGGCCGCAATCATCTAAAATCTAAAGTTTTTGAACATTAGCAGCAAACAGAAAACAGCATAATATGAGCTCTTTAAAGGAAGCCTATTTAGTTTCATTTTTTGTCATTTTGGACCATTATTGCAGTTTAGGGTTAGGGTTAGATTTAGAGACAATGAAGAAAACTTGTAACACAGAGTAGCTACAGAAAAAGCTAAAGAAAAAAGGCTGTTGACTTCTTTAAGCCAAAGCATCTGTCCTGAAATACAACTTACCAAACAGGATTACTTAAAAAAAGTAAAAAATATATATACTGACTACTCAAGGTATGGGAAAATATGGCGGGTGTAACATGTCCCAAGTACATTTGAATACTATTGCATCAGTCCTTAGTGGTTGAACAGTAAAGCAAATGTTTAGCCTTAGCCAGTCCATCCTCCTCTTCCTCTGTCCCAGCCCTGTGTGCACAGATCTGTAGGCCTGCGTCAACACTAACACAGCGTAAGGTCAGAAGATCAATAACTCACTGACCAGGTGTTAAAATATGTAGAGTTTTGTTGGCGTAAAGGTAAACCAAATGTAGTTAAAGGTCCTATATTACACAAAACTGCCTCTTGTGACTTTTAAGCCATGTTCGAATGCTGTTACTTTGTCAAAAACATACCTGGAGTTGTATTTTGTTTCATTCACACATGTTTGAGTTATCCTGGATTATTAGTCTGTCTACATCTCCAAATCTCAAAATGCACTGTTCCACCTTGTAATGTCATGTAGTGGTAGTTCAAGTCCACAGCCTCCATTAACATAGATAGGCAGGTCTATTCCAGGGCTGAAATGATCCAAGTGATTCTAGTGAAGGTGTACTGAGTTTAAAACACAGTTAGAGCACTTCCAGTATGACCACATAACATGTGTTTTGATGACTGTTTTCTGTTTGAGAGAAGAACTCAGACTAAATATACAGGGTTTGTGTGTTAAACATATGCGAATGAAACAAAACATAACTCAGGAAACACAAAAACAAACACAACAGGATTTTTCTGAAGAGGGAACAACATTGTAACAGTGTAATATGGGCCCCATAACAGGTCTCCAGCTATGCAATAGTAAGATGCTTTCCATCAAACAGGCTGGAGTCGATCAGAGATAGACTGATGTATTGGTTGGCTGATATTTGCACTTTTCAGGGTATTGGCTACCTGCCCTTTATCTGAAGCTGGGGCAGAGATTTTATTTGGGCCAAACAGCTGTCTAAAAAACTAATATACAACAATATAAATCTTTATTTGAATACTTTAGTGAGAGAAAGGCACTGCACACAATTTTGACTACAGTTTGTGGTAAAACAAGTCAGTGGATGAGTTTAAACATATTGTGCTTGTGTCTGCTATATGACACCTGTGGATCATTATGTTATAATTTGCACATTTAAATCACAATATTGATCTAAAACGACTTAATGAAAGAAACAAGTCCGCAGACTGCTGTGTTGAAAACTGTGGTGCCAAATGGGAGCTGACGTCAACGTAAACATCATCACAACAAGAGTCGGAAACTCCATTGGATAGCTGCACATGACACTAGCGAGCATCAGATTTTGTATCATCTGTACCAAAATGACTACGTGCCGCTGCCGAATCCTACATGTATCATCGATTAAGAAACAAAATTGGTGAACAAAGTAAGTACGTCACAGTGGGCGCTTACCCGTGGCAGTGAAAACAGAGATTGATGAGCAATATGGCAAAAATAAGCGATTAAAGATTGCTCAAACATGCACAAATCATTCCAAATACAAGGAGAAATGAGAAGGGAAAACTACTATAACATGGTTAAAACCCCTGAAGAGTCCATTTTGTATAATTGGTCTGGTTTAATGAATTAAATTATAGAATTTTTTGGGAAAATACAATGGGTCCTATATACAGTAGTTAAACAATCTGTATTTTATTACGCTGAATGTTCTTCTCTCTTGGTATGTTATTGATGAATGATCTATTTTTATTCTGGTTTGATGAATCTAAAAGTTAACTATGTAACCTTTGCTTTGAATGTTTCAAAGTATAAACTGCTTTCTTGGAGAAGGTTCGCCTCTACACAGATCTGAACCGTAACTTGACCTGGTGGCATCAGGATTGCTGGTTTTGTATACTCTGTGTGGCATGAACAAAGGAAAACAATTATGTACAATACCCTTTAAGATATTCATGACCCCCCAAATCCTTAAAAACCCTAAATGACTTGAGTACACAGTTGCACCTATAGCACGTGCATTAAACTTTCATGTGTGGCCTGTGGGATGCTGGGAGGTAGACTGCCCGCACAAGTCCAAGAATTCTGGGAAATCCTAAATGGGCCAAATGTATTCCATGTAATCCCAGGATTAGCATTGCAACGGGGTAATGGTGGAGAATGGACGCGCCGGTGTCAGTTCTTGTGTCCATTTTACCTGAGGCGAGGGGGGGTAGAGTGCTGGAGGACAGGGGGGACGGGGGAGGCTGGACTAGGACCACCAGCTGCTGCACAGATGCTCCAGGGACCAGAGTCGTGCTGGGACATGTCTGCTTAAGATGTGCCTTTGTGGAGCGGGCATCTTGTTTTCCCTTTCAAAGTCAAGACTCAAAAGAAAGACTAAACAATAGGTCTGTCATACGCTTGTCAAAAGTATCGGAAATCAGATACTAGTCGATACTAAAGCCAGTATTGAGACTCATTTGAACAGGTATCGATATTAAAAAATTCACACAGGAAGATTTAGCTTAGCATGTACCAACATAGAAATGTGAATGCTGATGGACATGAAAAAAATCTGAGGCACTCTTGTGTAGAAAAATGAAAAGTCCTTTATTAAGATCTGCACAAGCCTACGCATTCTGACAGTTGAGTGATTTCTTCAACGTTTAGGGGTAAAAATGTTTACCTCAAACATCTAAGCTTCTCCAAAAGTCCAAATCTAAAGTGTATTGTGAATGCACACTTATTCTGCTGCTAATTAGACCACAACAGATTCTCAATTAAAAAAAAACAACAACATCAAACCCAGTGCAGCACAGAGCTCTACCTACAGTACACTATAAAAACACCCTGACCAAGCTCTATGCAAATGCAGTCACTGTGGTCTCTCTGATCCGTTGCTCTCCTCCTCTCTTCCAGAAGCACTTGAGGGCTTTTCGTCGCCCCTCACCGCAGACTCCTCTCTGCATTCGCCCTGGTTCTGTCCACGCTCAGCGTTGGAGAGACGGGTGGAGGTTTGCTGGCAGACCCTGTGGAAACAGAGGGAGGGAGAGGAGGAGGATCGCAGGGAAATGTCATCCAAGAAGACGCTCTCTCTACGTGCCGACCAAAAGCTGTAGTCGGTATTTTATTTGAATATTATTTATGTACCTGACATGGATTTTGACTTGAGTGCGACAGTCCTCCTCCTCTTCCCCCGAAACCAGACGAAACAAGCCAGACAAACCACATTTCAGCAACTCAACCCTTATGTGTTCACCATATGCTGTGAAATTGATTTTTAAAAAAGAGATTACACATCAGTTCGGGCCTAATCTGATCATGTCATTCATTATTTTGTGGTTTATAGTTTTAAGAATGAACTCTTTGCGCAGTTGGGTGTTTGGAGTTGTAATTTTAGTAACTTTTTATATTAACTACACCTTAATTAGCCTTAATGGAGGTGAACAGTCCTGCCCACTTCGCAGTCGGCTGTGGAAGTCAATTTTACATTCATTTTTCCCATAAACTTTTCCAAACATTTAATCTGGTAACTAATAGCCGCAACGCAGCAGTTTTAAGTCCAAAAACCCCATTTAAAACGCAAGATTCGGTGAAATGTTTTAATATCTTAGCTGTTTTTATCACTTCCATAAACAATGAAGAAAGAATATATTGATAATTAGCCAATATGTTATTAAGAATTATTCAGACTTAGTAACTACTCAATATCTCAGCCCTAACCCATTAATTATAATGGTAACTAAGCCTGAATCATGCATTCCTCCATCCAACTTGTAAGGCGAAGTGAGCAAACTAAAAACAATCGCCAGATCTCCAGACTATGCTTCTCCAGAGGTCTTCCAACTGATGTCTCCATGTAGATGTTATAGCTTGACCTGGAATGTTCCACAGTATGGCATTAGGAGGATGAGCATGTGCTGGGTGTAACCCTCTTTTTCTTCTACTGACGGTCACCTGAACCTATCATTTATTTATCTTTTTTGTGTTGTTATTGGTCAGAATACCCTGAAAAATGTGCATTTCTCCACAGAGCTGACCTGATCTGGCTTAGTGATGTCACCTTATTGTCTCCTTAAGTTACAGTTCATTACTCATTCACTCCATTGTTGTTGGTGGTAAGCTACTATTGAAGCCACAGCTGACCTGGGGCAGAATGCACAGTCGCCCCCCTTTAATGAGCGTTATAACGTTCCCTTATCAAAACCTGCCTGAAGAGGTTTTAGATGTTATCCATGCATCTTTCAGTATTTTAGGGATCTCTCCTGGGCACTATTCAAACCCTCCTTACAGTTAACAGTAAGATCCTGTGCAATGCTCAGCCCACAAGTCTATGGCCATACTCCTACACGACATTTCTCCATAAATACACAAGAATGTGATACAAAACTGTACACAAAAACTTGACAAACCTTGATGTGCAGCAGTGGCATGCATACTGATTGTGTTGTGATAGGGCTCTGAAGGGGGAGTGACTTGCAGAAAGCAAACTTAGAGCATCTAAAATAAAATGAAACTTTAATACATTATGTTGATACAATCATATGTTGGTTTCTGAAATTATAGCATTTTCAAAACAATAAAAGGTGATATAAATAGTTATGTGTTTGCAGTTAGCATAAAAGTAAGATACCATTCTCTTTAAAAACACAAAATAAGTACATTGGGTATCTTCACATTCAAATTCGTACTTTTATTTATGAACCTGCAACCTGGCCTTCACCACGCTTTGACACAAATCTTTCAAACCAGATAAACTCAGCAATCGTCATTCCTGCAGTCGCCTTTCGCCGCGCACAATTCTACATGTAATCTGAAAATCTAACTTTTGTTTGTGAACAGCTCTGGGAGACTCAACACCGCAATCCCTGCTTTAAAACTCAATCAATTTGCCTCGCGTACGCTGGATTTGCATGATAACAACAATCAGGTTCCATTTTCGGCACTATCCTTTCACGCCTAATGCATTCTTCGCGACGGCATCGTTTTCAGCTCTGCAATCCATTCTTAGGCGATTCCTATTGAAAACTGCAGATCCTCGAGCACTATGCTACTCTATCAGCTTATGTGTCTGACAGAGCCGCTCCCATAATCCAGTGATTGGTTTTACCTTATCACACAACTTAAGCAGTGTACACTTGTAAGCCGCCGGATTGAACTGCTGTTCGATACAGGTTTGCAAAACGGAGTCAGTTGAGCCTGCAAGATTTGATATGGGTATTTAAAGCTCTGCCAGGCATTAACCGCAGAGCACAACAAATAGGCCGCCTTTTAGCAGGGCTGGGGGGAGCTGGGGCCGCGCGGGATGCAAATTGGAGTGATCCGAGAGTGGATTGAGGAGGTGAGGGTGGGCCGATGCACGAGGAGGGGTGGTGGGATCTAGTGGTGGGGCTAGAGTTAGCAGTGATTAGCCCCTAAGACCTGAGCATGGAGGGACAACTGTACGGAGGAGTGGTAAACGCTATGCACGCTCTAGTTATGTCATCAAACCACGAGCCATTTTACGGTAGGGGTCCGTCACATGCTCGTCTCCATGGAGATGTTGTTGCTTTGCCTGGGATATTCCACGTATGGCATTAAACATCATCCCTAGAGACAAGCGAATGACGCCAAGGTACAGGTCAGATCTATGAAGAGGCAAGCCCACTCACAGTAAGAATGCATCTTTTTCATGGTATTTTTCAGCAAAAATACATATTTTTTGAATGCAAGTTAGAGAAGTTTAATGCCATACTGTGGAACCACTCCTGGACAAATGAGGGATTACACCGACCCATACTGTGGAACATTCCAGGCAAAGTAATAGCATCTTCATGGAGACAAGCAGTTTGTGACCAGAACATTTTCATATTGGTGCATCTTAAATAGAAGTCTTTGACAATACAGGCTAAAACAGTGGAAATATAATCCAACAAGTTTCAATTATTTAGGTTTTAAAAGCCGCAAGAACACACTGAGAGAGTCTTTATGAGTTTTGAACTAGAATCTTCTACAGGAGTACTTAGCTTGATTATTGTGTGAACATTAGTGTCTGGACTCCATAATGCTGTTTTCAGACTAGTGCGATGATGTTATACTGCCAGATGAGAGGCAAGAGCCCTTGTTTTTTATTGATAACATTCAAAAAGTAAACTCACAAATGTTGAACCTTCTCTGTGTGACTAGACCCTAGAACTTGCCATATTACAACAAAAAAGTCTGCATTTAAATATGAATTTAAGCTTCCCTCATCTGTGTTAAACACTATTGGCGTTTTATAAAGTTGTGATGTCATCATAAAGGCCTCAATAAATATCTCCATAAGGTCCAGGATTCAAAAATAGAACCTTCTTGGTGGAAGTTCCTGTCGCCATTTTGGTACAACGCCTTGAAGACTGCATGGAGACATCATTTCTAAACATTAGCACCAAGCCTGGAGGACAGCCCTGCCGAGCAGATCCTGGTTTGTGGACAGCAGCAGAGGCAGGGGCCTGGAGGCATGTGGGCAAATGTTTGAGCAGACAAGTTAATACGATGTGTGATAATGAAAACTAGCGGAGATAGAGAGGAAGAGGAGGAGGTGCCATGCAAGCAGGTGCAGTTTGAACAACAGTCAGCAGAGACCAAGTCTGTGATGTTCTTTCTCAATTTTGAAGAACGCATATTATACAAAGTAGATATTATACTATTGTCCCCTCATCAAAAACACTTCATTCGTGCTTGTTTCATGAATCCATTATTCTAAAGTCGTCTTCTCTGAGCAATTAAAAATGCTCTGTTCACATTTTGCATGTTTAGTTGCATCACAGTTAAAAATTCAAACTTTTCCTGCACAGTTGAAGTTCATGAATCATTACTGCACTCATGGCTTTATTATCAGTATCACCTTATATATCCTCCAGGGGCAATTTAAGCGCATTGAGCAGTAATATGATAATAACAGAAAAGCTCAAACAAGAGTCTCAGTGCAGCTCAACAGGTAGAGTCATCAGATCCAATGTCAGGGTTTGTCTTCTGTGTCTGTAGCATCAGCCTCCTGTTGTTTTGGTCAGAGATGAGACAGGCCATTCCATCTAGAACATCTTCTGCCATATTTGGTGTAAAAAGCCTCTTGCATTGGGTGTAAAGGTCTGTAGCATTTCACAGCTAGCTCAATGCAGGCACATCATAGAAACTGGAAAAACAAACTGCGCAGATTACACAGTCCAGTATTCCTTAACCTCCATCCTTTGAACTGCACATACTGTCCTTCACAGTTGGTCAAAATCACAAAATCTTATGTTAAAAATGTAGATAAAAAAATTTATCAACATTTCAAAATAATAAGTCAAATCACTTAGACTTACGTTGAGAATTATTGTTACTTTTCAGTTTTAGTTTTTGTGGCTTTTTTTTTTTAACAAATGCCTTTAAATGTTTGATTTATGCAGATAAACTGACTAGACTTGATTTAGTCCAAATTAGTAAAATCTGGTGAAACCCAATTCATTTTACATTTTAAACTAGAAATTCCTTTTGTGGTAAGCTTGCACCTGGTGCTTCCTACCCACTCTAACCACCACTTCCTCATTAAAGCATAACCTACGTACTTTTCATCCTTGTAATTAAAACTGGATAACGGACACGAAACGCACCGATAAAAACACACAATTAAGACTTCTCCCCTGTTGACCCTTTTAATCAAGAGTGGAAGTGCGCCGTCTGACGGAGATCTAATTACCTGCTGTTCAGCTCCTCGCAATATTTCACTCTGGCTACATAACAATAGTGGTGGTAAGAGTACTGAAAATTACATGAAAAAGTAAAAGTACAAGTTTTGCCAAATGTGTACTTTATGGTGCATTAGTCCTTTGCCTAGAATGTTCCACAATATTGCACCAAATTGATTTAACACATGCATTTATTCAGATACGGGTGTTTTTATTGCCTTTAAAAACATACACTCTTATTGTGGCTATGTGAGCACCTGATGGGGTCACCTCTCCACAGATCTGACCTGTAACTTGACCTGGTTTTGTCTCCTGCTTGTCTCCTTTGAAATGACTAAGTTTAATACCATACTATGTAAACTCCAGGCAAAGCAATAATATCTCCATGGAGACAAGCAGGTGGTGGAAAAAAAGTGACGTAGTGCACCAAGTAAGAATGTACATATGAAAAATACTACTCAAAATACTAATTACCACCATACAAATTATATATAAATGGACATAGTTAACAGGCTCGCTGCTGCGTTCCAAATAGGAAGTGAGCATGGGTGAACTTCTGGCTCCAATTCACTTTGTATTGAAAAGACTCCACCCCTCACCCCTGCTGCTGTCAGGCTTGTCAAACTTAACTTAAAATGTTCATATTAACTCGCTTTACATGATTCTGGTGTTTTTATTTCACTATTTTGTCCGTAAATCATCATCATCACAACAAAGAGTCAGGAACTCTTATGGATAGCAGCACATTACACTACGGAGCAGCGGAGAACAAAGTAATGTAGTGCAGTGGGCATATGCCAGAGGCAGTGAAAACGCGGCTGAAAAATGACGTCTTGAAGTGACTAAAGACTACTGAAACATGCATGAATCACTCGAAATACAATTCCAAGAGGGTAAATGAAAAGGGAAAACAACTATGGTATGGTTAAAAGAAAAGTCGATTTAGCGTAATAAGTCTGCTTTTAATAAAGTGCAATACTGTGGAACATTCCAAAAAAGCAACAGCATATCCACGGAGACCAGCTAGTTTCTCCAGTTAAAAAACCTACTCTACAGTAATGCAAGTATTTGTAATTAGCTACTTCCCACCCCTGCATAACGACACATATATGCTACCGAGTCAAGCCAAGCCCATTAAAAATCTAAGGCGCTCCTGTTTTGGTTTGATGGAGGAGGGATACGTGGAGGTGGTGGGGTGTGGGGGTGCATGATCGGTAGTCCATGAAAGTAGGCCCTCTTGCGCGGGACTATAAAGGAAAGCTAGCTGGCCTCTCTGGGGTGTGGTGGGCTTACGGGGGCTTTGGCATACAACTTTAAAGGGCCCAAGTTTGAAATCCGAGGATATACCATTGAGTCACCGGGGAGTCTTATTGTTTTCAAGGCTTCACACGTATAAGCGCGGTTAACCCCTCCACCGCCGTGCAGGAGCAGAGCCAGCTCATTACGCCAGGCTCGGCAATCACACGCAGACAGGGCAGAGGGGCAGGTGCGGATAGGGCAGAGGAGCAGATGCCATTAGTGTGTTGTACAGAACTGGTTTCGTAATGACGGACAATCTTCAAAATGTTGCGTAAAGTGTTGTCCCGATACTAAAATTTTAAACTTAATTTCAGTACTAAGAAATGGACTCGGTACTCAATACAGATTACGATACCACGATGATAAACTAAACCTCTATTTAGAATGTGATTTTCAGCATTCTTTATTTTACCATGTGGCCTTATATCTGTGTAATCCCTCAGTGGTCCATGGGCGTATACTATGTGCTCTTATACTTGTTCTGATACAGCTCAAGATCATTCTGGAGCTATTCAAGAAAGGTTCATTTTCTGTCTGCCTAGTTTTGATACTAGTTTTAATATCAATAAGTATCTGATTTTCAATACTTTTGACAACTCTAGCAGCATGTAACAGGAAGCTGTAACCCATGATACAAAGGTCCTGAGTGTATTTAAGAAAAGTGCAAATCTTGCATTGTTTAAGTTTGATAGTGCCATTAAAGGTGCCGTTTAACGTTACTGGTGGGAGGTCTGTCCCATGCTTGTCTCATTGGAGATGTTATTGCTTTGCTTATTTTTCATAGTATAGCGTTAAAGGAGCAGTTCCTGATTTTTGCTTACAAACATGAAAAACAGAATTAGTTCATTTTAAACAGTTTGCAGTGGTCCAAAATTCTTCCTCACCTCAAGCATTGTAGGCGTCATGCAAGTTTATAAGGGCTTCTCACAAATTTTGGAGGCCAGAAGAGAGTTTTCTGTCACAGTAAAGCTAACAAACATTAGCATGCTAAGAGAGCACTTCCTGCTTACTATAGGGAATAAAATAACTAAACAGACATCGGTCTCATTTTCAGAGTTGCTTTTACAATATTACTACAGCTATAGGGCAAAATAAATTTTACGCCATTAAATGAAAAAAATCTGTTTCAGCTCCTTTAAACATATCTGTACTGCATTTATTCAATTACAGGTGTTTAATTGTTACAAATACCTTGAAAAACATGGATTTTTCATGTGAATGGGTTTGCCTTTCTACAGGTCTGACATGTAACTTTACCTGATTTTTGAGAGCTACAGGTTAGTTGGGTGTTGTTATCAGAAAGTCTTTGAACAAAACAAAGTTAAAACCAACGTGTAGTGTCTAGTTTGCATGTGTATCACCAAATATGATAGCGCACATGTGGTTATGGCGAAAGCAGAGGGGAAGGTGGATAATGTCATTTTAGCAGCAGAACAGAGCCAGAACTGAACCCGTTTTACAAATCCATCGTTGACGCAGACTGGGACTTGTCTCGGAGAGGACTTCGGCTCACACAGGAAGAGGCCCCCGATGAGATGACATGGGAACTTTTACAAATGAATCATATGAAGTATATTTTGTTGAATATATTCTATAATAAATAAAAACAGTTAGCTCACCTCACCTACTTTCTATGTAGACCTGAATGTCATATTATGCAAAAATGACTTGTGTGAGCTTCAAGCCATGTTAGAAAGTTGTTAATTTCTCAAAAACATACCTAGGTTTGTGTTTTGTCTCATTCACATAGGTTTGAGTAGCCCTTTATTTTTTGTCTCTAAAGCTCAAAATGCTCTGTTCCACCTTGTGAAATAAATCAATAAACATAAATGACAACAAAAACATAAGCTACTTATTACTCACCTCATTCATTACAAAAAAGGAAAGTGCCAAGAGTCTTGCTTAAGGAAGCAATGAAAGAGCTGAAAAAGCTGAAATATATTGGAGCTGAAATATATTCTAAAATGAATTTGAAGAATGGTAAGTTGTCTCACCTCACATCAAGTCTGGCTGGGTGGGACCTTCTATGTTTTGAAAGACTTGGTTTATTTTGTGCTAACTGGTGTTCTGTGCTGGGCTTGTCTAGAGCAGGTTTGGCACTAAACATAAAAGATAAAGAAAAACTATGGAAAATTATGGTGTGAGCAAAAAAAAAAAAGAAAGGTGAAAGTGTCTTGCCCAAAGGAACAATGACATTATGCAGTTTGAAGCAGAACAGGTAACCCTCCAGCTAAAATACACCACTTAAACCATTGTCACTCCCCAATATTTGCACTTTCTACCTGTGTCTGTCAATTTTCCCCCAGCAATCAAAAAACATGCACCATGGTCCGCTTCAAGCCGACTTGAGTTTGGAACACCTTCTGGAGGTGGTTTTGGTAGGGTTCTAAGCGTATTCCAGTGCAGTTCACTTGTGATGTGATCTCAGTCTTACCCAATACAGACTTTTCGATCTAAACCACCTTCCGTAGCGCACTGAGCATGAACACAAGAAACCCCAGAATGATGATTAAAACAGGAGAAATAAGCCGTGACAAGAGGTACGTAGAGGAGGAAATTAATGGTTGTTTTTACTTCATATAATTAGACAAAAATATCACAGTTTCTGGGACTGATCACAAAAAACATTGGAGCTGAGGCTATTCAGTTGAACGAACTCGCAAACAGGCTGTGGCTTAAAATCTGGCGAAAGATTCCAAGGTTCTTCGTGAAGTGTGAAATGTTCTCCTTACTTCTAGGTGGATTCATTTTCCACATTCACTTACAATTTTTCAGCAGGTATTCCTAACCACTTGCCTTAATACCTGAAGAAACGTTCAGCTTTTTGTAAAGTTTGCATATTCTCTCCACTTTTAGTTCCTTGACATGTCCATTTCATCTATCCATATCCATCAGTTTACTTTGCACTGCAACCTGAGTTTTCAATAATCCATCTTGTACGGCTCTGATCCATCCACACAACCTTTGGTGAGTGTAGATTTTCCACTTTTTAATTAATTGGCACAAGGGAGCAAGGGTCAAAACCAGTAGGTATGATGCTGCACGAAAATGGTCTTGTTTATTGTGTTGTGATCAATTCCCCTGCTCACGTTTCAAAGGGAGTCCAAGATTGACAAGAATAAAAATTATATTCTAGTTTGCTGAGTTTTAAATATTAGGCATAAAATGCACCAGGATGTTTCCATCCCCACGCACATACTTGTAATAAATGTACAGAGTTGATCGATACAGAATATTTCATTTACTTTGCAGGTGATTAACAGTGGCAAACTGTTGACGTACTTCTTTTAAATTTATTTCATTAATCACGTGTCCTCGCTTGTGCTGAAATACTTGCAGCTCATTCTAACTTAACCCTGCTCACTGACTTCTGCTTTGCGTCGAGCTTTTCTGTAGGTCAGTTTTTACACCTCAAACTAAAATCTGCACTGTAGTATTATAGTACTGTAGTATTATAGTACTTCATCCAGCTCTGTCCCACGGCTTCTAAATTGGTTAAAGGATCCGTTCAATTTCGACACCCAGTTTTACCATTTAAAAGTACAATTTCAACTATTTTTTCCAGGCACTTGAACACACCACTCCAGCATCATTATGTTGTTTCTTGTTGGCCTGTTTTCCTTCATGCCCACACCCCCTCCTCTTCATCCTCCTCCTCTTCCTCCTCTTCGGGCTCAGAGCGGAGACAGTGTCAGCGTAAGATATGATTGTCTCATCACAGATCGATGTGAGCCCGACCTGTGCGATTGCCGTGTATTGATCTGGAGAGTGGTGCAAGAGGCCTGAAATTGCTCTTTGAGGTGAATCTCACAGACGTGTACTGTTTTTTCTCCAGCTGTCCACAAACAAAACATTTAGGCACTGCTCAGGCGTGTCCGTTTGTATGGAGCTGTCCGGGCTACACGCTACACAATGCAACACAATGCAATACAATACTATACAATTCAATGGGTGTTAGCCAGTGTACTTGTCTGATGTGTAAGCCATGTTATAATGTTGTTTCTTCATTCAAAATTCATACTTTGCAGCTGATGACATCAACATTCACTGGAGGTGTGATGCTAACTGTAGGCACTGCTCTATATGAGGCTAGTTAGACTTTAATTTGATACAGTCTGACCGTAAAGAAATGACTTGGTTGAAACTACAACAGGTGAGCGGATTTCTACTGTTAAACAAGTTTCATACACATACAGTTATAATCACAAACTAACTAGCATTAGCTAAGAGTTTTTAAGTTAGTCACGCTCACCTTTTTGTTGAAAATCCAACTCTAAACAGGACTGTGAATGCTCGTTTCATAGCGTAGGTTCCATGGACCACTATGGACCCTTCCTGGACGACTGAGGGGTTACACAGATACAGATAAGGCCACGTGGTAATATAAAAGAAAGTACTATGATTTAGTGTCTTAAATGAAATTTAGCTTTTTAAGTAAATAAATAAACCCTAAAAAAACATGCTCCATAGATAAAATTCCTCCAGCTAAGGTCCTGACCAAGCCTAGCAATAAGATCATGGAGATGGGTCCCCGGGCGCCTTCATGTGCTGCCCACTGCTCCTGAAAAAAAAAAGGATGGGTGAAATGCAGAGGATAATTTCCCTACAGGGATAATAAAGGATAATTAAAATGTTACCGTGGTATTGAAATCGATATTGAGTATTGAGTCTATTCCTTAGTTTTGAAATTGAGTTTAAAATTTTAGTATTGTGACAACACTAGTTTTGAGTAATGCTACAATATTGTTTTCTGCCTACAACTCTCATTCAAGATATGTCATTTTGTATTAAAGGTTAGAAAAGGTTTCAAACTCTGGTGACTTCCATGTTAGAAAACTGCGGTGCCCAATGGGAGCAGACGTCGCCGTAAACATCACAACAGAGTCAGCAACTCCAATGGATAGCTACATCACACGAGCGAACTAAAACGACCATGCCACTTTGCCGAATCATATGTGCATCACCGATTAAGAAAATAAAATTAGAGAATTAAGTAAGTACAGAGCAGCGGGCGTGTACCGCTGATGGTAAAAACGGTCTTGAAAATGCAGTAAGAGATTAAAGATTACTCAAACATGCACAAATCACTTTAAATACAACTTCCAGAGGGTAAATTAGAAGGAAACTACTATGACATAGTTAAAATATTGGAAAAGTTTAGCAGAATAGGCCTGCTTTAAGTAACTACAGAACACCTTTATATAAATAAAAATCAAAACATGATGAGATTTTCTGAACGAGCTTTGACCAATTAATAGTCTTATAACGTCAAATGATGTCCAAACAGGATATCAGCTGGAGCAATATTTGGAAATCGATATCCTACCCAGCTATTTTTATTTGACGAACACATCAATAAATATAATGCACGATATTCCCACTAACATGACTAAAAGCTAAACAGATGCTGGTTTCACATAATATTAAATATAATGAATAAAACTAAATACGATTCATGGTATGTTTTTGAGGTTCAAACATTATAATATTGTAAAACTCTAAAAAGTTAATTTAGTAGAATATATCTCCTTTAAGACTGCCTTTTGGTATTTCCGGTCGCCGACAAACACCACACTGCCTTATATTTGATTTTATGTGAAAAATATGACTTTATGAAATCTCTCCAATCCTAAATGTTGCCACTTCTGGTTTCATTTGCGAGTCAGATGGTGCGGGAGGTTTAAGGTCTGGTAAATATGAGGCCGGATCTCCACGCGATAGTGAGAAGTTGGATAAACATAAAGAGAATATGCAAAGATGTGAAATGAAAACAGTTTATTTTCATAGACGGTTGCAATTTAAGTGTTCATTTACTGTAAACTGGAACAGGACTTTGGTTAGTTTATGTTATAGAATTTTCAATGGTCAAAGTGGCTGCAACTAAGAAAGACTTGGATATGAACGAATGAGGGAGAGAAGATGAAGTTTAAAGGTTCTATATTATGTAAATATGAGGTTTTGGTCATGTTATAATGTTGTTAAAGGTGCATTGTGTAACTTTTCTGGTCCGCTCATCCAGTTGTTCAGGCCCAAAAAGATCAGTGGGAGACGCTCAAGGTGGCTTCTCGTTGTTTTTATGAACTCACAAATATCAGAAGGTGGAAGGTAAGAGGAGGTTTAGACACAAGGAATGTGCACAGTATAGAATCATTTTCAAGTTAACGGCTACATTTTACCTTAAGCTCAGCAGAGACTGGATAGGACTGAAATTGCCCAAATGATTCTAGTGTAGGTCTATGGAGTTTAAAAACACAGTGGAGCACTTCCTGTATTACTACATGACATCAGTAGGTGGTGTCAGAAAGTAGTGTTGTTATGATACAGAATTTTGCTGCAGTAAAATAAACTAGAAAAGCACTCAGAGAGCGCAGACCTCCCCCAAGCAGCTCAGTTTTCAAAGTGATCCAGAATCCAGGATTTCTTCTGGATCATCACCAAAATCTAATCATCTGTTGGATTTACCATTAGGAACATTTTCTGAAAATTTCATCAAGATCCGTCCATAACTTTTTGAGTTATCTTGCTAACTAACAAACAAACAAACAGACAAACTCAGGCGAAAACATAACCTCCTTGGCGGAGGTAATAAACAAGTCAGGGCAATCGTACTTTATTCACATTTTATTGTGTTCTCTTTAGCCACATTTAAAAGGCATGTATGAGTGGTAGGTGGTCAAAACGGCAGCCACACTTGTGTCAGTCTGCCTCAGGGCTTCTGCGGCTATAAGCAGCTTACCTCCTCCTCCTGCAGTGAGAGAAGACTAACCTACTGTAGCTTTAAGGAAGTACGTGAGGCTGTAAACTGTGATGTCTATCTAAGCTCTTATTATAGGATTAGATAGAAAAGCATCTCTAAAACTGTTCATTTAAATGTCCTGTGAGCTCTAGGCCATGTTAGAATGATGTTTCCTCCTCAAAAACAGACCTGGAGTTGTGTTTTGCTTCATTCACACATGTTTGAGTAACCCTTCCACCTTGTGATGTCATGCAGTGGTGGTTTGCAACTTAACAGCTACCTTTTTTACCTTTTGTTCAGTAGCGATTGACAATTCCAGGGCTGAAATTATCGAAATGATTCTAGTGAAGGTGTGTGGCATTTGAAAACACAGTGGAGCACTTCCTGTATTACCACATGACAACACAAAGTGTAACGGAGTGTTTTCAGTTTGAAAGAAGAACGCCTAAATCTGCAGGGTTTGTGTGTTAAACGTGTGTGAATGAAACAAAAACACGACTCCAGGTCTTAACATAGATCAGAAAAAAGGGTAAAATGAAGCCTTTAACGTAAAAAGTAAAAGTCATTCATCCACTATCTTATATTTTATCTCTCTTTCTTTCTCTCTTTTATCAGTGTTTCCAATAGATACACTTTTGGGACACAGACTTTTTTTTTAATTTAATACAATTTTCACTTATTTTCACTTATTTTTCCTATTATACAATTATGACAATAGTCTAATATCTGGTCTAGTGCTCTGGTGCAATATTTACAAAACCTGTGGAATTATTTTTTATCATCTTGTTGAATTTTGTGACTATATTTGAACTCTGTCTTAGTTTTTGTTCAAATTTAACTTACTCTGTGTGTAACCATCATGTGTGATTGGGTGTGTGTGTATGGTTGTGTTGATTGTTGTTTTTTCTGTTTATTTTAATTGATGTAGCCTACTGTCTGCCCTACTGTATCTGTATTTCTGTTGTTGTGAATATCCTCCAAACAAATAAATTCAAATAATGGTGTGTGGGCTTGCATCTCCACAAACCTGACTCTTATGTGGCCTGGAGGAGGGCCTTCACCTGCTTGTTTCCATGGGAATGTGGTTCTGCAGCATAAAACACATCCGTCTGCATGGAGAATGTTCCAAAGTATGGTTTTAACTTTCTATTTCCATGGAATTATTAAGTGACGTGCCACCTCCAGAAAGTGACATACTACGCTGAAATAACTCCAAAATCTAATCTTTTATTGTGCTTTTTTGTTGTTGTTGTTGTTGTTGTTGTTGGGACTTAAAGGTGCATTGTGTAGCTTTTCTGCTCGAGGGTCTGTCACTTGCTTGTTTCTATGGATATGCTCTGCCTGGAATGTTCCACAGTATGACATTAAACAGCTCTACCTTACATTTATTCAGTTACAAGTGGTTTTATAGCTCAAAAATACCTCAAAAAACAGGCGTTCTGACTGTGAGCGGGGTCACCTCTCCACAGATCTGACCTGTAACTTGGTCTGGTTTGGTCTCCTTGAAGATAGAAAGGTTTAATGCCATACTGACAGACAAAGCAATAACATCTCCATGGAGAAAAGCTTTTGACGGACCCTCCTCCAGAAGGGTCACGATGCAGCTTTAAACATTATTTGACTTAAAATTTGTACTTTCAAATTACATAAAAATATTTAGATGAAAAAAATGACCAATCATTACAACATAATCATAATGACGATTTATTCTGAGCTCATATGAACGATAAAAAATGGACACAACTTTGGGTAGATCTTCTTGGTCATCTCCTAAATTTGGTTAAAGGCAGTGTACCCGATATTTACCGTCTTAAAAACGTGAAAAACAAAACTCATTTTAAAGTTCATTTTAAACATCGGTTCAGTTCCACACTTACCGTACCTGTCACAACTCTCAGACACCAAAGCCGTCACTGTAAAGCTCACCACAACTAGCATGCTAACATGCGCTTCCTGATTACCACACAGTAAAAAGCTTTAGAATTAGATTAGATTAGACTTCAAGAGCTGCGTACACAGTCCATCTGTAATGAGGCAAGACACATTTTCTCAAATACATGAAAAAAATCTGATACAGGCTCTTTAATTGTCTAGAACATTAGTATTAAAAAAAAAAAAAAAAAACTCCATTAAGATATGTTTTGTTGAGTACCGAAATGTAAAAAATGTTCACAGCTATTTTAAATCCAGTATATAATATTACTGTAAACATCATTTTGAATTTAAGGCTTTTCATTTCATATACATTTATATTTTTGTGAATTAATTTCAAATGATAAAGCTATTCATTTCATAGGAATTAAATAAAGAATACGCAACATTCCTATTGTTATACATCTTTTTATATTACTTCATATGTTGCTTTTCATTATTAAATTTAGCCTTTTACAGTTTTGACCATGTATATATAGGGCAAGTATAATTATAGTATAGTAGTATAATAGTATAGTACCTTTCTTTAGACAATAGAATGTGATTTTCAACATTAAATCATAGTACTTTCTTTTATATTCCCATGTGGTCTTATATCTGTGTAATCCCTCAGTGGTCCAGGTAGGTTCCATAGTGGTCCATGGGCGTATACTAGTCTATGCGCTCTTATACTTGTTCTGATTCAGCTCAGGATCATTCTGGAGCTATTCAGGAAAGGCTCATTTCTGTGCTGTGAATGTGACTATTTTAGTATCAATATCTGCTCAAATGAGTATCTAGATTCGATACTAGTTTTAGGATTGATTATCTGGCTTCCGACAACCCTAGTGTTTTTATTATTCCTTTGGACAATGGCGCATACATGTTCTGTGAGGTGTGTTTTTGAAAAGGTGGACTGGGAAAGAGGATCGTCACAGGAGCGCTATGGCAGAGCTCACACGCCATCTACTGGTCTAGCACAGAATTACAGCCTGTACTACATGTTTAATACTGGTGCATACAATACAGTATATTTAGGCATACTACTTATTCTACTATTTATTATTATTATTGAAGATTTGTTGAGTTAATCAAACAGTTTCTTTTTTCTATCCAGTGATCACATAACAGATTTGTCATTTCATTTTAATTAAACTGTTGTCACCTGCATGATTCCACGGAAATAGAAAGTTAAAGCCATACTTTGGAACATTCTCCGTTAGATTAGTTTTATGCCATACTGTAGAATATTAAAATAACAGCGCTTCCATGGAAACAAATAGGAGGACGCCAAGTCAGGTTGCATGATTTTCAGTGCAATAAACACAACCAAAATTTAATTTTTTTTTTTAAAAAGCTTTTATTTTAGTCTAATTTTTGGCATTGACATTGGGAAAATTCCAGTGTTGCAACACACTGTACAAGAACATCAGGAGAACAGAACTAAAAAAAAAAAAAATCAAGGTCAATTACTATAAAACTAGGCTTGGCTTTTCAGACGCACTTCTTGAATCCAACTCCTCTCTTAAGCATACAGAGTTGGAAAGTTTGGCAGCGACACATTGCCGGAGTCGTGCAGAATATTTTTAAAAAAGGAAAAAAAGAAAAAAAAAAAGTTAAAAAAAAATGAGTGAAAAGTTGGCAGCATCAGAATTCTGCGCAGTGTGTCGGAGCACATGGAGCTGCGCCGTGGGGCTCATCTCTCACACGGAGCTGCGCCGTGAGGCTCAGAGCTCTGTAGTCCCACTAAGACCACGAGCCCGGCCACAGCTGAGCACCAGCCTGCCTCAGCCCGCCTCCCCCTGCACCGTGTGACCCGCCCGCCCGCTCCAGATGGCCCCCGCTCAAACCCTTCTCCTGTCTGGATATCTGTGTGCGCCTGCTAAATGGGAAATTATAAGTATTGAATGTGGCAATAGGGATCGTTTTCTTGTGAGGTAAAATAGAAGTCGGTAACACTATATGATGAAGGATGCACTGATACTGAAAAATGAGCTGGGTTGGATATCGGTTCCATGATATCGGTTAAGCCAGGGGCCCCCAACCACCGGTCCGGGCCCAAAACCGTGCCGCGGTTCATTTGATACCAGGCCCCAAGTATTTTAACTGTTATTACAGCCCCGCCCCCCTTAACCAGTCCATGAAAAGATGTATGTTTATTACTAGGGATGGGACGAGATGCAACTCCCACAAGACGAGACGAGATACGAGATCGGGTCCACGAGAGCGAGACAAGACGAGATTTTAACATAATTCCTAATATATCCATTTCACGATTCAGTTTCCAGTTTTGGCGTCACAATTTTGTATTAATTTGATTTCATATTTTTGTTTCCATTGTAGTATTGCTTTTTGGAACTGTTAAAGAAATGTAACTTATCAACACGTAGCCCTTTTTTGTCCGATCCAAATTTAAGCGCTCGGAAAAAAAACCTCACAAGATTTTTTTTTCTCTTGTGTGCACGATCTTGTGGCAATTTTGTCTCACAAGATTTTGCGGCACGACACCTCTTACCATCCTTATTTATTACCGATCCTTACGAGAAAAAAAGGTTGGGGTCAGGCCGGTTTCCTGGTTGGACCTTTCATTTGCAGGCTGACTGTCTCATAATGTGTATTTATACTTCAAATTATTACTGAACAGCTTTGTATGAATAAAAGTTCAGTTACATAACACAATTGGATCTCTTGTGTAATACTTAACTGTGTTTTAAGGAAATAAGTGCCATTTTCTGTCCTTACACTGGTATCGGTTAATATTGCGTATCGGAATATATTTATGTCCACATATAAGTCCAAGTATCAATACCGGTATCGAAACTGAAAAAGATGGATTGGTGATTGCCTAGTTATTGTCCCCGTAAGGAAATTTGTCCTCTGCATTTGACCCATCCTTGTCACTGGAGTGGGAGCTCTCGATTTGATCTGTGGTGCCAATGCCGCACAGAAAGGCCCTGTCAACCTGGGAATCGAACCCAGAACCTTCTCGCTCTGAGCCACCTACACTTTGAACAGCCTTAATTCAGATGATTCAGGTTTTAGTTTCATATCCTAACTCTGCCTCCTTACCCTAATCCTTTAATTACGTAGCTACTAATCAACCTTAATCTTAACTGTTTGTTCGTTATGAATCAAGTCTTTGTTCATGTTTCACTAAGGCTATTTAAGGTTTAGTTATTTTAAAGAGGTACCCAAAAGTCTAACATAAGATCCATTTGGACACATCCACAGCCAAATGGAAGTGGAACTGGAGCCAATATGGACAAAAAATTTTATTAAACTGTTTCCATTGTTAAGACCTTTTTTAAATCTTTTGTGGTTGGCGCTCTTTATTGCCAATTGACACTTACTGCAAACCCAATAAAGTAAAGAATCAGTATAGTTATAGTTATTATAGTTATAGTTATGATGTGTTCCTCGCATGTAAATTGTCCCAGGATTCTGGATGGAATTTTGCATATTGATGAAGGCTGAATGTTGAAAACTGAAGAGAAGTTGTAGGGAGTATTGTAGGGAGTATTGCGTTGTAGGGAGTGTTAGATAACAACGGGTCAGATAACGACGACTGAGCTGGCAGTGTGGGGCTGGCGCAGAGCAGCAGTGACACACTAGATAGACTTTCTACGCCGTAATGTTCAACTTTCTTCAACCTTTTTTCATAAACTGCCACTTAACTGATTTTAATGATGATGGATAATAACCCAGGTACTACCCCTACCAAAACTACTACTACTACCAAACCAAGTAATAATTAGAAAAATATGAAAACCTCTCATATGCACTTTAAATACTCCATGAAGAAACAATGCATGTCCACTTTTGCCCTCTCTCTCCTTCACTCTCGTCCTCTCTCTCCCTTTATCTGTTTTCTGTTTGTCTCTCTTCTCTCTATCTCGCCATTTGTCTCTTTCTCTCTAACTCAATCTTCCTCTCTCTCCCTTTGTCTCCTGTCTCTCTGTATCTGCCCCCCTTCTCTCTTTCTCCTTCTATCTGGCTCTCTCTCTCCCTGCCTCTCTCTTCTCTCTCTCTTTCTTCCTACCTCCCCACCTCTGCCTCTCTCTCCCTCTCTCTTTCTCCTTCTGTCTCTTTCTCTCTCCCTTCTTCATGCTGCCTCTATGTTTTCTCTTTCTCTCTCTCTTCCTACCGCTCTGCCTCTCTCTCCCTATGACTCTCTACCCCTGTCTCTTGTTTCTCTCTCCCTACCTCTCTCTCTCTGTCTGCCTCTCTATCTCCCCTCTCTTTCTCCTTCCTCTTCTCTCTCTCTCTCTTCCTACCTCTCTACCTCTGGCACTCTCTCCCTGACTCTCTCTTTCTCCTTCTGTCTGCCTTTCTCTCTCCCTTCTTCACTCTGCCTCTATGTTTTCTCTCTCTCTCTCTTCCTACCTCTCTGCCTCTCTCTCCCCGTGACTCTCTACCTCTCTCTCTCGTTTCTTTCTCCCTACCTCTCTCCCAGACTCTCTATCTCCCCCTCTCTACTCTCCATCTGTCTGCCTCTCCTTCTCTCTCTCCTCTCTCTTGTGCAGAGAGAGCAGTGGAGGGGCATCAGGCTCACACGGTTACCCCAACTCAGACCCTCTCGACTGGGGTTACACGGCCGGTCTGTGAGCGTGAGAACCAGACACTTAATTTACTGCTGCTGTACTAAATACATTCTGACAGTACATTCCAAAACGTATGTAGTAACATGTAGTGTTCATCCTACTCAGAAAATGTTTTTACACACATTTTGTATTTTATGTTTGATGTCTGTTGTCTCATTGACAATGATGTCTCATTGTCTAATTTATTTATTATTTATTTATTTATTATTTATTGCTTTTTTTATCAACAATGATCAACCATCACTTGTTCTGGAAGTAAATTTCACAGTTTTGGCATAGACTACAAAAAAATTGAAAAGTTTGAAAAGTGACTCAGGGCTGATGTGGTGACCAATGACCACATAGTTTGTGTAAAGCTTGTTAAAGTTATTCAAATATTTTGCCAAATTTGCCCATGTGTTTTTTGGACTGAAAACAACTGCGTTAGTCAATTGGAAAAATTTATGGGAAATTTACTTCTGAAACCAGAGACATCCTTAGAATCATGTTTTTTTTTATAGTTACTGGACTTTCAATAGTGATTTATGGACTTTGAAACTGCGCGTGATTTCTGCCTGTGAAGTAACAATCCTGGGAAAATTCAAACTGCATATTTACTGAGGCTCAGAGACAGTGGACCTCCTGAATTTACAGTTTGGTCTTCTTCCAGGCCTAAAATATCAATCGGTTTGAATGAACACAACACGAGTAGGCTAAAGCAAAGCCTATATGTTGCCCATCCTGTGATAAAGATATAGTTTTGTTTGAATTGCTTTGATTTTTCATTGTCTAATTTATTTTTTATTGCATACTTTTTTATGTATTTGTTTTGATTACTTTGATTTTTCAGTGTGTTGATGTTGTATTTGGTTCATGCTTCTTTTTACTTTTAATCTACAGTATTTCATATATTTACAAACTTAGCTGTATAAAGTTATGTAACCCTTTGATGTGCAGAATCAAAGAATGTTTTATTTACACTTTTTTTTTTTACAACTTCTTTTATTTTTTTCATGTGTGATTTTCTTTCAGGATATAAACTTCCGTTCTATAAAACATTTGGAATTTTTTTGTTATTTTTTTTATTTTTATGGTTTAAATTCATGTCTTTATGTTGATGCATGAATATCTCTCTTTTTTCCAGATTGTTTTATTATTATTATATTTTTTTTATCAATAAATTGGTTTATTTTACTCTTTGTTTGATGTTTTTGTATACAATAAACTTTCTTCTTACTTACAAACTAAACTCTATACAAAAGTGCATTTAATTCAATCTATACGAAAGACTTAAACGTAGAAAATCAAGAATAATACAGCCTTCTGTCTCTTCTTTCCAGCGGAGAGAAAGTTCTTTAAAGAAGTTGTCATACCCATAAAGTGGCCCCTCTGACAGTGCAATATGCGATGCCTCGTTAAAGTTGAACCTGAGCCTGACATGGTTCTAATTTGTGGCCGCGCTACTCGCCGAGTATTCCGCCCCATTCGCCAGGTTATTTTTGCAGACGCCATTTCAACTGACCTTCCACTGAAAGCCGAGTCTATCCAACCCCAGCAACCCCCCACAACCCACCCCCACCGAGGCTGCGTTCAGGTGGGCCGCTATTAGCCCGATTTAGCCTGTCTCAAACCACCGCTCTCCGACATGGAAGACCTTTTCAGAATCATGTTTTGCTTTTGGTTTGTTTGGGGTTTTTTTTGTATTGTTCCTTAGGCCATTTGAAGGACCTATACTCTTATAAACTCATTGTGGTGAATAATTAGGATGCTCTCAATGCAAAAGGTAAATAAGGAATAACTTTGGACCACTACAACCTGCAAATTATCTAGTTCTCTGTTCATATTTTTGACATTTTTAAGATGGAAAAATTCTTACAGTGTCTTTAACTATCTATTAAAACTGACCACCCATCGAAGTAAATTTCACATTCAGTTTTGGCATAGACTACAAAAAAATTGAAAAGTTTGAAAAGTGACTCAGGGCTGATGTGGTAACCAGTGACCACATAGTTTGTGTAAAGCTTGTTAAAGTTATTCAAACATTTTGCCAAATTTGCCCATGTGTTTTTTGGACTGAAAACAACCGCGTTAGTCAATTGGAAAAATTTATGGGAAATTTACTTCTGGAACCAGAGACATCCTTAAAATCATGTGTTTTTTAATAGTTTCTGGACATCCAGTAGTGATTTATGGACTTTGAAACTGCGCGTGATTTCTGCCTATGAAGCAACAATCCTGGGAAAATTCAAACTGCATATTTACTGAGGCTCAGAGACTGTGGACCTCCTGAATTTACTGTTTGGTCTTCGTCTAGGCCTAAAATGTCAATCGGTTAAATCAACACAATTTAATCGTGGAAATGCTTTAAACGAGTCTCTCTACAAGTTTCTACCTATGACGCAACAATCCTGGGTAAATTCAACCCACAGACAGTAATTTCTGGGTTTTTTAATGTAAGCACACAGTTGTAATGGATGCTGGAGGTGATTAACTTTAAAACTGCACATTATTTCTACCTGTGAAGCAATAATCCTTGGTGAATTCAAACCATATATTTTCTGAGGGTCAGAGACGGTGGACTTTTTAAAGAGGATTAATTAAACCAGCGTGATTGAAGCAAAATACAACTCCAGGTATGTTTTTGAAATTAGAACAGTGTTATAACATAGTTTAAAAAACAAAACAAAAAGATCTGTTCTGCATAATATGAGTCTTTAACAGTTATTCAATAAAAATTTGCTCATTTTTGCAGACGCCATTTCACCCACTCTGAAATCTGAGACTCCCTTTTACAACCAACCCCACCCACGATCATCTACTCCCACCGAGGCTGCGTTCAGGTAGACCGCTGTTAGCCCGATTTAACCTGTCTCAAACCACCGCTCCCCAACATGGAACATCTCCTCAGAGTCTTGTTTTTTTATGGTTTCTGGACTTTACGCTTAGGCCACTTAACTATCCAAGCTTTGGTAGTGATCATCTCATTTATCGAGGATTATTGCGCTGAATTTACTGTTTGGTCTTCTTCCAGGCCTAAAATGTCAAGACCGGAGTCATGTGTGCGCTAGCTTTATTCGGTAAGACCTCGGCAGATCCGCCCAAAGCTGCTAGCAGTTGATCTTTGAATAGCGCGTGAAATAAATAAATCCTCTTTAGCAGATCAATATTCATCCTGTTTAATGCTGCATGTGAAACGGCCGGATTTGAGGTGGTAATGCCGGCGTACAGCTAATCGTTGGGAAGTAAGCTAAGGGGGCTTTGCTATTCTCCGCCGCAGTTTAAACAGAAGAGAGATACGAGGAAGGAGGGACATGGAAGGCGTCGAAAAGGTACGCTGTAATTGCTTGTAATTCAGACCCGGTTAATTAATACGTGCGATATTATGTGGCCGGTAAGAGGAGGGTGTTGATGGGAGTGCGTGGTTGAAATTGCAATATGAGACGCTAGTAAATTTGTGAATGCGGTTAGGGAGATGATATCACAGGTTAATTATAAAGCATAACATTTAAACTAATGATATGTAAAGTGAATTCCAAATAATGTAATATGTTTAAGTACTAAAGGTGCACTGTGTAACTTTTCTCTAGAGTTTTACAGTATGGCAATATTGCAGTTATTCATAAAAAAAAAAAAAAATGCTTTTCTTACCTTGAAAAACATGTATTCTTACTCTTACTGTGAGTGGGTGGGGTCACCTCTCCACAGACCTGACATGTACTAAGTTCGGCACAAGATTTAAAAAAGAAAGTTTAAAGAGGGGGTATTTTATTTCTATGGGATGGTAACTGCTAACATTTAATATATTTAAATCGCCATGTTACCATTTATTGTTTTAGCTGCACTTCCCTTTGCTCTCTGCATTAAGTCACTCCCCCTTCAGAGCGCTATCACAAAACAACCAGGGTGGATTCCACTAATTAAACTACTGCACCTCACATCAGGTTTGTCAAATTGTGTACAGTTTTGGATCTCGTTTTTGTATATTTATGGACAATTGTCACATGGGAGTATGGGTAATGTAGGCTTGTGGGCGGAGCTAACCATAAGAAGGGTTTGAATGGGGCCAGGAGAGATCGCTAGATTACTCAAACATGCATGGATGGCATCTAAAACCTCTTCAGGCATGTTTTTGATAAAGGAACAACGTTATAACATGGTAAGAAGCTCAATTTAAATTAAAAAGTTACTAAGTGTAAATTTAATTTCATAATAAACTATATAATTCTTGGCACTTATGGCAGGTGCAGATTGGCAGGTGTGCTGGGAGTTGTTGGAAAAGGGCATTACAAAGAATGATTGATATTATTAGTGCTCTAACAAGTGATGATAATTTATAACTGCAATTAATACGCACAACATTACGAGGCTTGGACGGGGAGGGGGTGTTGATGGCTGTGTGGTTGAAAGAGGGAGACATGAGACTGTGGAACATTTCTGAATGCACTTAGACCGATGATATCATGTGTTAATTATACTTAAATAATAATACTGGATTTATGGCTATGCAAAGTGGATTCCACAGAAATTACTTTTACAATTTAAAGGTCCCACATTACGCAAAATTGATTCTTCTGAGTTTTAAGCCATGTTATAATCTTTTCTCCTCAAAAACATACCTGGAGTTGTGTTTTGTTTCATTCACATGTTTGAGTAACAGTTTATTATCAGTCTGTCTACATCTCCAAAGCTCAAAATGCTCTGTTCCACCTTGTGATGTCATGAAGTGGCAGTTATCAAGTTGACAGCTACCTTTTACGTTTAGTCCAGTAGAGCTCGGCAATCCCAAGGCTGAAATGATGAATGAGAAAATACTCTGCTCCACCTTGTGATGTCATGTGGTAATACAGGACGTGGTCCATTGTGTTTTTAAACTCCACACACCTTCACTAGAATCATTCGGATCATTTTAGCCCTGGAATTGCCAATCTCTACTGAACTAAAGGTAAATGTTAACTTGAAAACTACCACTTCATGACATGACAAGGTGGAACAGAGCATTTTGAGCTTTGGAGATGTAGACAGACTGATAATAAAGAGTTACTCAAACATGTGTGGATGAAACAAACATGGCTTCAAGCTCACAATAGTCAGTATACCCTTAATGCCAAGCTGTGGACCCTTCCAGTCAAAGAGATAGACTTAGACTTAGACTTAGACAAACTTTATTGATTCACAAGGGAAATTATTTGGATACAATAGCAAATAACACCTCCATGGAGACTAACATTTGGTGAAATCTCTGCTACATAGTGCACTTTTAAAGCTGGGAACATTTACCTTCATACACTTTCAAACTTTCCAGTGGCACCTCACAGCAAACAAGGTTCAACTCCCGGGTCGCTTGGACCTTTCTGTTGGGAGTTTACATGTTTCTCCCTATGTCAGTGTGGGTTTCCTCTGGGTACTCTGATTTCCCCCAGCAACCTAAAACATCCACCACAGGTCAAATCCTCCAGCTGAGGTACTCCTCCAAGACTAACAACAAGATCACAGAGATGGCTCCTGACAAGTTGCTCCAGAAGCAGTAAAGGATTTACCAAATGCAGAGGACAAATGTTAATACAAAGACAGTAATGTGTACCTTAACCTTAACCAGTCGAAATGCGTTATATGCACTTCCTTCAGGATCCATTGTTTTTGCAGTTCTTGTGCCCTCTGCTGGCATTTTGTATGTAGACATTCCCTAAGTTAAAGGTCCTATATTAAGCTAAATTGACTCTTACGGGCTCATAGTCACGTCAGAATGTTGTTACCTTATCAAAAACATACCTGAAGTTGTTTTGTTTCGCTCACACATGTACACATGTTTGAGTAACTCTTTATTATTAGTCTGTCTACATCTCCAAACCTCAAAATGCTCTGTTCCACCTTGTGATGTCATGGCGCGGTAGTTTTCAAGTTAACAGATACCTTCAGTAGAGATCGGTAATTCCAAATCATCCAAATGACTCTCGTGAAGATGTGTGGAGTTCAGTAACACAGTGGAGCACTTCCTGTATTACTGCATGACATCACAAGTGTTTTCTGTTTGAGAGAAGAACTCAGCCTAAATATACAGGGTTTGTGTGAATGAAACAAAACACAACTCCAGGTATGTTTGTGATTAGGAAACATAACACTTCCCTTAGATCAGAAAATAGTGCAATATGGCCCTTTAAACTAACCCGTCAAACCTGAATTGTGCTTACAATCATCCCTTTAAAACGTCTTGAGTCCAGTGCTTGAGAATGTCTCTAACAGATGCATTTCATATGACTATTATACCAAAGGACACGACCCCTGGATCGTCTCAAACCTACTTTTAAAGGAGTAGCCTGTCTTTCTTCCTGTGCGTATAAATCCTGCACTGGGACATAAAACTCCAGTGACAGCGCGACAGACGACGGCGGACATTTTCCCATCGCACGAGACCATCAGCGCCGATTTACGAGCCAATGGTCTGCCCCGTCTGCCCCGTTAAGCCCCGCCCACCCCCACTTCTCACCATGATTTAGGCAGCTACCGTGGACGCGAGCCTGGAGTCTGCCGTATGCGTAGCAGAGGCTAAAGCTAACCACTAAGGAATGGATCGTAGCAGATGTCGTTCCAGCTGTGCGCAGTGATCAAGATGGAACAAGCTAGAGGCAGATTCAGGATTTCTTCTTAAACTGAACAGAAGGACACGTATTAATGTCTAATTAGTAACTAAAAGGACTTGTTTAATTATACTTTATAACTTTGGTAATATTTCTAAAGTCAGTATCTAATTGTTTCCTCTTAATACTCTTAATTACTGTTCTTAAATGGCCTATATTGCATTTTTTTCTGATCTCTGTTATAATGTTGTTTGCTCGTCACAAACAGACCTGGAGTTGTTCTCTCAACCTGAAAACACACCTTCCTTTTACAGGAAATCCTCCGCTGTGTTTTTAAACTCCATACATTGAAATTGAGTCCTGGGTTTGCTTAACTTTGAAGTTACAGCTATTGTTTTAGCCTCATTGAAACTGCTTCACTCCTCGGTGCAGCAGCAGATTGTAGAGACGTGATGGTGAATAATCACAATTTTATATAGCGCTTTTCCACCCTCAAGGCACTCTACAACAAGAACTCACAGTGTACGCAGACACTGGGGGAATAAGTGGCCACGGACACAACAACAGCATTCATCTGCGGGAGCTAGAATCGCACCGCCAACCTGTGGGAACCGCCAACCTTCAGATCACTGGACAGACACTCCCCAACTGAGCTACTGTCGCCCTGAGATACTGTAAAACAAAAATATTCTAACATAAAAGCAACGACTTCAGGTTATTCTACAGGATTGAAGAATAAAGGCAATTAATTAATGAGGGTAATCTTAAAATGACCACTAAATGACATCACAAGGTGGAACAGATCATTTTGAGCTTTGGTGATGTAGAGAGACTAATTATAATGACACGATAATGAAATGTGAATGAAACAAAACACAATTCCAGGTATGTTTTTGAGGAGGTAACAGCATTTCAGCATGGCTAAAAGCTCAACTTCTGTTTGTACATTTATACTGCTTTTTTTTTTTTTGTCCATGCGCCCTCTGCTGGTAATAGTAGCTATTGGAAGTCTAAAAGTAGGCAGAAAATTCATAATGACATTTTGACCTTACTTTATAATTTATCTTAAAGGTACATTGTGTAACTTTTCTGAAGAAAGGTCTGTCAAATGCTTTTTTCCATGGAGATGTTATTATTTATTATTTTTAAGTTGCATTGTGTAACTTTTTGGTTTTTGGACCTACTTGTTTCTATGGAGATGTCATTGCCCTGTCTGGGATGTTTTACAGTTTGGTATTAAACCTTTCTATCTCCATGGAGACCAAACCAGACCAAGCTACAAGTCAGATCTGTGGAGAGGTAACCTCACTCACAGTCAGAATGCCTGTTTTCCCTGGTATTTTTGAGCAATAAAACCACCTGCAATTGAATAAATATATTGTAGAGCTGCTTAATGTCATACTGTGGAACATTCCAGGCAAAGCAATGACATCTCCATAGAAACAAGCAGGACCCTGAACCAAAAAGTTACACAATGCAGCTTAAAAAATAAAAAATAAATAAATAAAAAAATAAAAATTTTAACCACAAAATGTTTCTGACCATCTTATTTGCCATATTTTTATTACTATTTATTTATTTATTTTTTTAATTAATTAATTAATTTATTTTATTTATATTTGTTTATATTTTTGATGTGTTTATGTAAACATATTTAGATCACCATGTTACCTTTTATTGTTTTGAAAATGCAATGCTCACTGAAAACAATATATTAACATTTTTTATACATTTCACTTTCATTTTTAACTCTGACTTTCCCCTCCCTTTGCTCCCTATGCTAAGTCACTCCCCCTTCGGAGCGCTATCACAACACAATCAACGTGCATCTCGCTAATGAAACTACCGCACATCGCATCAGTTTTGTATCATGTTTTTGTATATTTATGGAGAATTTCCGTGACAATTTTACGGAATCTTACAGCTAAGCGCAAGGAGGCTTCGAATAGGGCCTGGGAGAGATCACTAAATTACTCAAACATGCATGGATGACATCTAAAACAGCCACTTCAGGCGTGTTTTTGATATAACAACATTATAACATGGTAGAAAGCTCAAAGAACATAAAGATATATATGGACATGTGGTAGTAATAGGAAAACGGCTAAGTTTATTTGTAATTTTATATACACTTGTTCATCTTAAGAAATTATAAAAAAAGAAAATTGGAAAAGAAAGCTAAAAAAAAATTTATTTTGCATAATAGTCTGTCTTTAATACAGTTTCCTATTTCACTATATTTACCAGATACGATTATGTCATTGCAAAAGTGTAAAAAATATCCAAAAATGATACGAATAGGAGGTTTCTCTTGAGATTCCTTTTGAACAGAGCGTACGCAGAGGAGGGCCCCTGCTCTGGAGCCCACCGTGTTTACCCTGGATCTTTGGCTCAACCATCAGAAGGACTGCCAGAGAAAGAAAGAAGAAAGGAAGAGAGCGCTTCGCAAAGAAAGACAGAAAAGGGAAAAAAAAAGGATATTTGGCATTTTTCGACTTCTACCCCGACAAACACAAGCAGCTCCGGGTGTCCCATTTCAATAAACACGTCCATAAGCTGTGCCCGGGGCCCTCGAGCACTCAGGAGCCACAAGAGAGAGAAAGAAAGAGAGAGAGGGACAGGGAGAGACAGACAAAGAGAGAGGGGGAGAAAGGGGAAGAGAGATACACACACAGAGGGAGATAGAGAGGGGGGCAGAGTGAGACAGACAGACAGAGAGAACAACAGAAAGAGTGAGAGAGAAAGAGAGAGAGAGACAAGGACGGGGGTAGAGAGAGAGAGGCAGACAGAGAGACAGAACGAGAGAGAGAGTGAGGCAGAGTGAGAGAGACAGAGAGAGGGGTGATAGAGAGGCAGAGAGAGAGGGGGTAGAGAGAGAGTCATAGAAAGGGAGAGAGAGAGACAGAGCAAGAGGCAGAGAGAGACAGAAAGAGAAAATGACATAGAGACAGACAGAAAGAGAAAAAGACACAGAGAGACAGAAAGAGAAAACAACATAGAGACAGAAATAGAAAAAGACACAGAGACAGAAAGAGAAAAAGACAGAGAGAGACAGAGAGAGAGAAAGACAGAGAGAGACAGAGAGAGAAAGAGAGGCACTGGTAAAATGGAGGAAATATTAGACGATCACCTATTCATGGGTTTCAGACTCTTTCCCCATTCAAAAGATGTAATATTTAGTTATAAAGAACAAATATTCTGCCATCTACTGGCAGCAGAGGGAATTAGCATGAGGAAAACAATTAAACAAATTAAAAAGTAATGAAAAACATGTCCAGATATGTTGGCATAAACTCGCAGAGGTAATAAACGTAATTTGATGGGAGAAAGACTTAGAACGAGTCTGGTGATGATTTATGGACCTTGAAATTGAGCAGAGCTTTTACCTGTGACATAACAGTTCAGGGAAATTCAAATTGAACCAACATGTATGAAACAAACAACAAACAAACAACTCCAGGGATTTTTTATTTATTTTTTATTTTTTTTAATGAGGGAACAATTAAATGCTAAAAAAAAAATAATAATAATAATAATAAAGTAAATATATACGTGATCTTTAAATTGGTAATCGCTATGACAGCTGTTCTAATTTCTCAATATTTTGAAACCATGGGATTTTTTACACTCCCATCAACATAAAAACATTAAAATTACAACCTGGGATATCATTACCTGGACACAAACACAAACTGGATTTATTCTTAGGATCTGGCAACCCAAAGCAGGAGCTCATTAGGCTTTCTGATAATTGGCGTGAGAACCAAGACATTTTTTACATTGCCTAAAATATTTCTGTAAAATCAATCCACCATTTTGAGCATGTTCACAGCTTAGGAGGACGCTCATTAATTCAAAATATTTGCACATATTTTTGGGCTAATTACAGTTTGAGTAGATTTATAAACACGTGGTAATTGAATAAAATTAGCCCTGTAATTGTAATTAGCTACATTCATATTTATTTTTACATTTATATTTATTACTAATATTTGTCTTACCCCAGTACAGCAAAATGTGTCAGCTGTGTACTGTCTGCATCTAATTATAAAGCATTTTTCTGTCTGGCGATCAAGGAGTGTGTGTTAGCATGCTAGTTGTTGTGAGCTTTACCACTCTGGCTCCTGAAAGTTGTGGAAAAACACTTATAAACTCATCACTGTGAATAATTAGGACACTCAGAATGCATAAGGTAAGTGTGGAATAAATTTGGACCTCTGCAAAATTAAAAACTAATAAAAAGTAACTAGCAGTTTACTTAAGTACACATTTGGTTAAGTACTTGTAATGGAGTTCATTTGTAGCTATATATCTTTTATTTTTAGTGTTATTTTTAATATATTTAATTGTCTAAACATTAAAATATGTATATAAACAAATATTATTCAAGTCGTTGTGTTAATGTCTTTCTTTCGTGGGATCAGGAGTCTGTATTTCAGTATCCACTAAACATTATTTTTTTATGAGAAATATAAAAATAAATAAATAAATAAATAAAATAAAAATGTTATTAATATATAATACAAATAAATTGTAACCAGTTTTATTCCATTACATCACCGTACTCACCCAGCAGCTCTCAACAGTCTAATCAACAGTAGACATTAGCCTGCCCACACATGATCCCAAACCCAGGCTCCAATTAGCCCTGGTGCAGACAGCCAGGATTTACACACACACACACACACACACACACACACACACACACACACACACACACACACACACACACACAAACGTACTACCTGACCGCTGTTACACTGAGCCGCCAGCAGAGGGGGCCAATGACACAAGAACGCGCTCACATTCTTACACGCATCTTTCTAAACTTTATTTTTTTTAACTTTGCTACTACAGTACGAGCTTGGTTAGTGTTTTGTAATGCAGTAACTGCTAATGGTCATGTTGAATGATTGTGTACACGAGTACTTTTTGGGGTACTTTGCTTGCGTAAATAATTTTTTTAAAGCATAGTTGTAGTATTACAGTATTTTCTACTATTTTCTTTTAACGCACAAATAGCAGTTATCAATTATTATTTTTTATAATTTTTAGCAGCTTTTTAAAAAAATTGAATTAAAAAGTGAAAAATGAAATAACAGTGGCTTTTTTAAATTTATTTGTATAGCACATTTTATAAACAAGGCGGTTTCCAAAGTGCTACATATAGCAATGTAAAACAACTCTAAATGCATTTGTTATAATGTATTTAATAATAAAGTATGTGGTAACTGATAATAATAATCATAATCATAACCATCATAATCATAATAATAACATATGGAAAGTGAAACTAGTAACCATTACGATGATATTATAGCATGACTTTCAATACAGATCTTTTTTTTTCAGTGATTTAAAATATTTGATCAAAAGAGAATTATATATATATATATATATATATATATATATATATATATATATATATATATATATATATATATATATATATATATATATATATATATATATAGGCTGTTTTTTGCAGGGGCGATGTGAGGTCAGTGTTGTTTTTTTTTGACGGTGTGTGTGTGTGTGTGTGTGTGTGTGTGTGTGTGTGTGTGTGTGTGCGTGTGTGTGTGCGTGTGTGTGTGTGTGTGGGTAAAACTTTTAACACATGAAGCACTGCCGGTCACATGGCAACACATGTGAAATGAAATTAAAAAAATACCAAAAAATATATAAAACTGAGCAGAAATATATTTCTGGTTTATCGCTCTGGTTAAATTTGTAGGACATAAATTTACCTTATACAGTTATCTCTGTTAAATACTTGAAGTATATTTATGAACTTAAAATAAATGAATGAAAAATTTATAAAATAAAATAATAAAATAATAAAAATAATAAAAACATGAGCTGACAAATCACAATTTCCTATTTTGATCAGCATGGAGTTAAGAAGTTATTTTGTCTATATATTTTGTGAATATGGAAAAGAAAAAAAAAAATCTTTTATTAATTTATTTGTCATGTATGTTTTCAACGTGAATGTCCCTAGAAATTATTTTCAATTAGGGTTTTATTTTCTAATAGAAACAGTGTACCAAGGACATTTTTGTTGATTTTGGTGAAAATGTTGCACTTGCTCTGCTGTAAACATGAACAGTAATAAATACAAAAATGTTTAAAAACGCTTTTTCATTTAGTTTTCTTCTTTATTTCCTTGATTATTTACAATGTGGAATGTAACACACAAAAAATAAAAGAATAATATTTGAAAAAAATAAAAGTAAAAAAGTAAGAATAGCCACCCTTTGCTTTGAACCCTGGTTTACATTTTTGGCATTTCTTGACCCTGACATGACACACCTGTGAAAACCATTTCAGGAATTTTTTGATAATTTTGTTGCATTATTTCATTTTTTCTACATTATTACATCATTCTATACATAATTCATATATTTAATGTCTTCCGTGTCTACACAAAATGTAGAAAGTAGTAAACATATAGAAAAACAACACTAAATTACAGTATGTGTCCAAAACTTTGACTGGTAATATATGTAGAAAAATGTACAGATTTACATACGTTAGATCATTAAATCTTTTGAAAAATATTACACACAATATTACACAACACAATTTTTATCAATAATTTACATCCCAAGCTAGAAAACCCAATGCACGAGTAGAAACGCAGTAAATATGACAACAATATAACCCCATACTTCAACTATAACAGAGTAGTAACGCAGTAAATATGACAACAAAATACCCACATATTTCAACTATTGCACAGTAGTAACGCAGTAAATATGACAACAAAGCACGGGTTAAACCACCAACAACATTTTTCACCAAACCATGATTCAAACTATTAGAGTAGCTCAACATTGATCAAATAGTACAAAATATTACTAATCATCACCAATAATCACATCTTTCCCCATTAACACAGTTGCCAGTACTGCCTGATAAACTTGTTTCACTCGGTCTAAATACAGGATTGCCAGTCTTATTGTCTTCCATCTCCGGCTTCCTCCGTTAGCCCTTTGCGGTCCCACTTGGTTCTGACGGAGCCGGACTAAAGCCCCTCTAAATCAGCCCCAAGCACCGGCAGAGCCCTTAGATCCCGCTCGGGCTGAATTAGACCATGTTAATCCGGGCTTTCGTGGGGATGAGTTGTGTGTTAACCTGGAGGAGCGGGCTGGCCAAATGGACGCGCTGTGACGGAGATTTGTTGATACTGTTCACAAGTGTGTTTCCGTGACGGCAACTTTCTCCCCGGATCACCGACTGGTTGTGCATCCAAACACCAAAACAATACAGTGAGAATAGAGTCACGAAGCATCCACGCGCTGTCTGTGTGTGAGGGGTTAGGGGACAAAGAGAGAGGGGTGGGGAAATGTGGAGGTAGGATTCTATTAAATATGTTATGTTAGCTTTGGAAAGGCATGCGAGCTCCTTTGTTACACAAAACTGACACTTGTGAGCTTTAAGTCGTGTTAGAATGTTGTTACCTCATCAAAAACATAGCCGGAGTTGTGTTTTGTTTCGTTCAGGTTGAGTAAACCTTTATTATTAGTCTGTCTACATCTCCAAAGCTCAAAATGCGCCGTTCCACCTTGTGATGTCATGACGCTAAGTTATGAGCTATCTTTTACTTTTAGTTCAGTAGAGATGCCAGGGCTGAAGGTTTAAAAACACAAACGCACAGGAAGTGGAGCGCTTCCTGTATGTACATGACATCACAAGGTGGAACAGACTGTTTGCAGGGTTTGTGTGTTAAACGTGTGTGAATGAAACGAAACACAACTCCAGGTCTGTTTATGATGAGGAAAATCAGGAAATAGCGTAATATGGGCCCTGTAAAGTGAATATGACATGTTAGAGCAATACTTTTAATAAAACACATTTAACATATTTAAAATTTGACAAAAAATCAAAAAGTTTAGCATTTTACTTCCTGGTTGGGTATGGACAGCCAATGTGATCTATATAGAGATAATTCCGTTCCATTACACACAAATACCATGTAGCCTGTGTTGAAATCAAGTCAAGTTATCCTCCGCATTAGGTGAAAACAATGATTAGAGTAACTTGCATCACTGAAATGTAGCTGTGGGCTTAATAAACAATGAGGAGCTTCATGGAGGAGAATAAGAGGATCTATACCAGTTGGCAGCGAGAATTTTGACAGCTGAAGGATAGAGACCAATATGAAAATGCTAAAAAAAAGTCTTTCTTTCAGTTTCCATACAAGTACAATTGCCACGTTTACATGAGAGCTTTAATTTCAAATAAAAATCATTTAAATCTGAATAAAAATTTATTCTGCTTTTAAAAGACCACGTAAACATGATTATTCAGAATTAAATTTAATTCCGAAATAAGTGGATAGTTTCTTCCGATTTTAAAGCCAATTTAATTTATTCCTCGATCATGTAAATGTTTATTCTTCGTAAAAATAATTCTGGTCATTCAGCGCATGCTCGTTGGGTCGCCCTTCTGACGCGATCCGGACGATCCAGCTCCACCAGTCCTTGTTTCGGACTTCCATCCACTGCTTTCTGGATCTGCGAGCGGGATGCGGGAGTGGGCTGAGGTAGAGCAGCCGTTGACTCAGTTTGTCTTCTTCCTCATACTTCGTAAATACTTCCTAAAGCATGACGATAGAATTCTCCAGCTGCTGCTTAATTATCATCGGAATGACTGCGAAAAAAGTTTGTATCATGTTTGTGTCGTGGCGTAACGACAAACCGAGATGACAAAAAAGCCGGTAGCAGCTGAAGTGTGCGTTTTCTTCCGGTCGACGTATATACGTTTGTGCGCCCCCTGTCCAATCAGAACCCTTCCCGACCCCCAGACGTTGAGCAGAATCAAATAAAGGCGATTTAATATGTTTTCCATGTAAACCTCAATTCTGAATTATTATTTCCACGTAAACACGAAGGAGAATAGTTTAATTCCAAACTATTTAATTCAGAACAATTCATTCGGAATTAAAAAACAATGTAAATGTAGCCTGTGTGTTCTAACATAGAGTTTGATACTATTTTAGTATTGTGAATTATTTATTTTATTATGCACAATCTAATTGCTAATTTCCATGTAGCAGTAACGATATTGATACTTTACAGCTGATGTCATTAACTTTCCCTGGGAGGGTGATGCTAACTGTAGGCACTGCTCTGTCAGAAGCTCTATTAGACTTTAATCTGATCTTTATTTGAGCACAATCTGACCATGAAGAACTAACTTACCTGGAACTACAACAGGTGAGCTGATTTATGCTCTTAAACGAGGCTAGCTACATCAGCCAACAGTTTTTCAGTTAGTCGCTCTCACCTTTTTATTGAAAATCAAACTCCTAAACAGGACCATGAACGCTCGTATATCGTATTGGCTCCTGAAAATGTGCTGTTCAAATCCATTTTGTGTTTTTTCTTGACTATCTTTTACTAAAGTATCAATAAAACCTTGTACTTAAAGGTGCACTATGTAACTGTTGGTCTATCACCTGCTTGTTTCTATGGATATGTCATTGCTCTGTCTGGAATGTTCCACAGTATGACATTAAACAGCTCTACCTTACATTTATTTAATTACAAGTGGTTTTATAGCTCAAAAATACCTAGAAAAACATAATTCTGACTGTGAACGGGGTCGCCTCTTCACAGAGCTGACCTGTAACTTGGTCTGGTTTAGTCTCCATGAAAATAGAAAGGCTTAATGCCATACTGTGAAACATTTCAGACAAAGGAATAACATCCTCACAGAGAAAAGCATTTGACGCATCCTCCACCAGAAAAGTCACTCAATGCATCTTTAACTTTCTGAAACTCTTTATGTTCTGATATCAGTAATACCATTTTTATTACATCTATAAATACATAAATAAATTACCATAACATCCACATAGGCTACAGTGTTTTAATTAAAACCCAGATACTCTTGATCAGAAGTCATTGAAAGCTTGTCGTCAGGAATGCTCTGCTGCCGTTTGTTCCAGTGGAAAGATGTTGGTTATCAGGAGCTGACAGCAGACACGACTAGATAAAGCCTGGCCTCATCATTCCATTGTCAACAACCCTGAAAGATACAGTGGACGAGAGGGTCCTAGGTTGGATTTCAAACCAGCTGTGACCACCATATTGTGACTCCTTGTGTCTTTATGGCTTTCTTTCAAGTACTCCAATTCCCCCAGTCAACATAAAACATGCACAGTACAGACTAATCCTCCAGCTAGGTACTCCTGACAAAGATGCTGATTTACACTACTAGTCAAAAGTTTGGACACACCTCCTTTTTCAGTGTATTTTTTCTTTAAGCTTGCCACTTTCTACATTCTATATACGTACAGAAGACATCAAATATATAAAAGCAAGATATATGGAATTATGTAGAAAAAATCTATGATATTTTTTATCAAATCCTCAAGGAGTATCCACCCTTTCCTTTGTTGCCTGCGGTGCAAACCTTTGGCCTCCTCTCAATGAGCTCCTCGATGAAGCTCCTTGAAATGGTTTTCAGTTCACGTGTGCCTTGTCAATAAGTGATCATAGCAAAAGGGCGACTATTTTTAAAAATCTAAAACAGGTTTTGAGTTGTTTTGAGTTCAGTTTTTGTTTGCTACATTCCTTTTTTTTTTTTTAAATATATTTTCAGTGAGAACAATGTAAATAATCATCAAAATAAAGAAGAAACATACATGAAAAAGTGTTTCCAAACCAAACTGGTCGTGTAGATCTGGAGAAGGCTTCCAGGTGCTCTGATGTGGTTCCCCACTGTTGCTGACAAGTTGCTCTATAAACACTGAGATGGGACTGATGGGTCAAATGCACACATGAAAATTCCTTCTATAATCAGAAATACAGGTACTGTATGCTTTTAAGGTTTAGGTTTTCTGACAAAAACTTAAATTTTAACATAAACATAAGACCAAACCTATACTTTTTTTCTACTATAATGAAATGGTTAAGAATAGATATTTCCATCAAATAAAATCACAGATTTTTTTTGTCAAATGAAAAAAAGCTAAAAATCCCATGAAGCTATGCTATACAATTTGTCATAGCTATAGTTAGTAATTAAACAAAAGTAATAATAAGACTAAACCCAAATAATAATATATTGTCAAACTTAACACAGATGCTTTCCCAGAGCGTCCTTCACGCTTATAAGGGCCCCATATAGCAGTCTACAAAGCGAGACCGGGCCCTTATCAGTGTGTGGGTGGGGGCTGGGGGCCGGTCAGGGTTAGGGGCCGGAGAGACTGGCCATCGTCAGGTGGGGTCAGCACCAGGAATGTGCCCATGTGCTTATCAGGGCCAGAGGAGTCCAGGAGGAAAATAATGACCACAGACACTGAAGGACCACAGGAAGACTGAAGATTAAAAGCTACGACGCAGGGACAGGCCCCTCCCACTGTTTTTGCGAATATTTGAGACATGTTATGAAGTTTGTGAGAATAAAACACATACATGATTTGCAATGCTCTACACATGTCATTAATGTATATAATAAACAACCTGGGACCCAACACTGACCCCTGGGGAACACCACATCATTATGGTTCACAACCTTTACAAATGGTTTCCTCCAAATAAGATAACTTGAGACCCAGTTCAGGACTGGCTTCTATTACCGTATCATCCAGTATGTTGATTTATGATGTGTGACTTAAATAACTTCACAACATTATTACGTAAAATTATTTATTATTAATATTATCTCACATCAAAGGTTTTAGATGTGAGATTAGCTGTAAGATTCTGTGCAATGCTCCACCCTCAAGCTTACATCACCCAAGCTCCCACACGACAATTCTCCATAAATATAGAAAAACATGGTACTAAACTGTAAATTGTCACATTTTTATACAGCGCTTTTCCACCTTCAAGGCACTCAAAGCGCCAAGGAACCACTCACCTATTCACTCGCACACTCATACACCAGTGTACGCAGACACTAGGGGCGAGGTGGATTAAGTGTCTTGCCCAAGGATACAACAACAGCATTCATCTGTGGAATCACACGGTCAACCAATGATGTTTACGGAAAGATTCGAATTGCCAACCTTCTGATCAGTGGACCAACGTTCTTACCAACTGAGCACACTGAGTACACTGAAGCTTGATTTTAAAGGTCTAGAGATGATAGATTATTATTTTTTAAACATGTGTCGACTTTTATTGTCATTTTTCTCAACAAAATTTGGTTAGCTACTGTTATATTGTGTACATATTAATTAATTATTGTAACTAAGGATTGAGCAGAATAGAGTCATTATTTTCAGTATCATAATGTATTCTGTTTTACACTTTTAGATTATATTTTGTCATAATATTGCTAGAAAATTATTACACAATAATTTGGTCCATCTACAATGTTTGTGGTTCAGAGAAGGTTTAACCATTCATTTAGCTTTTTTTTTTTTTTTTTTTTTTGGTAAATTATGAACATATGTAAAAACAAAAAAAAATACTGATAGTGTACCAAATGTTTACAGGAACGAGAACATTTAATTCATTCAGTGTCTATCTAAACGTGCAACAACTATTTAAATATGGGTGATGATTAGTAAACTGATATTCAACGCACAGCTCGTAAATCTGGTTACAGTGTTTTGGTAAAGTCAGTCAAGTTTTCTTTCAACAACATAATACAAAAACAGAAAAGTTGCAGGTTGACTCTTGAGTTTGGGGTCAGTCTAAAAGCTGTCTGCTGAGCGAAGAGACGCGCTTGGATTTTGGTTCAGCTGTGATGCGGCCATCCTCTCCTCTGGGCCACTGTGCATCCCATAATCCCCCTCTCCATCTCCTCCTCAGCTCCAATCAGCAGCCAATCAGAGTCTTTAATCACCGTAAGCCCCGCCCCCAAGCAGCTGCGTCTGTAAATCCTGGACTTGTATCACAGTGGGAGCCAGTAAAGGTGGATTAGCACCACAGCGAACGGGCTCAGGGGCCAGAAAGCTGAGGGCCCGAACCCCGAGGGAGGGACCGGGCAGGGGGCCACAGGCTGTGACAGACCCATAAAGCAACTTCTGATAGGGACATGGAAACAACGACTATAGCTGAACTTACTTTTTCATCTTGAAGAAAAGAGAAGTTAGGAATAGTTTAAGAGCATTTTATATTTTAATGTTATTTAGAAGTAACAGTGCTTAGTAACAAAGATTTATAAGATTCCAAATATTCATCAAATGGACAAGGCTTTTCAGGATATAATAAGATATTTTGATTTCCATCCAGAAACTTTTTTTAAATTCTGAAAACAAATGAAAAATGAAAAAAAAATAAAAATAAATAAAACAAAACAGAACATTTTTGAACCTGTTATTACTATGGAACCCACCTGGACTACACCCACAGTACTTTAAACATTTTGGGTACTTTCTCCTCTTCTATGAGAAAGTCTGTAAGTGGCAAAAGCGTTTGGTGAAGTAAAGGTGCATTGTGTAACTTTTCTGGTGGAGGGTCCGCCACCTGCTTGCTTCTATATGGATATGTCATTGCTTTGCCTGGAATGTTCCACAGTATGACATTTAACAGCTCCACTTTACATTTATTCAATTACAGGTGGTTTTATAGCTCAAAAATACCTAGAAAAAAGGCATTCTGATTATAAATGGGGTTGACTCCCCACAGATCTTAGCTGTAACTTGATCTCCATGAAGATAGAAAGCAATAAGATCTCCATGGAGAGAAGCATTTGACGGATCCTCCACCAGAAAAATTACACAATGCACCTTTAATAAAAAAAAAATATATATATTATATTTAATTTTTAATTGAAATATTTATTCACCTAGACTTTTGTATTTTTAAGCAAAATAATAATAACTGGATGTAACGTCTGTGAACAGTGTTTTATTAATACTACTACTACTACTACTACTACTACTACTATTTACATCAATACTACACATAAGATAAGATAAGATAAGATATGCCTTTATTAGTCCCACAGTGGGGAAATTCCAGTGTTGCAACGCACAGTTCAAGAACAGCAGGAAAATGGAACATGCAATAAAACAAGATAATAGATAATGGCTTAAAAATAATTTAAAAATAGACTTAAAAATAGACTCTAATGTAACACACTATTCCGGTGGAGCAAAAATATAAAATACCAAAAAACTATTATGTACAATAAAAGTAACAGTGCAGCATATGAACAGAATAAATCTCAGTAAAGTGACTTCCGTATATTATGTTATTTACAGTAATATGACTATATAAGACATACGTCTTTGAACAGGAATATTGTGAAAGACAAAACTTCTTTATTCCAAATATGAAATAAATAAGAAATAATATGTGAAAGTAACAGTACCTGAATACAATAGTATATAGTACTATAGTGCTATAGTAGCATCTCTGTGTGTGAGGCTCCAGACTGTGCCCTCAGACTGCGCTGCCACAAAAGAGGTCCTGTCAGCGGATGGACCCCTGTGGGGCTGTAATTGGACCCCTGCCCCGACCTGAGGAGCCCACACAGAGACAGAGACAGAGGGAGAATGTGTGAACCTTAATGCTTCACGGAGCAGCATCAAGCAACTCGCCCATTCAGTGGAGGCTACGAGGGTTAAGTGTTCTGCCCAGCGACACAGCATCAGCATGGGACTGAACCAGCAACCTCAAGATCACAGGATGAACACAAACATATTTATTTATTATTATTATTATTATTATTATTATTATTATTATTATTATTATTATTATTATTATTATTATTATTTTATTTATTTTCTTTATTTATGAGGCAGGGACAGTGCAAAATATATATTAACCTTAACTGGAGCATTGTGCAGGTTGTAGCACTAGAGCTAATTTGAACCTGTAGTCCCTGGTGCATGTTTTTTTTAATTATTATTATTATTATTATTATTATTATTATTATTATTATTATTATTATTATTATTTTAAGATATTGTAGGAAATGAAAAAGGAAGGACTGAACTATACATTCGGTGCTCCACATATACATCATTAATGCATTGATTCCGGAGAAACACCACAAGTAATATTTTATAATTTTTTTCATTTTGGTTCGCAAACATTACAAATTATGTTCTGCTAATAAAGTAAGTTTTAACCCAGATGCATATCCAATTTATTGATTTGTAATGTGTGATTTATGGTGTCCAGAGATATAACTTTAATGCTTCACAAAAAAGCATCAAGCAGCTAGGAGGGTTAAGTGTCTGTCTCAACGACACAACATCAGTGTGGGAGCAGGGATCGAACCACCAACATTCAGATCTGACAACAACACACTACCAATTGAGCTACTGCTGCTCGTCCAAGTCCACTTACTTTTTTCTGATTGGGTATACAAATAACACTAACTCTCACCTTAGATTATCAGTGGTTATTTCCTTATTTCTTTCTTTAATGTGACATATATTACATTCAATTAAATCAGATACATCGTATAAAGTGTTATAACGTAAATGCTCATTTTCGACACGTGACTGGTCCAGTGACTCGGGTGAACGGGTGACTCACTGATGACCAGACTCACATATTCGTAAAGTACTGGAGAAGTGTGTAATCTGGATTCAAGGAAAAGTTTTATTACCATTGTAAAAAATTATAGGAACTTTGGCGATCTGGTGCAAAATAAAGCATAATGGTAGTAAAATATAAACTATGCAAAACAAATGGCATGCACAAAATAAGGTCTTATAGTAAAATAGACTTAAATATGAAATATATATATATATATATATATATATATATATATATATATATATATATATATATATATATATATATATATATATATATATATCATGGAGAGAACAGTGCAAAACTAGAATAGCAAATACAGTGATAGACATAGTGTTGTTGGTGTTGGTTGTATAGCCATAAATAAACAACAAAACAAATTCCATGAGCATAACTGGATGTGTTGCTGTCAGCTCCTCACAGATACATGGCTCAGACATCAGAGAGAGCCCATCTCCCCAAACAGAGCCTGACCTTTGACCCCAGCGCCTGCACATGTAAACAGCATGGTCAGTCTGCTGCTAATGACCGCGCTCTCACTCACCCAGCGCTCACACAGCTATTCTCAGAGAGATTTTTAAAGCTATTTTAACAGCTTTGTTAAAATAGCTTTGTTAAAAAAAAAAATATATATATATATATATATATATATAAATATATATATATCTGTCCAGAGAGAGAGAGAGAGATTCGAATTACATGGGAGCCAGTGGGGAGCTGAGCTCCTGTAGCGTGAGCGATGGCTCCCATCAAAATCAATTATCTGGGGGGGGTCTCTCAAATACGTCATATTTAATCATAAATAAAACCCATTTCCGATCACCGTGCACCCATAACTTTGTGTTGAATGTGTTAAATCACGTAACCTGCACGGTTGCACTACACCACCATGAGCTCAAACTGCAAACAATCCATTAGACAGCTTGTAAAACTTAAGCTGAAATGAAATGCAAGCTATACAAATGTAAAAACAATAATTTCAATAGCAAATTTATTTAAAAAAATATATACATGTGTATACAACATCTCTCTGTCTCTGTCTGTCTGTATGTACGTAAGTTGCCGTGAGCAAAAACATCTCCTCTTGAACCTGGTCCAGGAGAGCACGTATGCTTTTATTTAGGCTACTTGCGCAATTTAATAATTTAATATATATATATATTTTTTTTTAAATTTACTTTTTAGATAGAGACCCCCTTAGGGTCAAAATTATAATTCAAACCCTGGTAAGGAATAAGGAAAAAAAATAATTAATTTAGTATTTGAATAAACCATGTCTTACATAAAAATGGCAAGAACAAACATTTTTAACATTTTAATAAACATTTTAATAAACCAGGTTTAGAATGAGATATCAATAAATCTTGTTAAAGGGCCCATAAAGGGTCCTGGCTAAACTCATGTCTATGCTGGACCATGAGGGTCACCCCCTGCAGGACGCCCTGTCTGCTCTGGAGAGCAGCATCAGTGACAGACTGATTCACCCTCGCTGTGTTAAGGAGAGATTTCGCAGGTCTTTCCTTCCTGCTGCTGTCAGACTGTATAATGAACAATGCTAGTCATGTGTCATTCCCATAGCAACCATGTGTCATCTCCATAGTAATAATAACAATGTGCAATATTATTTAAAGTCACTGTACCTGCTATTATTTATTTACCCACCACTGTCCATCACTGCACTGTACACAATCATCTCAGAATCAAAAACACTTATTGTGCAATGTTCCTGTGCCTTTTAGCTTAGCTTACAGTGTTGTGTTTTTTAGTTGATTGTAAATACTTATTATTATTTATCTTGATTTTGATGCATGCTCTTATTTTCCTACTGTTTCTGTAACTTGCGTTGTGACACTGCAATTTCCCCATTGTGGGACAAATAAAGGATTATCTTATCTTATCTTATCTTATCTTATATTACATTATTTTCTGAGCTACTGTATGTTAAAATGTTGTTTCCTCATCACAAACATACCTGGAGTTTTGTTTCATTCACACATGTTTAAAACCTGTATAGTCTGAATTCTGCTCTCAAACAGAAAACACTCCGTTCAACCTTGTGATGTCATGTGGTAATATATTATTCAAATATGTGTGAATGAAACAAAACACAAGTCTGAGTATGTTTTGGATGAGGTAATAGCATTATAACATGACTTAAAGCTCACAAGATTCTATTTTGTGCAATACATACAGATTATTTGTTAATGAACACACCGGATGCACGACTTAATGACCCGTATGCACTAAATGCAAGTGGGTGCGTAAATGACGAGAAGAAATGGCTCAAACTTCAGTAGCCGGACATCCGCTCATACCTAATCGACACAACTAGCCCCGCCCCCCCGGGGGAACCTGAAATCTGCTGAAATCCTACAAGTCGCTGAGATGATACAAGATAAGACAACGGCTCTTTCTGTAGGAGACATGAGCAGTAGAGCGCCAAGTGACAGTCTGATAATCCCTCTATAGGACCTTAAGCAGTACTAAACATTTAGAATCAAATTTGGTGATGATTCTGCTTTATGATTTGGTTTCAATATTTTTCTTTATGGTCTATATTTATTTAAGCACTTCAAAATTTGCTATCGTAACAGGCATCTGGTTGAACATTCTCAAAAACCTACTCCCATATCTGACGGTGATGATGTGTGATGTCTCCTGCTATTGCACGTCCATCCAGCCCTCCTCACCATGTCTGAGCGGGCCCCCAGGAGCCGTGTGCTGGCAGACACAGGCCTGTCCGGGGCCCCTGTGCAGTGTGGAGCTGCAGCCTGAGAGATGAGCTGAGACAGGGGTCCGCTTTTCACCCCAGGGGCCCCCCACCCGTGACTGAGTGGGTGCTGCCACGCCAAGCCAGCAAAGTGTCGGGTCACGGCGGAGGTTAACACAATGAGGGCCGGGAATTTACAACGTGCATCAGAGAAAGAGAGGGGGAGAGAGGGATAGAGAGGGATAGAAGGAGGGATAGAAAGAGACTGAGAGAAACAGAGGGGTAGAGAGAGAAAGGTAGAGAGAAAGGACAAAGAGAGAGTGAGAGACAGAGGAAAAAGCAGGAGACAGGGAGAAAGGCGAAGAAAGAGGGAGAATGAGGGAAAAAGAGAGGGACAGACAGAATGAGGGTGAAAGGAAAAGAGAGAGGGAGGGAGTGAGAGTAAAAGAAACAGAGAGACAGGGAGAAAAGAGAGGGAAAGACAAACAGGGAGAGTGAGAGACAGAGACAAAGAGAGGGGGAGAGAGGGAGGGATAGAGAGAGTGGGAGAAAGAGAGGGGTAGAGAGAGACAAGGAGAAAGGTAGAGAGAAAGAACAGAGAGAGCGAGAGGCAGGAAAGAGCAGGAAACAGGGACAAAGGCGAAGAGAGAGGGAGAATGAGAGGCAGGGGAAAAAGAGAGGGACAGACAGAATGAGGGTGAAAGGAAAAGAGAGAGGGAGGGAGTGAGAGTAAAAGAAACTGAGAGAGACAGGGAGAAAAGAGAGGGAAAGAAAACAGGGAGATTGAGAAACAGACAAAGAGAGGGGAAGAGAGAGAGGGGGAGAAAGAGAGGCAGAACGAGAGACATGGGAAAAGTGAGAAAGGGAGAGATAGAGACAGAAAGAGAGAAGTTGGGGAGAAAAGCAGAGGGAGAGCGAGTGACAGTAAGAAAGAGAGGGGGAGAAAGAGAGGGAGTGAGGGAGTAAGGGAGAGAAAAAAGAGGACAAAGTGAAGGAGAAAGCGAGAGAGAGAAACAAGGGCAAAGTGGAAGAGGGAGAAAGAGAGAGAAACAGTAATGACCCGGGTTGCCAGATCTCAAGAGAAAAAAAAAAGCAGTCAGACCTGTTAAACAGCTTAAAACCGGGGCATCTTTCATTAGGGAATAAGCCATTATTCATTCTCTCTCTACACTTGGTGGTATATTGAGTGGTCACAGTTGCCCTGGGACCGACTGACAAAAACATGGCTGCCAGTTAGCACCAACAGCCTCTACGACCACTAGCAAAGATGCATTACAAAATTGCTCTCAAAAAGATATAACCAGTATTTTCAAACTCTTTATTTAGACAATAGAATGTGATTTTCAACATTAAATCAATAGTACTTTCTTTTATATCACCACGTGGCCACGATCATTCTGAAACTATTCAGGAAAGGTTCATTTCTGTCCTGTGAATGAGACTTTTTTAGTATTGATACCTGCGCAAATGAGGATCTAGTTTGGATACTAGTTTTAGTATTGAGTATCAAAGATGGATTTAGTATCAAAGCTGGATACTTAATGTCTAAAAAAAAACTCCAAGGATACAATTCCCAAAATAGTCTATTATATATTAACATTTACAATGGGACATAGCCTTATAAGAACAACAGTTGAAAAGTAAACAGTACATTTTGCCAGTTAAACAGCAAATTTTAAAATACTGTTAAAAAATAAATAAATCATATGTCCTTTTCACAAAGAGAAATTCATTATTCTGATAAGATGTGTCTGTACAAAGCCCTGGATGTCCACAAACAGCATGCTACAGCTCCAGTTCCTCAGATCAATGTGATGTTTAGTGAAAAACTAGATATAAAGATATGTTTACTTTTTTATATATATATATATATAATTTCGTACAGTGAATCGGCTAATACTGTATATTCACATGTGGTTTGAATTTCAGTCCAGTCATTTCTCTAGATTAGCTCCAAACTGAGCTAAAGCTAGTATCCTGTGCATTATCTAAGTTTGACAACATACCTGGCTGTATTCCAAGTGAAAATACACAGCTTTCTGTAGGCCTGTCGCGATAACAAAGTTTGAAGCATGGTATATTGCTCCAGAGAGGTATGGAGATAAACAATAACACTGAAACTACTTTATGCTACTGACACAATAACAATAATGCAAGATAATGTCAGTAAAACAATTTAAATAGACAGTATTATTTAAAGGCCTGAGCTGCAACACAGACAAAGAGGCACTGGTGGGTCGAGGTGTGTTGCCCAAGGACACAACGACAGCATTCATCTGTGGGAGCTCGGATCACACCACCAACCTGTGGGTCAGAAGAACTGACCGCTCAACCAGTGATGTTTTGTCGAGAGCAAGATTCGAATCACCAACCTTCGGATCAGTGCTCAAACACGAACTGAGCTACTGTCACCCTAATCCTCTAGTAATTTCATTATTCCAACCTTTTTTACGAGTCTGTCTCAAGGTGCTCCCGAAAAGTAAAAATTTAACAAACCAAACTGAAGAATCAAACAGATACAAAAAAGGTGCATCTAGTAATTTAGCATTTACTTTGCAGCTATCATTACTAATTATAGTGTCTTAGACTTTTCCATCAGTTCATTAGCTCTGATTGAAGGCATCTTGTGGAAGAAACAAACAACAACAACGGAATATTTCAATACAGAAGCACTCAATTTCGAGTCTGGTCACCAGTGAGTTCAGATGGGTGTGATTGACAGGTGGATTAGCCAATCAGCAAAACGCATGGTCCGTCTGTATCAAAACAAATATGGCTGCTTACAAGGAAAAAAGAAAGGAATAAATATCACAAGGGACTCCAGAATCAATGAGCGATGCTTTAAACTAAGGAGAGAGAAGATTAATTTTGGCTTTGGCTAACAACTCTTTGGTTAAAAATTCTAAAGTCACAAAAACAAAGTCAGTCATTCAAAATACAGTCTGTTTAAATAGAACCAAAGTCGGTAATCGTCAACACAGACATAGAAGCACTGGATTTCCTTCCAGTAGGCCTCAGAAATCTACATTTGCACCTATCTGTTAGTGCCGATTGTTAACCCCCTTCAACTTTAGGAACTTCCCAAATGTGTCAGAGGGGTGCTGGAGGAGTGCTGGAGCGAGTGGGGGTCCTGGCGGTGATGGCTCCGTCCTTCTCTCGGGATCATCCATCTCTCCCCCCGACGTTGTGCCGAGCGCCGCGCCACTTCCCCATCCCTCGGCGCAGCGTGTTTGCCGTTCGACTGCCAGTTGTGTGTACCATCCATTAGCCCGGCCCGCGGATACATTGTCCACGGCGCTAAGTCTGGGTCAAGTGATTTAAACAGGGGGGCCCGGCGGGTTGTGCATTAGCTCCCCCTCTGCAGACAGCGCACGGAGGACCTGTTACTGTACTGTTACTGTGATGGGAGTGTTGTTTAGAGTAGGGCGGAATCTGCTCTCTCTGGCTTTCAGGGGTCACGGCTGAAGAAGAGCAGAGCCGCTGGGCCGGGGAGTGCGCACTTCGGGGCCTCCACCTCCTTCTCTTCCTCAGATCGGGCTTTATGGAGAAGGAAGACAGAACAAGGCATGTCTGTAGGGACGACAACCAACCAATTTTGTAAAGCTTTAAGCCCCTGTACCCATTTTTACCCATGTTTTTTAGCAAAATGTGTCTTGCTACTGGACAGATATATTGTATAAGCAGCTCTTGAAGTTTTTTTCCAAATCTATCTCAAGGTTCTCCCAAAGAGTAAAAGTAAAGTCAAGAACATCACGCCAAACAGAAAATGCACCTTTCAGTTGCAGACGAAGCAATGAATAGGAGTGCAGTAAGTGCTAGCAAAGAGACTACACTGTAACTGAGCAAAAGCACCTTGAAGTCAACCCAAGTCTCCTGAGTGCTGTCTATATGTAATCATCTGGAACAGCAAACTCGGCACTGGTCTCTGAGTTGTGGAAAGTACATATAACCTCATCATGGTGAATAATTAAGATGGTTGAAATGCCTAAGGAAAGTGAGAAATAACTGTAGCTGTTCACTTGAAAACTACTGCTTCATGACATCACAAGGTGGAACAGAGCATTTTGAGCCTTGGAGATGTAGCCTAATATCGCATGATTACTCAAACATGTGTGAATGAAACAAAACCCAACTCCAGGAATGTTTTTGAGGAGGTAACAACATTCAAGAGTCAATTTCACGTAATATAGGACTTGAATAATGATTGAGAGCATGCTTCAAAGTATCAACAGTTATTTTTTTCTGAATACACACATAAATTGGTTTTAAAATTCTGTAAATGATTGAATATTTAGTGATGTTGCTGAGTCGTCCAGTAGCGTACGTTGACGTGTGTGGCCTGTGTGGTGAGGATCATGGAGGGATGTAGCGTGTCTATGAGGCTCAGTCTAACAGTCGCACAGAGCCCTGGTAATACTCCTGCATTACACTATTACACCACGGGACTCCTCACTCCAGCACCACTCTGGAGCCAAAGCCCGGGCTGGTGTTAAGTTATCACAAGGACACTGTTAGCTTCACACTTGAGATACGTTTAGTGCGGGCAAATCGAATGCTGGAAAGAATAAAACATTACCTTGGCGTCAGTATGAATCAAACAACTCCAGGTATGTTTGTGATTATAAAAAATGATTTAGCATAATATAAAAGATGCACTATGTAGGCCTAAAGTTGCAGCCTTGAGATCCACCGTCTGCTTGTTTCCATGGAGATGTTATTGTTTTGCCATGTTCCACAATATGCATTTAATATATTGAGTCTGTGACGGACCCTTCACCAGAAAAAAGTGATCTTTAAAGGTACAGCATGTAACTTTCTAGAGGACGCACGTCACCTGCATGATTCCATGGAAATAGAAAGAGATAGAGATATACAGGGTTACGTTTTATACCATGAAAAGTGGAAGATTATCCAAAGGTTGGTGGTTCGAATACACATCATTGGCAGAGTGGTCATATCCACTGACCCACAGGTTGGTGGTGTGATTCCAGCCCCACAGATGAATGTTGTTGTTGTGTCCTTAGGCAAGACACTTAACCCAACCTGCCTGCATACACTGGTGCGTGAAAGGGTGAGTGGTTTCTTGATGTGACCATTTAACATATAGTCAAAGGAACCACATTTCCATGAACACAAGCAGAAGCTTCAGCTAGGTAAGTATCAGGTTTGTGGAGATGCAAGCCCGCTCACAGCAAGGACTTGTTTTTTGAGTGCAATTAAAAAAACAAACAAACATGCAGTTAGTTAGTCCGTCATAATCTACTGCAGTCTTATCTCCTAAAGCTGTAGTACAGACCTTTTTAGACAAAATGGGCTAAAAGAGTTTGTTGGTATTCTCAGATTGGTAATACTGTCATATGTGCTTCCATGACTCACCATTGCAATTCAAATCTATTCTATTTTAACAAGTACAGCGGCCTAGAATAGCCAAATAACGTCAGTCTTATGCGAGAAAAAACAAATGTGATGGCAGCGAGCATGTCACGTAGATGGAATTACCCCGCTCCGACCGCGAGCTGTCTGCTCCGTGAAATATGCCGGCTGACAGTTGCTCATCCCGGAGTTGTTCATCATGCCACTTCAACAATATTGACTTCTGTTGAGGAGATTATCTGTCAAAGCTTTTATTTTGTTAAGGGATCAAGGCCCTCCATGTCCTTACCTAAATATAACTCCAGTCCGCGGCACGCTCGGTATGGCTGCAGGTGCCGTTTCATTTACCAGACACCCGGAGTGGACTGAATGCCTGGGCTTGACCACGGGGATTACCTCACAAATTCATGTTTTAGCGCAGCTGTTAGTGCCAGGGGTCTAAAAGCGTCTGTGAAATCCTACCTCCCATTGTGCTCAACTCTTCCATTCATTTTTCACTTGTCCCCTCAACCCGACATCACCCTACATATAGAAATATCAAACTTTACCTTGACGGATGACATCGCACGCTGCTGTGTTTTATAGCGATAGGATTCAAAAACCCACGAGCAATGCAAGGGGTGAATGGCAGGGAAGACGTATCGGACTACATCCAAAATTAAACATATGTAAGCCCCTCCGAAATGAACCGTCCAATCCAAGCAAAGGATCGCTTGTAGGAAGAGCTGGAAAGAGTAGCCAAAAAAATTTTACTTGAGTAAGAGTACTCAAAGAATTATTACTGAAGGACAAAGTAGTGGTCCAAGAAATTACTCAAGTAAGAGAAACGGGCTGTGGTTAAATGCACACCATAATCTGATTATCTGATTTCTGGATTAAGATTAGTTAACACACAGATACACAAACTGCAAATTCTGATGTGAGGAATTAGAGGAATCTTTATTTAATCTTTATTTAATTAACAAAAACATACATATGGTATTTTCAAAGGAGAGACCAGAAAAATTTGAAAAATAAAATCAGACCAGGGGAAGCAGTGCAAAAAGCATAAGTGCTCGAGTCATTAACATTGTTAATAAAAAGCTTATGTCACTTGTAGACTCACAGTGGGAAAAGTAACCAAAACCTTTATTCCAGCAAGAGTAAAATTATGGTGCCAGAAAACTACTGTTAGAAGTGCAATTCTGATACAAAGTTACTCAAGTAAGAGTAAGAGTACGACCCACCTCTGCTTGTAGGGAATAGTATTCGGCACCTCCTAGGTCTTTGGATATCTTGATTTATGATCCAAGGGGGGCAGGGATTGACGACCTGCTAATGCCCTGTTGGGATGCCTGGATCGCGGACACTATTCGCGAGAGGCCATGGGGCAGGGCTAACCGAGAGCAGGTTGAAATGTCAGCAGCCCGCAAAACCTTCTGGCTGGCAGGTTTCTTCTCGGAAATGGAAGGTGGCGGTGGCTTCTGTTAAATCTCTCCGGTAGAGCGATGTCCAAAAGCATAATTGTAAATCAAATGAGTCATGGTACAAGCGAGTTCATGGGAAAACCCCAGTAAAGAAATACAGTGGGGTGCAAGTTGGTCGTTTCAGATTCAAGAATGTTTATTTATTCATTTGATAGGGACAGAGCGTATTAATACACGTCTGTAATTACAATACTGCCTGTCCATGATTCACTGCTTTGATCAAGGACTTTACTTTCTACATGAAAGAAGGCGGTGTGCCCTATCATTGGTAGAAGATACTTCAACCAGCTCCCCTCACTTGGCCTTACGACTGAGGAGGTTTACCTGGGTGTGTCGCAAGGAACCTTTAAGTGAGAGCCAGGAATCAGAGTCCAGGAGTCAGTGTCAGTGACCAGGAGGGAGGGGGTCGACCTTTAGCTGAGGTGCTACCCCAGTGAAGCCTCCATACACCCCAAGACGTCCATGATCCCTGAGCCTCTGAAATAAGTATGGAAACATGCAAAGCAGTGGTGCTTATGTCCCTGCTTGAGAGCACAGAAGCTGGCTTTCCTGTGTTAATTATTTTCTTATTGTGGGCAGGACTTTGCCTGGTAAATCCAGAATTATATCTCTCTGCAATTTTAATACCGATTGATATCAGTCTGGTCCCCACATACTCCTGTGTCTCAATCCCACTCAACCATGATTGTCCAATCAAATTTGTATTTTTTCAGTGACACATATGTAACGTGTAAACATATGATTTAAAATAAAATAAAATTTATTTCACCTCAGATCAACAGAGTTTAGTGCTTTGCTCATTGATTCTGCAGAAATCCACTATGTTTTCCAGTCCCCTGTGATTTTTTTCCTTAATTTTGTTCTATACGGGCAGACCGCGCATGCTGATTGGCTAATCCACCTGTCAATCATGCCCATCTGAAAATGTGGTGATTCACAAATGATCTCGCGCCTTCGCGTTGTAGTGAAGAGTATGGAAGAAGTGTGTATTCTGTATCCCAGGCAAGCTAGGAATCCCTGGGTAACATTTCCATTACAGTTCAGAGAATGAAATGATATGTGTTGGCTATGGCTGATGATTTGTAGTCTTAATACATTTCCAATTATTAATTAATAATAATAATTATTATACAGAAATTACACAAATATCCAAAATGATATATTATAAAACAGAAAACCTGTTGAACAATATCAATATTTTGAACCCTATTAAGGTGTATATTATACTACCTTTTACATTCGATCATAAAGTTGCTCTATGTAATACTGGGATGTCATCTAAAACCAAGTCACAAGGTTTATTTTAAACTGCATAACCAGAAGTCAACATGTACAGGAATTACTAGTTCGAGCCTGTTTAAAGGCATTGTACCTAAATTTTACTGTCTTAAAAACAAGAAAAACTGATCTAGTTCAATTTAAACACTTTGCAGTTGCCCAAAGTTATTTCTCACTTACCTAACGCACTCACAGCATCCTAATTATTCACCATGAGAAGTTTATAAGCACTTTTTACAACTCTCTGATTATTGGACAATAAAACACTTTATAATTAGATGCACTGGACCTGTTTTGACCTCAAGAGCTGCTTGTACAATATATCTGAACTGGGGCAAGACAAATTCTGCTCAAGTGCATGGGAAAAAATCTGATACAGTGCCTTTAAATTATTAAAACTAACCACTAAAGTTAAAATTTCAAATGGCATTATAGCAGCATCCTGCAACAAAGCTTGATGTAACATAATACTCAATGAGTATCATGTCAGTCGCAAAAGGACAGATGGAACATAGCATTCATTTCTGTATGTATTTTTTCAAATCATATTAGCCCCAAATACTTACCAGATGAACGTCCTCCTGATTCCATTTAAAACTGCAACATTAAACCACATTATCTTTTAACTATACATCACATAATTATTACAAGGAAACCTTTATTCTACTACGTCAACAATCTGCCATCGTTTTATCTATGTCCCCCTTACGTTGGCTTAGCGCCGCTCTTGGCTAAACCCCTCTGCAGTCTCCACTCTCCCTCTCTCTTCCTCCCCTCCTCCTCTCCTCCTCCTCTGTCTGTTCTGGGCGCATGTCTTTCTCTGTGACACCAGTGCTGCGCCCGGGTGTATGCAATCGATCTATTTATTAGGCTGTTTATGTAAAGCCCCGTGCGGATCCCTGCACTCTCAAATATCAATGGCCATCGCTCACTTTTTATTGCCTGTTCCATCCGTTTTGAGGCTGTGGCATTTGTTTTGCTGAGAAGATGGAAGATGAAAATACACTGCGGCGGGTGGACAAATATATGTATAGGTTAGCGATTATTGAAAACGCGCTGTTTTGTTAGGTGCACAAATATATGTACTTCGGTTATGGAAAAGGTCAACTCAAGAGAATAATATGTAAATAGAATAAAAGATCATAAAAATTGGCTTTTTGAGCTTTTAAACCATGTTATGCCATGTTTTGCTTTTTACTATAGTAAAGTGATTGTTTATATATATGCAATTATTGTAATTCTTGATACATTTTTGGCATTCTTATTACACTTTTACATCTGCTGTCCCTGTACTTAACCTTGGCAACAACACATTGTGGTTAATGAAACTGCTTAATCTCCATGGTGACGATCAAGTGACTCCATCAATCCATGTACTTTATGACAATAAAACACTAGTAATTAAATTAATTAATTAAAGCCGCTGTGACAGGTTTTTTTTTTTTTTATATTAAAAATATAAATATATGAAAAACTGAACTACTTAATTTTAAACAGTTTGCAGTGGTCCAAAGTTATTCCTCACTTACCTTTTGAAATCAGAATTCAGCATTATAAGTGCTTTTCACTTCTTTCAGAGGCTAGAGGGAGTTTTGCCATCACGGCAAAGCTAACAATAACTAGCATGCTAATCGTGCATTCCCTGATTATCTGGTAATAAAATGCTTTGTAATTAGATGCTTATTTTGACCTCAAGAACTGCTTATGTAATATATCTGTACTGGGGCAAGACAAATTTTGCTCAGAAGCATGGAAAAAATAGGATACAAAAAATAATAATAATATAAAAACCAGGCTGTACATTCCAGGCACAGTACTTCCATTTTCATGAGTTAAGCAGATGAAAAGCACTTTTGAATTTTTTTTTTTTTTTTTTGTCCCAGCAAAATAGGTGTTTCTAAATGGCGTTGGGTGCATTTACAGTTTACTGATTTTAGAGTGTGCAAAGCAATAAATTGGTGCAATCATCATAGGCCCATTCTCTCTAATTTTTGTTGTGTTTAAACAACACATTGTGCCCAACCTGATTTGGAAATGTGTCACTTAAAAACTATACAATATGCATGTTTAAAGCAGAAGTGTTGCATGCTGGGAGTTATCATACACTGATAGGGTTTACATTGCTCCTTGTCATGTCTGTACTTGAGATGCTGTAGGTGTGGTGTGGGCCTGTCAGTGTGCCATGCAGGTCTGCCATGCGCACCAACCGGGCACTCGGCAAGGAGGCCCTCTATCACCCCACATATTCGGTCTTAAGAGCTCTTCTTGGGGCAATCCCAGCTCCAAGCTCTGGTGTTAACCTGCTGGAGGGCCCTTATCAGCCGTATGTCATGTCCGCATTTCCCTCACAGCTCCTGGGGGCCGCCCTGTCATCTCCACACTCTCAGAAGTCCCTCCCACCAGGGCGTTCTTATCTGAAACGCTCAAGTGGCATACATATTTGTCCAAAGTTTTCCCACAGTCTCTGGCCTCTGAAATGAGATATAGAATAATGCAAACACCATGGAGGTTAACATGCTAATTCAGAATAGTCTAGAACTGGTACAGATGTGATTTAGACTTAGACTTAAACAAACTTTATTGATTCACAAGGGAAAATACTTGGACACAGTAGCTCACAATATATTTTAATAACAAAGAGAAAATATAAATGTAATAATACATTCTAAATAAGTACCAAAAATAGCAAGAGACAGGTGTCAAATAAGGCATAATTATATAAATGTATATGTAGAAAATAAAATAGAAAAATAAAAATGTCTCAGCAAGAGGTTATAAGGAAAACCTAATGTACCATTGTGGACTGCAACTTGCAAACTACTGCACTGATTAAGGTAAATAAATGTCCACTGAATTTGAATGTATACGATTAATTGCAAATCACCAGTTTTTGCCAGACATTTGACACGGTCCAATGGTCAACTATCAGAACTATGGCAAAAGGAGAAATTCAATTTGTCAACTGGACAAAAGTTTATTTGGTTTTGTTCTTTAGTTATGTTCTCCAGAACTGAAGAAGCAGCTTGGATGAGCTGCGAAACGTATTCGACCAAATAAACTTTTGTCTAGATGACAAATTGCCATGGATTCTACCTGGATGACTGAGGGATTCTACAAATATCAGAACTATCTCAGTCTTTACTGACAGCTGTGATACTGGGATTTCTGCCACCGCGTATCACAAATTGTACAAAAGACATACTGACATATTTAAAAACTGCTTCATTACAATGACGTGCATAAAAAATTAAATACTAAAAAGATAGCTTGTCATAAATAAAATATGCAATCCAGTTTATAATTTTGTCCTAACAATTTTTTATACTATTTAATGCTGTCATTTTTTTGTTGCATTTTGGAACTAAAGCTTCTCAACAGATGTAATTCACTAGCCATTAGCCCTTTTTTGTCCAATCCAAATGTAAACGCATTTCACAAGATCATTTTTCCCATGTATGCACAATATTATAGCAATTTTGTCTTGCAGGATCTTGTGGCATGAGATCTTGCCTCATCATTATTCTACTAAATAGTTATTTTAATTTTGAGATTTATTGTTCAGCCCAAATAAATAAAATTATACAGAGAAGTACCTAAATAGGGTGTAAAAGAATTAGATTTTAAAGGGCCCATATTACGCTATTTTCTCTTTTTTTGTTGTGTTTTTTTTTCTGTGTTAAATGGATATTCCTCAAATATTCATCACAAACATACCTGGAGTTGTGTTTTGTTTCAAACCCTGCCTGTCATGTGGTAATACAGAAAGTGCACCACTGTGTTTTTAAACATACATAATTTCATCTCTACTGAACTAAAGGTGAAAGGTTTACTTGAAAACTACCACTTCATGACATCACAAGGTGGAACTGAGCAAATAAGCTTGGGAAATGTACTTAGACTTAAGAATTAGACAAACTTTATTGATCCACAAGGGAAATTATTTGGATACAGTAGCTCACTCATCACAATATAATATAATAACAAAAAAAAAAAAAATAGATGGTATAGCAAAAAGAGCAAGAGACATAATTATAAAAATGTATATTATAAGTAAAAATAAAATAGAAAAATAAGTAATAAACATAAAATCACAGCTATATACAAGAGACAATAAAGGCAGTGCAATGATATGATGATTGAAAGGACATAAGGTTATCCGTCACATAAGATTAAGTTGTTGAATAGTTGTAGGGAGTATTATAGTATGAATGTAGTCCTGTATCTCTCACTGTTAGAGCGGAGCTGTAGGAGCCTGTTGGAAAATGAGCTTCTCTGTCCCTCTATAGTCTGGTGCAGTGGGTGAGTTGTACAGTTGTAGGGAGTATTATCTCCTCTCTCCCTCTATAGTCTGGTGCAGTGGGTGAGTTGTACAGTTGTAGGGAGTATTATCTCCTCTGTCCCTCTATAGTCTGGTGCAGTGGGTGAGCAGGAGTGTCCATGATGGAGAGCAGTTTGTCCAGTGTCCTCTTGTCCCTCACTGTGACAAATGTCTCCAGCTCACAGTCGATCACGTGACCAGCTTTACGGATTAGTTTGTCAATCCGCCCAATGTCCCTTTTACTGGTGCCGCTCCCCCAGCAGACCACAGCGAAGTACAGGGCCTCCACAAACTGGTAGAAGATCTCCAGTAACTAGTAATGTAGACAGACTAATAATAAAGGGTTACTTAAACATGTGAATGAAACAAAACACAACTCCAGGTATATTTTTGATGAAGTAACAATATTATAACATGGCTAAAAGCTCACAAGAGTCAATACCTAATATAGGTCCTGTAATATATTCTATCTTATACATATTTGCATGACCGGGAACTACTGGAACAACAGTTAAACAAGATTAACACGTTTTACTCCCCAAAGACTTCCATTAGAAATACACTGTTAATTTTGAGGGACACTTGATTATTAAAACAAAAGTTATTAACGTCACTTTTATTTTGGCATAATTCACCAATGAGGTCTTTGTATTTCAGAAAATGTAAATAAACGCAGATAAGATTAAATTACTCAGGGCTTTCACCAAGTTACTAATGCACTGATAAGAAACTATAAACCAAAATCCCGCTGATAGTGTGTGATGGACGTCGACAAAGTGGTCTGGTGTCTCGAGGCAGACCCCCACCCACCCTCCTGTTCTGCGCCCCCTCTCAAGGTGCTTACTTCAGGGAACAATGGGAGCGTTGGACAGGCGGAAACTCAAGCTGCTCTGGTTATGCCTTCGGTGTTGTGTTCAGTGGCACTTTTCCAAGAACTTTCAATCGACTTAATGCGAGTGGGCTTAGCGTGAGGGCTTTCAAGTTGCTCTTATGGATTCTGGTTCTTCATGGTGAGATTTGGAAATGGTTGGAAATACGTATGAACTTTTTTTTTTTTTTTTTTTCCTAAATTTAAACATTTTAATGCAGCTTTTGTTTTTGGTAATGTGAGTATATTCCATTATTTTTTATCAAATTGTTAAAATGCTAAATGAGTTCTTGGGTTTAGTCAGTAATTGAAATCAATTTATTTTTCTTTCATTTCATTAAAATATTCCAAATTTTGATATCTATATCTTTTTAAGTTTTTATGTTGTTTATTCTTAAAACTGTCCTCCTCAAAATGCTCAGTTCCACAGGTCTATGTCACAAGATTTTTACCCCTCTGTGTTTTTAAAGTTCAGGGAAACTTCATTTTGATGCAGTTTGCAGCTTTTGTTTGAGCCTCATTTTCCACATCTTCACTCCTCACTTTAGCAGGGCAGATCTTTACCAACTTGTTTTCCACACATATATATTTAAAATGATAGAAATACCAATTATAAGCAGGAAGTGTGTGCTTAGCATGCTAGTTGTCACAAAACTCTACTTCCATCTCATTGCAGTGGATAATTAGAATGCTCTGAATGCAGAAGCCAAGTGGAGAATAAATTTGGACCATTGCACACAAACTAGTTCTGTTTTTTCTATGTTATAATGTTGTTTCCTCGTCACAAATACACCTGAAGTTGTGTTTTGTTTCATTCACACACACATTAACACACACACCCTGCATTTTTAGCCTGAGTTCTTCTTTCAAACAGAAAGCACTCTGAGCTTTGGAGATGTAGACAGACTAATAATAAAGGATTACTCAAGCATGTGTGAATGAAGCAGAACACAACTCTAGGTATGTTTTTGTCTTAAAGCTCACAGCTAGCAGGTACCTAAATTATTATTTTTCAGTCACATCTATTGTAGTGAATTCACTCGAAACGTCGCAGAAGTGTCTTGCGTCGTGTCCAAAATCCCGGTGTCAGCGTCGGTCCCTCTCCTGCTCGTGTCCACACCTCCAGGATTAGGACTTGTCAATGGGCCCCTCTGCTCCCCACATTCGGCAGTAGCGGCCCAAATCTCTAGTTCTTAGGCCGCTGTGTATGATAGTGACTGGGCCAGCTCGCGGCTTGATTAGCGCAGTTAGCCCCTCTAAGGCTCTGGCTGTTTACAGTGGATTACGTGGAGGGAGGCAGGGGTTAAGTCTAGCCAGGCAGCCACCCAGCTCCGCGCGCCCACCCCTCCCTGTGACACCCGCACCGCCCAGCACCCACGGGAGCCGGGCCCGGAGCTGACAGGTAGCGGGATTTGGCAGGAGCACTTTGCATGAGGGCCAACAAGGGAAACTGAACGCGTCGGATTAGCTGGGGATTATGTTGTCAGGGTTTGCCTTGATGGACAAACTGCAGAGGAATAAATTGCAATCTGTTTGAGAAGCGCACCGCCACGTTAGCTCGCGAGCAGGCGTCCTCGCGTGTCAGGGGTTGTCCGGAGTGACAGGCGCGACGGGAAATTCATTAATAATTTATAAACAGTGTCCAGAGTCATAGCGGACATCTGCGTGCTGGCCGGACAAGGCGCCTGACCCCTAGATTCAAATTGAAGTGATAGCTAATGTATAGAGATAAGTCTGGTGGAAGGAGACGGGCAGCTTTCGTGATGCTCATTGTGTGTTTGTGACGTTAGCTTGTCATTTGGTATAGATAACTTGAAAAAAAACATGGAAAAAAGCTAAAGTTTGTGACAGTGCTACAGTGCGAGGTCTGCATGTTGTTCCTGACCATCATCTCACAGTTACCAGAGGCTCCACCCAGTGCCAGTCCAGTGCAAGACGATGTGTGTATTTTTACTTTGAAGAACTTAATACACATATTTGACTGCCAATTTACTTGTATCACAAAAATCTGAACGTTCACGACCAGTCAAAAGTTTGGATACACCATCTCAATCAAAGCTTTTTTTTTCTTTGTACATTTTGTATACATACAGAAGACATCTAGTACTGTATATAAAGTAAGATGTATGGAATTATGTAGCAAAATATTTTTCGACAAAGCAAATGGTGGCTACTTTGAGGATTTCAATACAAAATATTTAAAGAAAATGATTAGTTATTCAATTTTTTTTCCTTTGCTACATAATTCCATATATCTTACTTCATATATTTGATGTTTTTTCTGTGTGTATAGAAAATGTAGAAATGCTAAAAAAAAAAAAAAAAAAAAAATTATGTGAATAGGATGGTGTGTCCAAACTGTTGAAAATTCAACATTCCTGGACCCTTGAAAACCCTTGAATCATTTTAAACAAATTTGTCCCAGATTTGCCATTGGTCAGATTTTCACATTTCACATTTTTTAAAACCCAGAAAACACTAGTCTTTCTCAAACTGGTAGTTTTTCAGGTGGTTCTAGGAAAATTATGTGTCTTGCTTTGGGTAATACCTTGTTTAGAACTACAATGGATGTAGTCCACCTTTACTGTAGACCTGGTTTAGCCTGAAATAGTTCTGAATACAGTAATATCCTACTAGTTTAAGATCCGGCTGTACATGGTAAGACAAAACTTTCCTTTAGTGATACTTGGTGTGAAAACTTTGTAAATCAAGCAGAATTCATATTGTGTATTAAACAGCTTCACATTACTTTATAAAATCACCAACTTGCTAAATCTTCATTACTCAAGAAATTACAATGTGCCTTAAAGTTGCATTGTGCAACTTCTCTGGTGGAGGGTCCGTCAGATGCTTTTCTCCATTTGTCCGGAATGTTTCACACTATGGTATTAAACTTTTCTATCTTCATTTAGACCAAACCAGACCAAGTTACAGGTCAGATCTGTGGAGAGCTGACCCCACTCACAGTCAGAATGTAGTTTTTTCTAGGTATTTTTGAGCTATAAAACCACCTGTAATTGAATAAATATAAGGTAGAGCTGTTTAATGTCATACTGTGGAACATTCCAGGCAGAGCAATGACATCTCTATAGAAACAAGCAGGTGACTGACCTCAAACCGAAAAGTTACACAGTGCACATTACCGGCACAGGGCTGTGTGTAGAGTGTGTGTAGGACATGACATGTGGAATGCACTCATGTTCTCTTATATAAGGTGCGTTGCTTTTGTGCGTCTGTCATTGTCTCATCGTTCTGTTATTTTTGTAGCTATAGGTGAAAGTGGATTTACATTAAACGTGCACCATGTAACTTTTCGGTTTGTATTCTGTCTATTGTATTGTATTGTATTGTATTGTATTGTATTGTATTGTATTGTACTGTTTCGTGTTTTACTAACGTTTTGTGTTTTTTGGACCCCCTGAAAACGAGATGGCACATCTCAAGGGGCATTCCAATAAAATAAATAAACAAATATATGGAGCTATGAAACACATTTATATATTTTTTTAGATTTAAATTCCTCAGCGTATCCACCCTTTGCTTTGTTGATCGCGCCGCAAACCCTTGGCCTCCTCTTAGTGAGCTTTACAATAAAATAACCTGAAAATGACCTGCTTTTCAATTGAAGATGTGCCATGTCGAGATCAAGAAATGCCGACTGTCAAAAGCAGCGACAAAAGCAAAGGGTGGATGTTCTTCAAAATCTGAAATAGGTTTGCTACATTCCATATGTAAATAAAGGAATAAAGAAAGGAAATAAAGAAAAAAACAAAAATCAAAAGGTGTGTCCAAACCTTTGACTGGCAGTGTACATTATTCTGTATTTCAAGTATTCTTCAAAACACTGTACGTCTACTCAAGACCAAAATAAACTCGGAATGAACTTATGAGAGATGTGTTTAATGAATGCTAATTAATCTAAGTCTGACTCATTGTACTTTCTTATAGTACATTCTCTTTGTTTCTTATAGTACATTCTCTTTGTTTCTTATAGTATATTCTCTTTGTTTCTTGACTTTTGCAATAGTTCCACACCAGAGCACAGATAAAACCCATTATTATACCGTGGTAAATACAAATGGGCTGTTTGGCTTGGTGTAGTGTGTGTGTGTGTGTGTGTGTGTGTGTGTGTGTGCGTGTGTGTGTGTGTGTGTGTGTGTGTGTCTGTATATGCACGTGTGTGTGTGTGTGTGCGTGTGACAGATTGAAATGACTGGGTGGCTGCAGCTCAGAAGTGATTGGCAAAAGGCATTAATGAGCGTTCTTGCATTAGGCGCTCCTCCTCTGTCATTATGAATGCATGTCTGTATGTTAAACACATAAATATGCATCGGCAGAGTCAGCAGCGAGCCAGTGCTGTGCCTGGAATAATAAGATGCACCGCAAATCAACTGCTCTCTCTTCACCCGAGCTTTTAATTGAAAATGGGATTAGAGTATTTTTCATTTGTTTTTGGACTTGTGCTGAGTGCAAAACAGTGTCTTTACAATTTTTATATTTGCTGTAAGATAAAATGTATTTCAGATTGTATCAGTGTTGGGTATAGAACAAAATAAATAAATTAAAAGGATTACAATTGCTATATTTGAGTAGTAAACTGTGCCTGATTTTGTCCATTTGTCTTTAAAATGTAATAAACAGAAATCGTACATTTTAAACGGTTTGCAGTGGTCCAAAGTTACTTACCTTACAAATTCTGAGCGTCCTTATTATTCACCATGATGAGTTTGTAAGCACTTTTCACAACTCATCAACTACCATGCTAACACACACTTTCCGGTTATAGGACAATAAAACGCTGTATAATTAGACAAAGACAGTACACGGCTGACTTATTTTGACCTTAAGAGCTGCTTATACAATATATCTGTACTTGAGTGATTTCGTTCAAATACATGGGGAAAAATCAGGTACATCTGGATTAATTTTCAAATTTGCAACACACATAGGATACAGTATAGGAATACTAAACTGGATCTAAATCTGGACTGAAACACCTATGTCTACACCAGATCTAAAAAGAATTTCAAATCTACTCCAAGATGGAACCAGCATAAAACAACCAGAACTTAAACAGGTCCAAACCAGGTCTAAGCTGGAACTACACAAAAAAAAAAAAAAACTTAAACATCATCCACGAAAGACCTCAGAGTATCCAAAACACCTCTGTACCATCCTGAACGAAGTCAAGAGGTCATCCCAAGTCCCAGGTCAGAGGTTAACAAATTGCCCCATGCCACTCCCTCAGCTGATGGATTGTGTTGAGGAGGGGGTGCTTAGATAAGTGTGCACCGAAGGTAAAGGGAGAACTGAAATAAATAACAGTTTTATCAGACATACACAAGTTCCTGGTCTGTCTGGTTCCAGCAACATGGAGAAACATGCAAATAAACATCGATTAACTTTTTCAAACAACTTAAAGAAGTAGCCTATTAAAAACTTGTAAAAAACTTTTTACTTAACAAAGCCTTCATCACTCCACACTCACTGGTGTTAAAACCTGGTGTAAACTGATAGCCCCTCCCACCAACCATCTCTCCATCTTGCGTATGAACTGTGCTTTTATTTGACAAACTTCTGGTTTCCCTGTGTGCTCTCCTCAGTCAGAGGCAGGCTGGAATTAGTGCATTCAGCCTGTAAGCCCGAGAGAGAACTGATTCTCTGACCTCCAATACTTATCTGGTCAGCCAGAATCACACGCTTTGACAAAATATTACTAAGACGTGCTCATAGGCACCGATCCTGTGAGTGTGCGCAAACCATAAACTATGCTGTCTCCTGTCTCCTTCCCTCTCTCCACTGTCAGGAATTTCAGTCCCTGCGGGTCTGATCTAGGGACTGGGGCAACTTTATTTTCTGCTTCCAGTGTAATGGTTTAATCCTCATCCGTGTGCAAAAGCAGGGAATCTGAAATAAAACAGATAAACAATGGCTATTTACTAAACTGCAAACCAGAAGAGTTTTTTGGGGACATTAAAAACTCAACTGTAGGTGTAAAACTATGCAGACTCGGCTTACACGTTGGAAAAGGAAGGAAGATAATGCAGAGGACTAAGACAATGCAATCAGAATCAACAATCAAAGCACTCCACTGTTAGTTATCTCAAGTAAAAGAAGTTATACAGTTTATTCTGAATGTTATGCGTATTTGAGACACGCGATACAATTTAGCGGCTGTCTGGAGTTAGGACAGAGGTTTGTCACACTCTATGGTCCAGTTCCAGACCCCTCTGTATTCGTACAGAGAAGGGACTGTTTGATCAGGCATCCAGGTTCATGGACAAGTGCTCTAATCACTGAGCCACTGTCACCCTAAGCATACGAAGTAAATAAGTCAAAAGAGAGACTAATTGGATTTTACTAAGCCATCCCATTGATTATAATTAGGATACTGCATGTTCACAAACTTTTGTCCTCATACAATAAAAATACGCACTTCCATCTGTGAGGATCTGGGTTTGTCGGCACACTAAGCATGGTTTTCCTTTCTTGAATACACTAGACATATTTCCATCACATTTGGGTATCTATAGCACAAAACGTATAGCACAAAAGAAAAAGTGAGATGATCAGATTATTTTCTCTGTCTGCAGTATTACTCAGACTTGACATAACTCACGTTCCTATCAGACACTTAATAACCAGCTCCCTCTGAAATGTCAAGTGTCACTGTTCAAAGGGTTTTTGGCAGATATGTATCACTGCCGATGACTGTTCCTCCCACACTGTTCCCAGATGGGCTTCGCGTTCCAGTCAAAACACGCCGCTGGAGCCGAGAGATCAGGAAACAGGTAGGTCTAAAAACATGCGAGTCTGCAGTTCAAGTCCATGCCAAAGGTAATTCAAGGCTCAGGCTACATTTAATTGATACTTTGCAGCGGATGTCATCAACTGTGCTCTGTCTGAGGCTTTGTTGGACTTTAATCTGATCTTTATTTTAATACAATCTGACCAGAAAGAGCTGACTTAGTTGGAACTAGAACAGGTGAACTGATTTGTTCTGTTAAACACGTACATTCACAGTCACAAGCTATAGCTAGCATTAGGCAATAGTTTTTTAGTTAGTCACTCTCACATTTTTGTCATGAATCTCTCTGAAGATAGGAGTGTGTACAATGACTCAACTTCATTCAGAGATATTTAAGCCAGACACATACCTGAGCTGTTTGATTAAAAAAAAAAAAAAAACTTCTAGTAGTCTAGTAGTAGTTGTAATAGTAGTAAAAGTCTAGTAGAGAGTTGATAAAATTAATTCTATTGCTATGGACCTTACCTAGAAGACTTGGAGATTGCACAGACAATATGAAACATTCAATCAAAACAAATATCTAAGAAAACTAAGCTCTAAAAAGAAGCAGTAATCTAAAACATATAATGAAATGAACAAAACTTCTGGGATGGAAAACTGCAAAACCCAATGAGGTATTTGGAGCTGATTCCCACCTGCCCCTAGTACGTCACAGTAAATGTCATCAGACCCGTCGGCACCTCCTGTGGAGAGCTGCAGATCACGCTAGCGAGGAGTGGATTTTTGTCTCATTTGTTCCAAAATAGCTCTGTGACATTGCCGAATCGTACGTGTATTACAGATAACAGCTCCTATATTACGCAAAAAATGACTCTTGTGAGCATCCAAAGATCAAAATACTATGTTCCACCTTTACCTTACCTTAAGTTCAGTAGAGATTGGTGATTCGAGGGCTGAAATCATCGAAATGATTCTAGTGAAGGTGTAAGGAGTTTAAAATCACAGTGGAGCACTTCCTGTATTACCACATCACAAGTCTTAACCATTTGCGAGAACAACTCATCCTTGGCCAAAATTTAAGATATAAACACTTAAATCTATCAGAAAATGACTTAAAAATAGTGAAATTATCTGTCCATGCAGCGAGATAATTTTACTTGACAAGTTATCTTAAAATAAACTACGTCTAGACTAGAATTAAACTGTCTCAGAACTAGTCAGTAGATAATAAATCTGACAACAAGATGAATAACCTGATATAAGTTTTAAAATCTTGGCCAGACCAAAGAAATTTGCAGTGCAGGGTTTGTGTGTTAAATGTGTGAATGAAACAAAACACAACTCCAGGCATGTTTTTGATGAGGAAACAACATTATGTGGAGGAGAAAATAAAGTAGTATGGGCGCTTCAAGAAAATAAAATTGGATAACAAAGCAAGTACGGAGCAGTGGGCCAGTGGCGGTGAAAACGAGGGTAGATCGGAGCAATGACGTCTTGAATACAGGAGAAATAGGTCCGCTTTTTGGAGAGAAGAGCTAAAAAAAAAACTGCAGTTCTGAAACACATGGCTAAAACGTGGCCAACAAGTCCCAAAGGCAGCTGAAAAGATGAGACATACAGTATCAACAGGCTATGAGATGGACCTGTGCGTGACTCCGCTATTTTCTTCGCTATCTGAAACTAATGAATTTTCTCAACAGAGGAAATGGTTGTGGAGCAGGTAAAATTTCATCAAACACCACATGTGTGCACTTGATTCATCATTCAGACCAAAGCTAACATCAGCGGGACAATATTACACGAGAGCTCACAGAGAGGGCTAATGAGCAGCTAAACTAACATTATCTCCTTTCAGTGCATACAGTCATCAGATTCTTCAGCCATCCGACGCTAATTGGACCACGCAGACAGGAGGGACGGCCCGTTTATCTTACGCAATTACAGGAAATTCATATGTTGGGTAAATTTGAGTTTGGATTTCTGTTTGATTGAATTAACAATTGATGAGCGACAGAAGCTAATGTCATTTCGCTGTTAGCTTTGGTAGCGAGCGTTTTCTCAAGTAAGTTCACTTTTTGTCGGAAAATGTAACCCATGAGCTATTGTAGGGTATGTAGTAACCAATAATGTAACAGACAACAATATAATCATAGGTGGATAAAATGTAGCCTAATACGTTTTAAATGTATTTATACAATAACATAGTAATAGGCCAATATTGTAATAACGCCTTGCACATAATTCGATAAGGGTCAATAATTCCAGTCAGTAATACCAGACTAATAATGTTTTAATAATATTTTGGTGAGCCAATGATAACATCTGCAGATAATGGTATGTTATCAGTTGCTTATTGATTAAGTAAACAATAGCCATTGCTGTCAAGGTAAAGAGGGAGAATTTTGGAGCTTTCTACCATGTTTTTAACTTTGTTTCCACGTCAAAAACATGCCTGAAGTGGTTTTATATGACATTTATGCATGTTTGAGTTATCTTTTGTTAGAAGTACCATTCTATCCAAAGTTCGGGCCACACGCCTACATTACACACACGCTTCTTTTCCATAAATAAACAAAAACATGATACAAAACAATACACTAGAGCTTTACGAACCTGATGCGTAGTTTCATTAGCAGGATGCATACTGATTGTGTCATAATAACGCTCTGAAGGGGGAGTGACTTAGCATGGAGGGACCTTTCATGTCATAAACAAAAAGAAAACGAAAGGGAAAAATGTTAATATGTTGTTTTTTGGCAAATTTAGGAACAAGGTGATCTTAATATGTTATGTGTTAACAATAAATACCCCCTAGAAGTGTACCCCCTCTTTAACCAAAATCACTGCAAATCATGGTAATAAGGTGTGTTTTGAGCACTTTGCGTGTGTAGGTTTATTGTATAACATTTATGCCTTCCATTAAAAAAGAAAAGAAAAACATGATTAGACCTAATATTTCTGCACTTTTCACAGTCCATTCACTTCAGACTTAGTTTATCTGCAACCACAACATTTACAGACTTATTTTAGAACATACATTTCTGATCGATCGCATAAATATTCTGCGTAACATATATTTAAAATTCAATCAGTACTTCAGTTCTGTGCTGTTTGAATATGCAGGCATAATACTGAAAATACATTCAAGAAAATAAAAGTTTGCATCTGTTCTGAAAGATATTTTGGAGGGGAAAAACAAGTTAGACCATGGTTAAAATCTACCAACAGTCCTTTTTTTTATGATTATTTATGATTTTATTTATTTATTTATTTATTTATGATTTATTTTTATTTTTATTTTATTTGTATTTTATTAGTATTTTTATTTTTATTTTATTTATTTTTTTTTTTATATATTTTGGAGGGGAAAAACAAGTTAGACCATGGTTAAAATCTACCAACAGTCCTTTTTGCATTATGTCTCTTTTACAAAACATTTTCAACTTTACTACACCGCTTTATGAAGACAAGATGAGCATCTCCAAACCCTGTTCCCAGCCTGGCCCTGTCACACATGTGTTCCATTAGGCTCCAGTCCGTGGGCAGATGTGGAGTCAGCAGTGCACCGGACGCAGTGACGCAGTGGGAGGGAGGGCGAGCTTCACTGGTGCTTCAGGCTAAAGTCATATCCCAGCCGCAGAGCATGGGGTCAGCGCAGACATGGAGAGGGTCACACGGAGGTCAGCAGACAGGAGACAGGTCACCGAGGGTCAGGGGATGTTACAGTCAGGTGGTCGCCAGATACAGAGAATGGACTATGTTAAGACGTAAACAAAGGGGAAAGTCAAGGATAAGTGTATCTATCTGTGTTCTGGGTTCAATCTAGAGTCTTATTTAGGACCAGATTTTCCAAATTCAAAACTGGGACACACCCGGGTTTGGATGGTTGGTATAAATAAAATTGTGGAAAAAAGCACGTAACATAGTCCATTCTCTACTCACTTGTGGGTCAGTATGTAGTTATTAGTTATAGTTATAGTTTTTGCTTTATGGTCATTTTGATGCATGTTTTTCTGTATTTTGGCTAAACAAAAGACAATTCATGCCAGGTATCAAATTGGTCAAAAATAAAACTGGGACAAATCAATGAGTAAGTCAAGAATGGATTGAGTACGTAATATTTTTCCTTAATTACAGTTGCTTTTTTCCAACCACCCCAAACTAAGTGTGTCCCAGTCCATGGACCCCAAGTTTCTCTATGGAGATGCTATTTTTCTGTGTGGAGTGGTCCACAAAATCGCATAAAACTGATCTTACATTACACGATTTTTGGGCTGTTGTTGACGTGATACTGTTCCAGACCCACCCTGTCAAACTGCTTTGGTCAAATATACACCGCAGTAGTTTGTTTAACAAGTAGTCTTCAAGTAACCCGCTTGAAGTACAGCCGAACCCAAACCATGTACAGCTGCAGGTGGCAGTACACACAAGCTCTGAGGGCAGAATGCATCAAGTGAAGATGGACTTCCTGAAGGAGGTGGCTTCAGCAGTGAAACAAGCATTTTCAGCTCTTAACGCTGGGTGTGTACACAAACTGCTAGTTCATCCGCAGGTTCAGATGAGGTCTGTGTCTGAGAAAGTAAGAATCCACAAGCATTTTGTTTCAGACATTGCAGTCTCATGGAGCAGTTTTCAGTACACCATAATAGCGTGCTAGAATATTCAAACAAAGAAATAAATGAAATGTAACAAAAATTGAAGTTACATTTTTAGTTTCAGTTTCTTATGTTACAATTGTTATAATATTAAAGTATTCAAAGTATGTTTTTATCGTGGTATTGTGGAAAGGCCACCAGTATTTTGAATACTTGTGGCTACAAAATCCTTCAAAATCTCCCATTGTAATGACGTCATGGTTCCTTTGAAACACCGTCAGGAGGGTCTGTGTCACACGTGAGGTCTTCATGTTGATGTTTGGTCTGGACTCGTGTCGTGTTAAAGTCCTCCTCAGGTTCTACGTGACAATCGAGTCCAGATGGAGGAGCAGATCCACACGAGAGGTGAGGAGAGGTGATCCATCCGCCCGTCCCACAATGCAACAGGAGTGTGCAGGTTTCTAGAGCCGTCGCTAGCTTTGAGAAAAATGGCATGCACTGTAAATAATCTCCACCAACCTGAGTCATATTTGTCTTGGAACAGGGCTTCCTATGGCTTGTTTCCAGCTCCTTTGGCTTTGAATTTGGTTTAGTTTTAACTTTATATTTCCATGGGATCATGCGGATGACGTCCCTCCTCCAGAACGTTACATACTTTAAACGGGGGTATTTTACTTCTATGGGGTATAAACTGCTAACACATATTTAGATCACCATGCTCCCATTTATTGTTTTGAAGATGCTATATTTGCCAAAAACGGTCTATAAAAATGTTTTATGGTTATGAGTCTTTTTTTTTGACACTCCCTTTGTTCCAGAGCGCTATCACAACACAATCAGCGCGGATCCCGCTAATGAAACTACTGCACATGGCATCAGGTTTGTGAAGTTGTAATGGGTTGCATGGATGATGAACTGTAAAGAGGGTTAGCTAAAATACTCAAACATACATGGATTCTGGCATGTTTTTGAAGAGGGAACCAGAAAATTCATTGAGCTGAAAACGCTGTGCAGTCCCCCTCACAGTGTGACATGTGCTCAGTCTGTGTAACCGAGAGTGCACTGTGCTGTGTGGAGGTGCAGTCCTAGCGTGCGATCGGCACACTGGCCTCCTCTTGACTCCAGCATAAGCTCTGTTACAATAACACACTTCAGTCAGACCCCCCCACCCCTCAGCTCCTCCCCCCTTCTCCTCTGTAACCTCCCGAAGCCTCCAATCCAGCTCCTCCAACCTCCTCCTCCCATCTCTCCTCTGTAACCTCCCCAAACCTCCACCCCAGCTCCTCCTCCCCTCTTCCGTAACCTCCCGAAACCTCTCCGCCCGCCCACTGCCCCTGCCCCACCGACATACAGGCCTTCACCTGCTGCACTGCAAAAAGGACAGAACAGTATCACGCTCATGCTAATGTCATCTGAACTCAAATGACATTAGAGGTACTTTACCAACAGTTTAGATTCACCTTCTTATTCAGTGTTGTTTTTCTTTATGTTTACTACTTTTTACATTTTATATACATACAAACAAGTCTTCCCCCCCCCATGTGTTCATATATAGTTTTGATTCTTTCAGTGAAAATCTGCAATGAAAAAAATCATTTAAAAAAAGACCAAATTAATGAGTGTGTCCAAATATTTGCCTGATCATTTTTACATGGTTTAGTCGTGTTTGCATTTATGTTAGATTTTGTTTTCAAGGGAAATCTAAGAAGAAAGATTGCAAGTATATCCTGAAACTTGAAGTGACAAAATCTTGTTTGCAACTTGAACTAGCAAAATTAATTTAATTTCCATATTTAAAACATCTGTGTTTTAAATATGGAAAGTGTAGATTTTCAGGTTTTATGCTCACATACAGGGCTTGTAGCTTTAACATTTTATTCTGGTAAATTTAATAATTTTTTTAGTTGATTAAACACAGTGTGACATTCATTTGACTTTTGTCAAGAATGAAAAAAAAAATACACACTACTTTAATTATTTTATTTTGAGTTCTTTTGATTTATTTTAGACAAATGAATCTGAGTGAGATTTCGTTGACGCCTTATTTTGCTTCTCTAATTTTGTCTGAAATAAGAAAATAAATATAAACATTGAAATCAGTTAGAAATGGGTTAAAAATGACAAAACCAGCCAAAAGTTTGGACACACTTTTCATTTACGTTTCATCTTTATTTTCATGATTTTTACATTGTAGATTGTCACTGAAAGCATCACAACTATGAATGACACATATGCAAGGCACAGCTGTGAAGAGAAAACCATTTCAGGAGACTTCATCATAAAGCTCACTGAGAGAAGCACTGTCAACAAAGCAAAGGGTGGCTACTGTGAGGAATTAGAATATAGGATGTAAAAACAAAATTAGCTGAATTATTAAACTTTTTTTTTGTCTTTACTACATAATAATTCCATATATCTTGCATCATATATTTGATGTTTTCTGAATATATATCTAAAATGCAATGTTTTTGATGAGGGAACAATGTTATAACATGGTAGAATTCTTCTTTTTTTTCATATAATTTTATTTATTTATTTATAATTATTATTATTTATTATTATTTTTTTTTTTTTTTCCCCAAACCAGAAATCCGAAAATTCATTGAGCTGAAAATGCTGTGCAGCCCTTCTCATAGTAGTAGTGTATAGCATTTTTTAACAAGTCACAACTCAGAATTTCAAGTTTTTACAATGTGCATTAGTTAAAAGCTCATTCTGACCTCCCTTTTGGTATTAACACAGCTGTGATCTGTGACCTGTATTAATGCTGTTATTGGGTCAAACTCTAATGAATTCCTCCCCAGGCCGGGTCCGTGGAGTGAGGAGCAGAGCGGTGAAAGCCCAGGTTAACACTGCCATCTACAGTAGAGAACTCAGCAAGAACCAGATAGGACGACTGCTCGTGTCGTTCAGAGGAGCTGCTAGTTAAGTGTCCAAGGGTTTCAGAGTGTAAAATAATAATAATAATAATAATAATAATAATAATACTGTTGCCATGGTGATTCAAGGGCCCATATTGCGCTTTTTTCTGATCTGTTATAATGTTTCTTCAGCACAAACACACCTGAAGTTGTGTTTTGTTTCATTCACTCATAAACCCTGCATATTTAGGCTGAGTTCTTCTCTTCACCTTGTGATGTCATGTGGTAATATAAGAAGTGCTCCACTGTGTTTTTAAACTCCACACACCTTCACTAGAATCATTTGGATAATTTCAGCCCTGGAATTCCCAATCTCTACTGAACTAAAGATAAAAAGTAGCTGTTAACTTGAAAACTACCACTACATGACATCACAAGGTGGAAGAGAACATTTTGAGTTTTGGAGATGTGGACAGACTATTAATGCAGGATTACTCAAAATTGTGAATGAAACAAAAAACTCCAGGTCTGTTTTGGAGGAGGAAACAATATTAAAACATGACTTAAAACTCACAAGAGTCAATTCTGCGTAAAATTTTAGATTAAAAAAAATATATCCACCCTTTGCTTTGATCACTCCTTTTGACATTTGGCATTCCTTGACCCTGACAATTCACACCTTAAATTGAAAACCATTTAAGGTTCCTTCATGAGAGAACACCAGGGGTTTGCAACGCTGTCAACAAAGCAAAGGGTGGATACTCGACTATATATATATATATATATATATATATATATATATATATATATATATATATATATATATATATATATATATATATATATATATATATATATATATATTTTTAAGTTATGAGTTATTTCACTTTTTCTTAACCTTACTATATTTGTATATTTGATGTCTTCTAAATATATTTAAAATGTAGAAAGTAGTAAACATAAAGAAAAACATAGTATATCTATATATTTTTTGTCTGATTTTCCTTGCTTCACTCCTCAGTGCACCACACACATGATTTCTAAAGCGCATAATCAAAATGTAATAAATAAATCATGGGAAATAGATATTAGGCACCACAGCCAGTCACATTTGCAGTAAGCATTATAGATTTCCCTTTACATTATGTTATTATCAAAATCCCAATAAAATCTTCTTAACTCGCTAATGAAGCCGGTGTTGATGAATGTCGATAAATCAAAGTGCACGGACTAAGCGGCGAAAGGCTAAAGTCACTGTTTGTACTGGAGGAGTTCGTGAATATGATCCCAGTGTGGCTAATCCAGTCTGTGCAGCGCCCTCTCACCGGAGGCTTTCAGGTTTGCCCCTGGATTTGGGCTGGAGTGGTCTAGAGAGGGAGAAAGCTAATTTACAGACCACTATGGGATTACACAGTGAGCCAGGTGACGGCGCAAAACGAGAGATGATACACTGAAATATTACAAGATTTCACAAGTAAAATTTTATGATTTGACTAAAAGAAAAAAAAAAAAAAATCTACATATTTATGCATCTGTCATGTCCAAACTGTGGATTTGTAATGACTCTGTAGCACAGGAAAATGATGGAAATATCAAAAACAGAAGGCCATTTTATTAAGATGGTTTACAGAAAATTTCAACAACAAAAAATTATTTCACAGAATTTTAAATATGTTTTTAATAGTCTCAGGTTTGAAAAATGAATTTAAAATGAAGTTTTAAATTGTATAAATTTTTGTCACACACTGAAACGAAGATAGACAAAATATACATAATTGTTAATTTGGATAATTTTAGTATCACAAACCATCAGCGAGTGAAGTAATTAAATATTCAATTTCAGTTGTTAGTGTCTCTTTTAAAAATTTGCAAATTTCATCCCACAAAATATATCACAAATAAATGCTGATATTGTGAAATTTATTCCTAAAACTAGTCACATGCTAATTACAATTTACAATTTAAAACGATTATCACAATTCCTTTTAGATTAACATTGTAAAATTACCCCCTTAGAATTCTAAGGTTCTCTCTAATGTTTTTTTTTTTTTTTTTTAATTGAGTTATTCATATATTCTTGAACCAAAATAAATTCTATACATAAGATTATGTAGTTTTTGTGCGCACGTGTGTGTGTGTGTGTGTGTGGGTGTGTGTGTGTGTGTGTGTGTGTGTGTGTTTGTTTGTTTGTTTGTTTGGTTGGTTGTTTGTTTGGTTGGTTGTTTTTTGGTTGTTGAAATTAAGTAATGCATATATTCTTGATCCAAATCAAGAATATATGCATATGTAGTTTATTATTATTATTATTATTATTATTATTATTATTATTATTATTATTATTATTAGAGGTGCACTAAGTAAAATGCTTTTCTTCATGGAGATTTTTTTTTTTTTTTGTCTGGAATGTTTCACAGTATGGCCTTAAACCTTATCTAAGTGGAGACCAAACTAGACCAAGTCACAGGTCAGATCTGTGGAGAGCGGCGACCCTGCTCAGTCAGAATGCCTCTTTTTCTAGTATTTTTGAGCTATAAAACCACCTGTAATTGAATAAACGTAAAGAGCTGTTTAAAGTCATACTGTGGAACATTCCATAGATCAAAACAAGCAAGTGATGGACCCCCAAACAAAAAGTTACATGGTGCACCTTTAAATTAAGTTATTCATATATTTGTGAGCCAAAATAACTTAAAAAAAATAACTTCCATACACAGATTATGTAGTTGTTATATTTTATTATACATATATATATATATATATATATATATATATATATATATATATATATATATATATATATATATATATATATATATATATATATAAGCAAAAAACCCATATTCAGTTGTGCTTTAATGAGTAATGGCAATTTTACACCTCAATATTTCAAAACCACCCAAAACAAAGGGAAAAAAAAAAAAAAACAAACTTTTTTTTCCTCTTTTTTTTTTTTTTTTTTCAGTAAAGTCCACATTTCTCCCACTCCTCTGTGTACTTGCAGTTCTCTGTAGAGCCCTGATGGAAATTCCCCTAATCAGATGAGGATTAGGAGACAACACTAGAGCTAATTCCCTGCTTCACTGACACTGGGGCAACAAGAGGCCCCCCCAGCACCCACGGGCCCCTACACCGGCCCCCGCCTCACCCACCCCCACCCCTGACAAGCTCGTGCAGGTAAACACACACACTTGATTGGAGTGTGATCGCGGGGAGGCAAACAAGCTTAACTATAATGCTACTTTATGTGCTAATAGTCACAGTTATAAAATTGGAATACTGGAAGAGTAATGAAGTGGCCGAGATTAGAATAATAATTGCTGAAGAAGTACAGTGGTGTTAAGTACATAATCACATGAAGTACACTAATCCTGCAGCTAGGTACTCCTGCCCAGAGGTGGATACTCAGTTACATTTACTTCAGTAACTTTTTAAAGAATTTGCACTTTTTCTAGCATTCTTCTTGCGGTGTACGTTTTCTCCTACTTGAATCATATTTTTATTGAAGTGAAAGTACACTTACTTGAGTAAAAGTTGTAAGTCTACAAGTAACAAAAGATTTATGTTGACAATATGAAATTATTTGAACATTTGTGCTTCTTGCAGTGCTCCTTCAGATATGATTTAATTTGTCTAATTTTTGTGTATATCCTATGTAAATACCAGATGTTGTGTATTATTTATTGTTTTGTCTTTCCAATTACATTAACTTCAAATTGTAAATCACTTGTCACGATAGTTACTCTGCAAGTTACTGTTACTTTTCCCAAATACTTTTTATTTTACTTTTACTTGAGTAATTTATTGGACCACTACTTACTCTACTTCTACGTGAAGTAATGTTACTCTTACTTGAGTATGATTTTTGTATACTTTACCCACTTCATCTCTTGACTTTCTGTGCATGTTTTAATGGGGAAACTGGAGTGCTCGGAGGAAACCCATCCAGACACAGGGAGAACATGCAAACTCCACACAAACTTTGGCATGGGAGTTGAAAACGTGACATATTTACTTGCAAATAAAAAAAAAAAAAAAACAGAACTCCAGAACTAGTCAAAAGTTATTCCTCACTTACCTTATGTATTTCGAGCATCATAATTATTCACGACGATGAGCTGATTAGCAGTTTTAAAAAAATTTCAGAGACTAGAGCGGAGTAATGCTAACAACAGCTAGCATGCTTACGGCACATTTCCTGATTCTCAGATAAGAACCGCTCGCAGACTGCGGACATATTTTGATCTCAAGAGCTGTTTATACAATATATCAGGATGTATTTTACTGTTTTTTAAATGAAAGAAATTCAGATACAGTTCTTTTGACATTGCACATTTGTTGGGTGCGCCCCCTAGTGACTTATGTTTACTTTACAGACAGAACAGGCTTGTGGTTGTGACTTGGCGAGTGGAGAGGAGACAGGTTGGTGCACCAGATTCCTCCAGTTGTGCTTAACACACAGACTCTATGGGGATGTACCTCTGCAGAGACGTGATCCAACCAGGGCCTTGATCTGGGCACAACTGGCCCTGACGCGTGGAGTGTGGCAGAGGGGCAAAGTATTGGAGACCACTCGGAAGGTGAAAAAATGTATGACAAAAAAAAAAGTAAATGAAAAAAATAATAATAATAAAAATAAAATAAAATAAAATACAAAAAAATACATAAAATAATAATAATAATAATAATAATAATAATAATAATAATAATAATAATAATAATAAATTGACACTTTTCAATATCAAAAATAAATAAAAAAAAAACAGTCCTGTACAAGTCCTGTAATATTGCTGAGGGGTTTGGTCACAGGACACATGCTAAACAAATAAGCATTTGAGTACTTTTTTAAAACTCTTTTTATAGTTTAATGATGTATATATTAATATTTGTTTTGTCGTAGAATCATGGTACATCTATAAAAGGAATGTGTCTATTTTGTACCTTTATTTTCTTGTTTTCTTCTGTTATGCTACAGGGTTATTTAGATTACTTCATTCATTTTATTCAGAATGGTCATTTAAATTGTAGCTTCTATTTTTTTTTTTTTTTTTACATTTTTCATCAAGTCTAAGTGCCGACTGACATTAACATTACAATAACATAATGGCTTTTTTTTTGTTTGGTTTTTTTTTCAACTGTGAATCTTTAAATCCTGGTTGCAAATCGGTTTGCTGAGCATTTTAAAACTATTGATTCTTGAATACTGTCGAAAATGTAAAATTACTCATTTTGGATTACACGTTTCTCATCACTTTTTCTTAACTATGTTTTAAGTAAAGACCTTTCACTGCTTTGGGTTTTGGCTTGTGTAGTTCTTGCAGCTCTGTGTTAATGCGCGTGTGAACCAGCCAAAGCGTGTCCCGTGGCCCAGCCTTCTTCTCACTGTGAGTGTGGAGCAGTCGCTAAGAGCCTCGTATCCCCCTGTAGACCCCCAGTATATCCCCCTGTATCCCCCCGTACCCACCGGTGCCCATGGTTAACTCTCCTCTGAGCATTCCTCCTCCCGCTAAAGCCCTTATAAAGAGTCAAGCCTATCAGACAGTGTTTGTGAGTTTAGCGACTCCGCCAACAAGGCAACAAGGAGCTGGGGAGAATCGGAGCCGCAATCGCCCACTAGACAGCTGTGTTTTTACAACCACTGAAACACTACTCTAGAAAGATTTTTTTCAGGTTTTTTTTTTTTCTTGGCCAACTGCACCTGTCCTGTCCATCTCAACTGCGCGTAACAAAGACAGCAGTATATCTGTCAACAAGTTCAAGTCCTCAATAGACCCCGCAAGCCGCACAATCCTCCACGGGGCCTGTCAAAGACTCCTTCCACCAGAACAGCTCAAGAACAATCTCTTGAACAGCCTCTCGAATCCATGGGTCTCAAGAGATGAAAGAGTAGGACTGTTGTCAGAGCAATTAAATACTCATAGTGAAATAGAATACAGTTTTAATAGGAAATAGTGGTGTGACTGATATTTATGAATAGACCACAAGAAATGTACCTAAATGAACCTATGACACTGCCTCCGGAACTATATCTAGAACCAACTTTGTAACAATCAAGACCACACTCTCGATTAGCTTCTAGTAGTCTTCAAAACATTCTTTAGTACAGTTTCCAGAACATTATCTTGAACTGTCACTGGAGTATCCAGAACAGTCTCTAGAGTGTCTAGAACAGACTTATTGGGAAGTCTCAAGAGCTTTTCTGGTTACTGGAGCAGTCTCTGAAACATTCCAGTCTCCAGAACATTATCTTGAACAGTTTCCAGAACATTAGCTTGAAGAGTCTCTAGAAAAGTATCTAGAGCTGTCTCGGGAAGTCTTCACTAGTCTTTAGAGCATTCTCAAGTACAGTCTTCAGAATTATCTCCAGAACAGCCTCCAGAGCATTATCTCCAACAGTCTCTTGGGTACTCTTTGGAACAGTATCAAGAATAAGATAATAGTGTCATGAAGAATTTCTAGAACTATCTCAGCCCTGGAACAACGTCTTAGGTGAGCTCATGAAATAGCTCCTTGAATAGCCTTTATACAGCAAATAAAAGTACAACAGTCCTTCAAACAACCTCTGGAACAACTCCCAGGACACACTCTAAAACATCTGGTGGATCATTTCTATAGGAACAGACAAAAGAACCTCAAGATGACATCAAGACCAACAATAAACTTTCTTCAATGTGCGTGAGGCAGTTGTTTCAGACATAAATAGCTAAGGATTTATTATTATTTTGCATTGTGCGAATTGACAAAAAAGGACAACAAAAAAAAGAAGAAAATTCTACAGTTGTGACATTTGAGATGGACGGCATTGATCTTGCTGGTCTTTCTACACGGCCACACTCAGGTCACAGTGTTGTCTGCCTTGTCAGCGGGCTTAAGGCGGACATGAGCAGCAGACAGCTCCCCCTGGCCCGGCTCAAGTGCTGGTGTGCCTGAGAAAACACCAGGAGAGCACACAGCCCCACACAGACCCTCACAGACCCACATAGCCCCACGGCCTGACGGGGATTAGCCTGGTCACACTGGATCAGCTGGCTCTTCCTCTCCCACTGTGGAGCCAAAACAAATATTAATCACCTCCAGCACTTCATTGACAAAGGGTCCCGAGAAGGAGGGCCCCAGGATGAAGGGCCCCAGAGCGCAGGAGTGTTCAAAAGACATGCAGTGCACAGACAGTACAAAGCAACTGAGTAAGTGATTGGCATTTTTATATAACTCGATACTGCACCTTAAATTTCTTGAACATTTTAGCATGGCATTGGGAACATCTGGTATCTGCATTTGACCCATCAGTTCAATGCCAGATCTGGACCACGGTCTCAGGTGACTTACTGGCAATGATGACTAGCCTGATTTAAGTTGATGGGAGCAGCCAGAGGAAACCCACCCAGACAAGAGATTATAAGATTATTGTAAGGTGAGAGTGGTAACTTCTATGCCACTTCCTTGTGTTGTGCCTGTAAAGAAAAAGTAAAATTAAGTTAACTGTTGACTAAGAATGTTATGAAATATTTCACATAGATAATCTTTAGGAAGGGCACTCAGACGTATTCTACTTTTGTCTCTTATAGTTAATAGTTAAATAAACTTCCAGCTAAGGTAGTTCTGACCAAGCCGAGGTCAATGTCTGGAGATGGGACCCCGGGCACTGCACTGTGCCCACTGTTCAGGTTGCCCCAGAGACACTGGTTGAGGGATGGATTAAATGCAGAGGATGAATTTCCTTCACAGGGGATGAATAAAGTACACATTGCCTTACCTTACCATTATAATCTGACACCTGTGGATCATTATGTTATAGTTTAGAAATTTTAAAAAACGCAATATTGATATAAAATAGTTACAGGCCACGGTAGCAAGCAGCTCTGAAAAGTCGATCTTGCATAATAGGTCTTTAATGTAACCCAGACACTGAAATTGAGGCCAAAATAGTTTTTTTTTACATGCCAGACCACATGTGGCAGTTCAAGACACAGCTATACATTTATTTAAACAGCAAATTGGCTTTCTTGGTATTTCTGGCACCATATTTACCCAAACACTATAGAAAATGACTTCAGCGTTTATTTGCTCTTCGCAGTTGGCATCGCCCCCTTTTTCGTCCACACGTGCTCCTCGCTCCTCAGCACACTCCAGGACTCCCACGCGCCCGGCGAGGATCCTCTGCAACCGCGGCAGAGTCAGCGACAGCAGCAGCATTGGGACCATACACCCCCCCCTTACCCTCTACCCAAAACCACCACCCACCTGGCATCCCAAACTCTTGCCGCCATCTGGTTCAATCCACTCCGCGCCTCGCCATACTGGGCCCTTCCCCGCCTTGGCCCCGGCACGGTCGCAATGCCAGGGCGCTTGTTTAAAGAACGCATATGAGCAAACACAGGACTGCCAGGTGGTGCCCCCCCCCCAACCAACCAACCACCCGTCCCTCCACTCCCAACGCCATTGCAGCCATCAAAGGAGGGGAGCAGGGAGGGGAGGGGGGGCTTGGATTTCCAAAGTAACTAAGCCGTAATCCACCCGCGTTATTGGTCCCATTCATATTGAAATACATGATCAGAGGAGCTGCCTTAATCTCGCCAATGAGCGGTCCGGCACAGCTGCAGGGATCAGGCCAGACTATGAGACCACCAGTATATTAGAAAAACTCCGGCTCTTGTTGATTGGATTAGCTGGGAGAAAGCTAGGAAGAACCAGGGGAGGGGGTGGCGGGTAGTTTGGAGAAGGGTAAGAAGTCATGCATCAACTTTGTGTGCGGTTTGGCGGTCAGCGGAGATCAAGAGGTGGGGCATGCGCGCTTTTGTCCCCAGTTTGAGAAATTGACAAGAATCGGCAACGCTGAGTCTCCCGGCCGCCCAGCGTGATTCCGGCTGGTATTAAGTTGTAAGCACGTCAAGTTTCAAACAAGGCGGATAGAAAGAGGGAAAGAAGTAGCGCTAAAGTATTAGGCATTAGCAGTCGCCGGTTTCTCTGGTAGGAAGAGCCTGCCCGTTTAAGTGTGATTGAGCACGGCTTAGGCAAGGATCAATGGTTATCCGCGCGACTGTTGTGTTTTTTTGTTGAGTTTTTCCTCGCCGCTATTTACTGCAAGGAGAAGACATTTTGTAACAACCCAAGCTAGCAGCCAAATATTTTCATAGTGGTATCTTGCTGGCAAATGGTATTGATTTAAACAGATAGCAATCTCAAGCACAAACTTGACTATTTATTACTGTTGCGCGCTTAATGCCGGCCTATCCGAAGCTTTAGAGAACATTATAAGAGTGAAGGCTGAAAGCTGCTGGATTAGAAAGGATGATATTTTAAGAGGCGCCACGCTGCATTGGAAAAAGGGAAGCGTTCAAGTTGAGAATGCTCCGAGTTGTTTAAGAGTGAGTGTGTGCCAGTGCTGCGCGAAGGCTTTATTAGGCTACTGTTGCATGGGCTCAGTGTAAGTGTATGTGCTCGGTCTGTCCCCAATGACAGAATGCAACTGGAATATGTGGAGGATTGATGAGGGTAAAAAATGGTATACTTAAAATGTCTACAGAGGAAAAAAAAAAAGAAAAAAAAAAGGTGACTCTATTTCAATATATTATCTCACCTCCTCCCCTGTAATTATTAAAATGAATAATTAATTTTAAATATATGTGTTCATGTAACAAAAATTTGAGATGGAAAAAGTTGTCACAAAATATTTCAATACCATCAAGTGTATTTATTAATAATTATTGATTATTATTCTTCCAATTATTCAGAACTGAAGAAGCAGCTTGGATGAGCTGCAAAACGTATTTGACCAAATAAACTTTTGTCCAGTTGACAAATTGAATTTCTCCTTTTGCCATTATTCTTCCAAGTTGATTTTTTTAATCAATTTTTTTATAACATTTTTAACAGTTAAATGTAATTCATATTAGTTTAATTTTTTGTCATGTTTAAATCATTAAATAAATATCTGATATGCACCTTTTATGTGATTTTGACCTCATTTACTTTAATTATGTAAAACTGATATCTTCATATCTACTGTCTCTATCAAATTGTGTCTTTACAAATATTAAACAGCTGTACATTGTGTACTTACAAAGTTAGGAACTTGAACTATAGCTACTAGGAAACAAATTTGGAAACACTTTTGCACATTATCTGTCAGTGTACTTTTCAAATATTACACAACCGTACCAATTGTACTATAGGAATGACTACAAACAACACTCAACTTCTGCATCGGTCCAGATTTGTACGTATCAGGAATGAAAACATGCAAAAACTCCTATACCGCGCTAATGACTTTCGCAGATAAACAAATGTGTTATCTTTCTAAATAAATGCTATACACTTCTCCTGCACATTGGACGCTCCATTGGGCAGCCCCCTGTGCACACACCTCCACACAGACCGTGGCATACACAGGTACAGGTGGGAGATGTTAGACGCGCCGTTCTTTAGTTTGCCCAGCGCTTCTGGCCAAATCCCTGCACAAATGCAAGCTGCCACAGTGAAGAAGCGGACTACATCTGCAGCCAGTTCACAGTGTTCCCGATCAGAGGAGGCAAACAGCACCAGGCACCAAGACAATGTCGAGCCAACGTTTACTGTGGAAAAACACCAATGGTTTGGATAGAAGAAAGAAGACCCCATAGAACTGTAATGGACGATATGAAAGTGAACTGTATGTTGTCCACTCTGGTGATTATTATGTTTTTATAAAGTTGTGGGTGGAAGAATTGAAATGCTTGTTTTTTTATTATTATTTTTATTGTGTGTAGAATCCCTCAGTCGTCCAGGTAGAATCCATAGCAAAAGAAGAAATTTAATTTGTCAACTGGACAGAGTTTATTTGGTCGAAATATTATAAGTCCTATATTACACAGCTTTTAATCAAGTTATAATCCTGTTTCTTCAACAAAAACATATCTGGATTTGTGTTTTTTGTTTTATTCACACATGGTTGAGTAACTCTTTATTATTAGTCTGTCTACATCTTCAAACCTCAAAATGCTCAGTTCCACCTTGTGATGTCACATGTTTGTAGTATTCAAGTTAACAGCTACCTCTTACCTTTAGTTTAGTAAAGACTGGAAATTCCAAGGCTGAAACTATGAAAGTGTATGGGTTTAAAAACACAGTGGGACATTTCCTTTATTACCACATGACAACCCAAGTGGCGGCAGTGCCTCAGTTGGTAGAGCGTTTATTCACTGATCCGAAGGCTGGAGGTTTGAATCCCACTCTCGACCTAAACATCACTGGTTGAGAGGTCAGATCCACTGACCCACAGGTTGGCGGTGCGATTCCAGCTCCCACAGATGAATGCTGTTGTTGTGTCCTTGGGCAAGACACTTAACCCCCCCTCAGCTCCACTGTCTGCGTCTGGTTCTTTCATGTAAAGTGCTTTGAGTGCCTTGAAGGTAGGTACAGTATATATGTTTAAAATGCATTTTTAATTTCTTTGACATTTTTATTTATAATTCTTAGTTTGCAATAAAAATAGTACAAAAAACTAAAACGAAATTTGCTTTTTGACACCAGTGGCTAAAGGTCCAAGGACCTTTAAGACTAAAGAAGACAAAACTAAAAACAGGCAGAGGGAACATATACGCCACCTGCTGGTGCACTGAGGAATAAAGCAGTGTAAACCAAAAACATTTAGTTAGCACTATTTTTAGCTGTGAAGCCAGTTTGAGGTGTGAAACTTTTATAGTGAGTCTGGTGCAGTTGTGTGGACTTTAAAGGAGTGCTTCCTGGATTACCATCTGATGACATCATGCAGTCGGGCCAAGGATTTCAAACTTTGCGGAGAGAGATAAACTAGTATGAAGAATTACTCAAACAAATGTGATTGAAATAAAATGTGACAGCATGTGTTTTCAATAAAAGCATACCCTTAAAAGCTCTATATTAAATAAACAAAATTGACTCTTGTGAGGTTTGAGCCATGTTAGAACGTTGTTACTGCATCAAAAATAAACCTGGAGTTGTGTTTTATTTTATTCAACCCTTTATTATTAGTCTGTCTACATCTCCAAAGCTCAAAATGCTCTGTTCCACCTTGTGATGTCATGTAGTGGTCATTTTCAAGTTAACAGCTAGCTTTTACCTTTAGTTCAGTAGAGACTGGCCATTCCAGGGGTGAAATCATCCAAATGATTCTAGTGAAGGTGTATGGAGTTTAAAAACACAGTGGTGCACTTCCTGTATTACCACATGACATCACAAGGTGGAACAGATTGTTTTCTGTGTGTTAAACATGTGTGAAACAAAACAAAACTCCAGGTATGTTTGTGATGAGGAAACAACATTATAATGTAATATAGGCTCTTTAAGTAATAACAAAAAATGATTTTCTTTTTAACTAACTTTTTAAAAATCACTAATTCAGGTGCAGACAGATTTTTTCCTCTGTGAGATGTATAAACAGTTGCTGGAAATTCAAATAATATAATCGTAATCTTTTAATTCGCCCGAGCTGTCATCCTCGGTATCAGTGTCTGTTTCTAATTGCATTGTTTATATTAGCCTCTCAAGCCTCCATAATGCTTGCTACAGTACCAGAGGTCAGTCCAGTCCAGAGCCAACAGACTATGAGGGCCTACAGGAATCTAACCGGAGACCAAACAGCCGTGCCATTGTTTAAGGGAGGGATCTGCTGTCATTAAGAGGCTGAGGACAGAGCAGGACCAAAGAGGACTCTCCAATTACAGCTATGCAAGCACTAGAGCCATAGGAATTACCCACTTCTCCATCAGCTTATAATGGTTGTACTGATGGAAAGAAGACACAAACAAATAAGACACTATTAAGCTAACTGCTTTTGGGGGTTTTGTTGTTATTTTCCATTTAAAGTGTATTTATCAAAATTAAACTTTCTAACTAGGCCTGTCACAATAACACATTTTGCAGCACAACATTTTGCTGCAGAGATATTCTGAGATAAACAATAATATAGAAAATATTTTATGCCACTGATAAATAACAATAAAGCAAGATAATCCCAGTAAATGAACCAATATTTAGCCATACAAAGTATCAATTTAACCCTCTACAGCTCAAATCTAATTGTTTTACAACAAAAATATTTTCATATATTGAACAGTAAATTGATATAGTAATTATTGTGCCTACTTCTAACAGCTTTCTCTCACCTCAGATAAACAAGAGTGTAGTGCTTCGGTCACTGATTTCCCAGAAATCCACAATATTTTTCATACCCCTTTGCTCCCATGCACAAGTATGTACAGGAAAATGGGCAGAGATAGGTGGTAGGTGAAAACAGAAATTGAGCACTAAAGCCTGAAATGGATTAGTCAAACATGCATGAATATATCAAAACACAAGTTAACGATGAGGGAAAAGCATTATAACATCACGAATAATGCTTTACAATGGCACATTTGAACTTAAAAGTTCATAAAATGTCTTATTTAAAGTAATCCCCCGAAAAAAAGAAAAAACATGAAAAGCAATTCACCTTTGATTTTCAGATACGTGATGCCACTGGTGCACTATGGAGTGAAGCAATTTTAAACAAGGATTTTAAAAATAGTTGCTAGCTTAGCATCTGACAGTAGAATGTTTGAGAGCTTAAATGATCATAACGATGAAACGCCTGATGAAAGTGTATAGATTTACAAGGAGTACTTCCTGGATTATCACCTGACTATGAAACTATGAAAGGTGGAACATTTTGAATCTTAATTATTTTAAAAAGCTTTTTTTTTCATGTAAGCACATGGTACAAAAGATTTCAGTAGTCAGGTAGACATCAAGTCAACAAGTTTCATTATCAAACTAATCAACAAAAAACATAGTAAACTTAAGAAAACTGCATCTTTTTGTTGAATATTTCAGTGTCTTAGAATTAAACTAGACTTCTAACTAATCAAGAAGAACGCCTTTTGTCCTTAGAACACCTTGTGAACAAACTCAAATCAAGTTTCATCTGCTTGTTGTTGACGTGTTGTTAACGTCTTTCTTCATTGTCATCACCCCCTGCCTTTTCTGTCACCACCTCCATCTTGTTCCTAATGGTTGCAACAAACTACACCGGTTATTTATTTCCATCTCCACACCTTTTTGGAATGGACACGTTCCCGTTTTCGCTGCTAATCGTCCATCAACAGTTGCGCACGGGGCATTTGGCGTCGCATCCGTACGTGTATATTCTTACCGTCCAAAATAGCCGAACCGCAAATGATGCAAGGAGCTGAGTGAGCGCTGCATTTGACAGCGTCGCACCATGTCCAGGAGGTCGCGACACCTTCAAGGATATGGGGAAGACCAGCGCTCAGTGACATCGGGCAGCTGTAATCAACCGCACCTCCATTTGGTTATCATTTTGGGAATCGCGTAGGTCGCTAACGTTATGCTAGGCTAAGTCTTCATAAGCGCTACAGTAATCAGGTCTTACTGCGAGGCTATATCACCATCACAATCTACAACAGGCCTTGTGCGTTAGCTAACTAGCCAGCTGCCAGCTATTTTAGCTAATCCGCTGCAAAATAACTGGGCACAGGCTATATTCAAAGCAAGTCTGTGGCATCAGTGATACGCTAAAACAATTTAACTTTTATTATTAGTATAAAAGATTTTGGGAACAAGATATTCTTGTTAATGTCCAAGATTTAGTCAGTGTAGCAACTGTTAAAGCCATTTGTGAATATTGTGTAGCTTTGATGATTTAAGATTTTTTTTTGTTTTTTTTTAAGATGATTTGTGTGTCTTGTAGCAGTCCAGAGAAAACCATATATTATATAAGATGAACAAGAAATGTGATCATCTTTAGCGACTGATGTTGTGCCATTGGGCTAGACATAATGGGCTGGTAAAATTCTGTAAAATTCTGCCAAATTAAAAGTGTATGATGTAACTTTTATGGTTGAGGATACACCGCCCACTTGTCTCTTTGCAGCTGATGTCATCAACATTCCCTGGAGGTGTTATGACAACTGTAGGCACTGCTCTGTCTGAAGCTCTGTTATTCAAATTTTACTTTAGTCATGAGGTTTGTTTTAACACAATCGGACCAAAAAGAGCTGATTTAGGTGGAGCTACAACCGGTGAGCTGCTGATTTGTGCTGTTAAACAAGTCCCTCAGATAATTTTACACAGGCGCACACTAGCTACAGTTTTTCAGCTAGTCATTCTCACCTTCTTCGGTGAAAATCAAACTCCTAAACATGAACACTCCTATTGATCACAGCCTTTTGAAAATGTATTGTTTAACTTATGGCAGTGTTTGCTAATGTGCACAGTGTATCACTATGGTAACCGTAGAACATTTCACCATAGACATACATGTAGCTCTATGCCCCCACCCATACCTTCTATCGGTCAGCATTGCTCTGAGTGAGTGACAGGTGGATTTACCAATTACAATGAAGTGTGAACTTTAGCAGATGACTTTATTTTCTGTTTGTTTTTTTTTTATTTTATTTATCCTCTGTTAGTCCATGTATAGTTTATATACCCATATAGAACCTCAAATAATGGTAAATAGTCATATTTGTATACAGCGCTTTTCCACCTTCAACACATTCAAAGTGCTTTACATCGAGGCACCACTCACCCATTCACACACACAGTCACACACCAGTGAATCTGATCGCTCAACCAATGATGTTTATGTCGAGAGCGGGATTCGAACTGCCAACCTTCAGAGCCGTGGACAAACACTACAACTGAGCTACTGTCGTTCTAAGTGTTAAAATTGCCTTCATTACAAAGAAACCATATGTTAGCAGCTGTTAATCTCTGTCAAACTCAGAAAGTTAACTTGATTATTTTAATTTATAAAATATGAATTTCCGGAGTACGCCAATCAAAAAGCAACATTAGCACACAATATTCCCTTTGAATGTGTTTGAGGCTCAAATCCAAACACTATCTGGGTTTTCCCCTCGCTCGGCTGCAGTAGCCAGCATGCCTGGTCTTGCTGAGCTAATACAATGTTAGCCTTCAAAGTGCTCTCAGGGTGTAATTAAACTAATCTGAGCAGCTAAGGTAAACACGTATTTGGACTGGCTAGGCTAAGTTCGAGGCTTTATAGTCACAGCCTACTGTCAGTCTGCAGTGTACACATCTCCATAGCCACGCTGACAAAACAAAGTAATTGACCATTTTTCAAAGCTGTGGTTAAAATATTTCTCAGGCATTGTGGGAATATTTGAGGTGATACAATAACAGCTTTTTACATAAATAGCTCACAATCCTATAATGATCGTAGTAAGTTTGAGTTTCACGTGTTGCTCTTTTTAAGGTTAAGAACGTTCAGTCTCATTTGACCCATCCTTCACTTCCTCTGGGACAACCTGTCAGGAGCTCAGGGACCCATCTCCAGATGTTGAGCTGGTCTTGGTCAGGACTTCCTTAGCTGCAGGATTTGACCTATTGTGCAGGTTTTCAGTTTTAAGTTGGTGTGGGAAACCGGAGTGCCTGAAGGAAGCCCACCCAGACACAGAGAGAAACAAATCAAATTTCTTGACATTACTAATCCACCTTAAATGATTCCAAATACTTTTCATTGTGACATGCTTAATGTTCTGTTTTACTGCGGGTTAATCGCTTATGGAATCATAGAATAAATATGTGTCACAGTTAATTTTACATTACACCTGACACATTATTCTTTGTACGGATTGTGAAAAAAAATTATTTCATGGATCTTTATTTATACAGGGAAAGCCCAGTAAGCAGACTGATTTTTTCATGAGCACCCTGTTTAGACAACACAAACAACACAATAACATAACAACAACTGCATAAGTCAATTTAAAATCAGATGTAATTATGACTATCACCAGATTATTCAAATGCAGTAGTGACACTAATGTATCCGGTTATACATGTCCTTGAAACACATTCCTTTTTTGGGAAGGAAAATAACGGAATGCATTTTTTTCCATTTTCCATTTTAGTTCTAGTGCGGCAAGCAAGTGTTGACATAGACAATCATGAGATCTTGTATTAAAAGTTCCTGTAAGTTGAACAAAACAGAGTAGTCCCTTACTGATACACTATATGCAGTGTGTCATGGCCTGTTACGGAGTAAAGGGCTGAGTGGAAGAGTGGATCTAAAGGTTTCAAAGTAGAGATTGAAATATACTGTACAACGGCTCGAAATAACATGTAACACACCATAGAACTACCTGTAATAACCTGTAAACACAATCTAGTACCTTGTGTAACATGTAATACAATGTAAAGCTTCCTGTAATAACCTGTAAAACACTGTGTAACAGCTTGTGAAACATGTAATACACTATATAACAGCTTCTATAACATGTAACACACTATGTAATAATATGTAACACACCATAAAACTACCTGTAATAACCTGTAAAACACAGCGTAGCATCTTGTGTAACATGTAACACAATGTAAAACTTGTAGCACACTATGTAACTACCTGTACATGTAATACGCTAAGTTACAGCTTGTATAACATCTAACACAATGCAAAACTTCATGTACATGTAATACACTATATAACAGCTTCTATAACATGTAACACACTAAGTAATTACATGTAACACACTTATAATAAAATGTAATGTGCTGTGTAACTGCCTGTTATTACTTGTTAGCCGCAAAGTACAATTGCCTGAGTCTTTTTTTTTCCCTTCAAGCTTTTCGTTAAAATGCAAAAATAAACTGCACGTGCCAATAAGATGAGTGCACCAGTTTGTGTTCTTTGGCAGTAAAAATCCTTCTGGTTGGCTGAGGACAGAGCCAGTGAGACCTACAGATGCAGCAGGGTCTGGAGAATATAGAATGAGACCAAAAACTCAGATTGTTTTGCCATGAGGCTGTCATTATAATGCATTGTGTACCTGTAATAAGTAACCCCAGAACTCTCTATACCTAATCATTCTTGAAACCCTTATTACAATTACCTGTACTTAATGAGGCAGGTGCAAAACAGAGTGTAACCTTAAATATTTTTTTTATATTAAATCTCCTTTTACCACAGACAAATTCTAAACGACTATTTAACAGAAGCCTCAGACGGGTGTCAAACAAATAAAATAATGAAATAAAAGATTTTTATTTTCTGTAAAGTACACAAATAAAACTGTCATAGCTGAGTGATAGCTTCGCCAGTTTTCACATTCGGCCCAAATCCCATTTCTAAAGGAAAATATGTCTTGGCATGCTCCTTCGCCAACTTAAGTGAATCAGTGCTTGCCCAGTCTGTCTCGAACCACATTTCAGACCGAAAATAGGCGTTCTAATCACATCACTCCCTCTATGTCAACAGCAGTCATCCCCCACACCTACGACACACCTCTTTATGTCACTGCAAAGTTTACCCAGACAGGCGTCCATTTTGAAACTTTGTGCGTTTAATCCGTATCTGGAAAAGTCAAATTTGTCCTCCGAGCTAAAAAACTGGAGGACACTAAATCCACATTCTGTTAATTAAAGCTCTAAGAAATATTGTGGATGTGAGCGAAGAAAGTTGGCAAAAATAAAAGCAGCCGCGACGAAGGCTCATGGGAAATAATTGTTCTTAAGTTAATAAGTTGTTTTACTCTTAGCGGAGGGAAGGGGGATTTGGGAGGATTGGAGACAAAAACAAACAAAATGTCCAAATGAAGTGAAAGAGCAGAGACGGAGGAGCGCGCATGCTGCAGGCTGTTCAAGTGCAGTGGAGGTGCTGAGCTCGCCAAGGCTCGTCATTGATAAACTTTATACAGGAGAGTAAAGACGCTAACTTAAAAATATAGGTTTACAGCTAATATTGAAATTATTCTAAGTTATATTGATTTCACTGATGTTTGACTTTATTGTTGCTGTAGGAACTTCCCTGATTGTGACCAGTTCTAATCTATACAACATCTTAAGCAGGGACCCTTCTCCAGATCCAGGGGAGTCACAAAGCTTGTGGCACATTGTTAATATCCACATGTATTCATGCTGACGCACAGTTTTGCTATGAGGCTGTCATTATAATGCATTGTGTACCTGTAATAAAAAGTAACCCCAGAACTCTATTTTTTTTTTTTTTTTTTTATATTAAATCTCATTTTACTACAGACAAATTCTAAATGACTATTTAACAGAAGCCTCAGACGGGTGTCAAACAAATAAAATAATGAAATAAAAGATTTTTATTTTCTGTAAACTTCTTAAACTGAGTTGGACCACTCAAGCACAGCCAATGAAACTGTTACTTTCAGAATTTACTTTCACGTTGATAAAAAAATAAAAAAATTCTTTATTGTGACATTTACTTACTCACAAAAAACTTGGTACCCCAAAGGCCAGATAAAAATATACCAAAGTCATTTTTGCACTTTTCAATACAGGTAAGTATATCCCACACCTACAAACCTGAAGGTTGATGGTTTGATCCCAAGCCCATTCAGTGACTACTGTCCCTGTGCCTACAGGCAAGACTGTACAATGTAGTGTGTTACTGAGTCAAATGAGGAGATTAACGAGGCCTGAGGAGCAGATTAGCAGCCACACTTCTGTCAGTCTGGTCCAGTCAGTGGAGTTACATGCAGTAGATGAAGTCTTCAGTACGAACATTCTCAGTGGCTTTATTTTAATGATGTGGACCTTTGTGAGTATAGTTTGGAAACTTCACGCTGTGGGTACTGCATGTATGTCTATGATGGAATGTTCAGCAGTTACCATGGTGGCACACATCAGCAAACTCTGCCAAAAAGTTTTAAGAGTCAGAAAATACTGAATGAATTTTAACAACACATTTTCAGGACCCTGTAATCAATACAAGCGTTCATGGTCCTGTTTAGGAGTTTGATTTTCAACAAAAAGATGAGAGTGACTAACTGAAAAACTTGGCTAATGTTAGCTAGCGTGTGACTGTAATTTTATGTGAGGAGTTTGGATGTCCTAATGGTCAGATTGTGTTAAAACAAAGCTGATTAAAGACAAACTTTTGCATAACAGTGCTTCAGACAGAGCAGAGCCTACAGTTAGCGTCACACTCCCAGGTTATGTTAACGACAGAGTATCAGTTATATAAGTTTACATTCTGTCCGTCATATAAGAGATTTCCGTCTTTTCATTTCTTGAGCTTTGGAACATTTCTTGGACACTACTGCCCCTAGTGGCTCCCACACTCTTGTGCAGCCAGTCACATCAAAGTTTGGAAGTTCGCTCAACTCAAATCAAGAGCAAGTCATTAGTTATGATTGAGCTAGCTCCAGCACTTGTCACATAGATGCTAAGCTGTAGATCCACCTTTGTAGTCCCATGAGTAATGTTCCATGTTTGAGCTGTGTCATTATGGGCTGTAGCGCTGATCCTCCTGCCCCCGGAGTCTCTGTGTTGTGGTAATGATCCGAGACGTGGGGTTGTCTCCGCCTGTCCCGCAGAGACCAATACAAGGAACAAAGGCCTATGCATCTCCATATTACGTACTGCTATTTTCCAAACACTGGTGGGAAACTACAACAAAAACATTAGCATTAGCAACTCAAACCTTTTTCACGTTTGAAGTACATTTTCTCCCAGTACTGTGGGTAAATGAGCAAAAAATTTCAACTCAAATAAGAGTGACGTTACTTCAAAATAATATTACTCAAGTAGAAGTACCATTTGGTCCAGGAAATTACTAAAGTAAGAGTGAAAAAAGTATTAGGGAAAACTACTATTGGAGTAAGAGTAACTTAAAGAGTAACTGTTGGGATATTACATCTGAATGAATCATTTTAAGTTAATGTAATTCGAAGGACAAAACATCAAACAATGCACATAATATGTTGTTTTAAAAGGATAGATACAAAAAACAAACAAAAATTTTCATATTGTCAACATAAAGCTTTTCTCTTTAACTTCTTGGGTTCTTTTTTAAAGCCAATACAGTAACGTGTATTTACCTTGTTGACATGTTTCGACTGCTAGCTACAGGAAATAACAACAGCTGATATACGACACGTCACCACCAACACCGGTGACAGTTCTGAAGATGGCTCGCAGCTAGCAGCCGAAACATGTCAACAAGGTAATACACGTTACTGTATTGTCTTAAAAAAGAACCCAAGAAGTTAATGTTTCTGCCGGTGTTTCTCTATGGACGCTTTTGCACATCTGTCAGTGATGTAAAGATTTTGACCTTCAATCCAAGTGCAAAGTCCAAAATGATGTCATTCTGTATTTGTTATACAGCGTGATATCAGTCTGGTCCCCGCTCTCCGTCATGCCTGGAGCCAGATCCAAAGATGGCGTCCAATCAGATGTGTATATTTCAGTGGAACGAATGAGCTCATTGGTCACCCATCATTTTGAATCAGATGAAACTTCCCTCATTTAGACAAACCGTGTTGATCCACAAGGGAAATTATTTGGACACATGAAGCTCAGACAACACAATATATTGCGATAACGAAGAAAACATATATAAATGGTAATAATTTGCTTTGATATATGTTTTTGACTGCCTATTTTATTTCACATATCTATGCGTGATCCTCTCTTTATAGTTGACATGAATGCTATTGTGGAATTTCCGGTGTAGTTTACTTTTAATGCGCTGGTAATGTCAAAGATCAGGTTACCTAAGGATTTCTCCATTTGAACCCAACAGTTTTAGCTTTGGCACTCCTGAGCTCTTAATCTGCCCCACTAATGTGTGCTGCTGGGATCAGGTCCACCACAGCCTCCGAGCTCTGACAAACAAACACACTGCTCCTCCAGGAACACCCACGAGGAGACGCTTTTAACCCCAGAGCCCTAATCCTCACCTGGGATCCAGAGTACACACTTCTCCACTACTTAACCAACATGTGAGTCTAGTCACCGGTCAGCTATGGTTTGTAGAGTAACCAAACGAGTAATGTTACTTCAAAATAATATTACTCAAGTAGAAGTAGTAGCCCAAGAAATGACTCAGGTAAGAGTGAAAAAGTATTTGGGAAAAGTACTACTCAAGTAAAAGCAACTGTTGGGAGATAACAGTTGAGGAACCCCAACTTTTAATCAAGGAAAAGTACTGTGAGATCAATAGAAATATTACTAGTAGAAGTAAAAGTATGCTGCTAGAGCTACTCTGAAAAGTACTATTTCTTTAAAAGGTTATTCAAGTAAATGTAAGTACTGAGAATATGTAACTAAGTAAATGTTACTGAGTATATGTAACTGAGTATATGTTACTGAGAATATGTAACTGAGTAAATGTTATAAGTAACTGAGTACATGTTACTGAGTATATGTAAATGAGTAAATGTTACAGAGTACTAACCCACTTCTGCTGGTGTATCTCGAATGGGCGAGGTTTACTAATGAGGAAAAACCTCACAGAGCAAAGTACTAAAATCTGTTCATCTGATGAGAGAATCTTGGCATTGTTCTAAATGACAGGTGACCAACGAGCTCCTTCACGTGCGTCACTGAAATAAATAAATGTTTGGTTATGGCTCGAGATGTGACGGAGGGCGTGATGACCTGATATCCCTGTGTAAAAAACACAGAGAGATGTCATTCTGGATTTGCAAGGCAACCTTAATCTCAGCTGGGCCTTCTCAGTCTCAGCCTTCCTCTGGTGCTCTTCAATCTCTGGGGACCCTTTTAATCTGTCCTGGTGTGTTCCAAGTCATCCCCTTAGAATTATAAGGTGCTATCTGCTTTCTGGTTGTTCAGAGATGTTGAGGTTTAAAGTTCTAATGCACAATGGAATCAGGAAATGGGGTTTTACTCATATAAACCTAAAATACTTCACCAAACCCTTCAAAATATTGATAAAAGTATACAAAATATATTCAGGAACAAGAATACCTCAACAGCTTCATTTCAACAAAGACGTAATACCTCTCATTCCCTCTTTCTGGTACTTGCCTCATTCTCACCTCACAGCAAGAAGGTCCCTGGTTCAACTTCTGGATGGCAAGGGGCCTATGTGTTTTTTTTTTTTTTTTCTGGTTACTCTGGTTTCCCTCATCCACCTGTAGTGTAAAGTAGGTAAAATCTTTCTAAGGCTAAGGTAGACCTGACCAAGACTAGCTCAAGATATGGAGATGTGTCCCCAGCTTTATAGGATGGGTCAAATGCAGAGGACAATTTTTTTTATGGGGATCAATAAAGTGTACCTAACTCTCCAAGTAATTTCCTGGCCCTCTCCTCGTGCTTTCCCTGGGGCCAAACCTTCAGCGGTGTCCTGCCTGAACAAGCTCACACAGACAATGGCAACACGACCACACACAGTTACACTTAAAAGTTACAGATTACACTAAAATGACTTCTGAGATTTAACACAGATTAGTGTTGTTTGACAAATACAAAGCATGCATGTCTACGTTTTCCTGTGTTGTGGCGTGTAGTTTCTGACTGGAGTCAGTGAGAAATACATTTTGGTCGTCCCCGCGTGGTAATAAAGTGTTCTCCCTGTTTTTAAAATCCAAGTACCTTGTCATTTCAACGCTAAAGCTGCATTGAATGATTATTTTAATAGTAAGCAACTATTTTTTTTGATTAGTCAACTAGTCAGATTTTTTTTTTTTTTATTAATCATTGGTGTTTCTGAAAATCATTTTAATTTTGCACAGATGAAAATTTGCAATCTGAAGCCTTAAAGCATTGGACACCCAGAGCATTATTCATTTAATAGTTAAATACTATTGTAGCCACAGCTGCCCTGGGGTAGACTGACGAAAACCAGGCTTCCAGTCTGTGCCATCAGCCCCTGAATGTGCACACAATATGGGTGAAGTGTCTTGCCTATGACAGATCTTAGTCAGAGTGGGAACTGAACCTTTGACCTTCAGGTTGGGGGACTACTGTTCTTACATTCTGAGCCACTGTTGCTTCTGGATATTAAATGGTTACAAAAATTATTATTATTGGATTTATTTATTTATATTGCTGCCATCTATGTGATAGTATGTATGTACAGTCCAGCTAACAGTTATTTAAGTTATCAATAATTTTAATAGTAGAATACTCAAATTTCTGTTGCAGCTTTAACGCTCCAATTGCCTCCACTATACAGTTAACCAATTTCAATTAAAACATTAGCAGCTAGTTCACATTTCTTCACTCTTTGGTGCACTAGTAAGCCTTATTTATTCTGTTTTCATTTTACTACGTGAGTCTATAATATTATGTTTTACTTTGCATACTTTGAAGACATAAATTGCTAGATAAAACACTGAGGATATGTTTAAGTACATTTCAGAAAATAAATAGCAGCAGTAAGTGGCTCTTCTCTGTGGTTGGTCAAATTGATCTCTGGGTTAATTCCTGTAAACCTGAAGCATCAAGTGTCTCTAAGAAGTTCTAATCACCGGATGTCCTGTTTGTTTTTAAGGTTATGACCTGAGCACCATACAACCTGGACCTCCCAAAACTACTTTAATTTAAGTATTAGTGTACTGAGCCAAGGTAGTGGATGTGAAGGACTAAAAACAGCACTGAGTTGAGCTTCCATAAGCATAACATATGTAGTGGTGGCACGGTAAGGCAAGGCTCCAGATTCGATCCAAGGGTCACCTGGGCATTTCTGTGCATCAGTTTTATACAGCGCTTTTCTGGACACTCAAAGACACTTTACAGATCATTATTCATTACCCAGTCATGGTAAGCTACTATTGTAGCTGCCCTGGGGCAGACTGACAATAGTGAGGCTGCCAATCTGCACTATCGGCCCCTTCAACCACCGCCATCACTCAAGCACACACCGCTTTCATACTAGGCAATGTGGGTGAAGTGCCTTGCCTAAGGACACAACAACAGTTTTTGCGACTGGCGCCCCACTGTGGCACCTGGTGTTCCCAGTGGTCTCCCACCATCCAAGAACTACCCAGGTCCGGCCCTGCTGAGCTTCTGAGATCTGACGGGATCAGGCTTTGACAATAGGGAGGTACAATCCTCCAGCCTATGTGGTCCTGACTGAGCCTAGCAACAGGATCATGGAGATGGGTCTCCAGGTGCACGACTGTGAGTCCACTGCTCCTGGGGAGATGTCCCAGAGGCATGGGTCAAAGGCAGAGGACAAATTTCCCTACAAAGACAATAAAGTGTACATTAACCGAGTGGGCAAAAATATAAAGAAATAAACTTGACTTTACAACACAACAACAACTTTTTAAAAATTCAAACAATATTATAGCATTGTTTTATGTAGTCATGGGCTATAACATGCTTTTTATGAGTAGTTTGTAGCCTTTCTTATATTTACTATTATCATACAGTCATTCATTACATTTTTAAATTGCAAAATTAGGAAATAAATCTGTCTAACGCATCCATAGATCTCACAAACCCTTTGGCACATACTGTATTCACATGCATTCATTGATCTCAAGTCTGGCCAAATATGATTGTGCTTCAGATTAGCTTTTTTAAATGAAGGAACTTATTGGTCAACTATCATTTACAAACAAAATGATATTTCTCTCACCTCAGATTCACAGAGGTATGTGCATCATTCATCTGCAGAAATCCAACATGTTTTTAAGTCCCCTGTGATATTTTTTTTCCTTAATTTAATCACGGGCATCTGAACTCGTGGAGATTCACAGTTGACCAGACTCACATCTTCATAAAGTGTTGAAGAAGAAGTTTGTGTTCTGGATCCCAGGCAAACCCTTTGGGCGGAAACACAAAACTTACTCATTCACAAAAAGTTGTGTTTATTATTATTTATACAGATTCATTAATCTTACAAAAGAAAAGATGATTTGTACCAGATTTAGCTGCTGCTGTTTTCCATCTGCAGTCTCTGGGCAGGTGAACACGCTTTAAAAATGCTCATTACATCACAATTACATTATAAGACTAATTTAAAGGTGCATTGTGTAACTTTTGTGGTGGAAGGTCCGTCAAATGCTTTTTGTTTCAAGGAGATGCTATTTCATTGTCTGGATGTTTTACAGACTTAGACTTAGACAAACTTTATTGATCCACAAGGGAAATTATTTGGATACAGTAGTTCACTCATCACAATATAATATAATAACAGAGAGTAACAAAAATAGATGGTATAGCAAAAAGAGCAAGAGACATGTACAAGTAAAAATAAAATAGAAAAATAAGTAATAAACTATAAAATAAACTATAAAATCACAGCTATAAACAAGAGACAAGAACGATAGTGCAATAATATATTGATTGACAGGGCATAAAGTTATCCATTACTTAAGATTGAGTTGTTGTACAGTTGTAGGGAGTATTATAGTATGAATGTAGTCCTGTATCTCTCACTGTTGGAGAATGAGCTCCTCTGTCCCTCTATAGTCTGGTGCAGTGGGTGAGTTGTACAGTTGTAGGGAGTATTATCTCCTCTGTCCCTCTATAGTCTGGTGCAGGGGGTTAGTAGGAGTGTCCATGATGGAGAGCAGTTTGTCCAGTGTCCTCCTGACCCTCACTGTGACAAATATCTCCAGCTCACAGCCGATCATGTAACCATGAAAATATAAAGGTATCAAACATGAAGATATAAAGAAGTTATAAAGGAGACCAAACCAGGAGAACATGGAGACCAAACCAGGTCAAGTTACAGGTCACATCTGTGGAGAGAAAAACCCGCTCATAGTCAGAATTTTTTTTTTTTTTTTTTAAGTAGAGCTGTTTAATGTCATACTGCCTTTCCAGGCAGAGCAATGACATATCCATAGAAACAAGCAGGTGACGGACCTCCAACCAAAAAGTCACACAGTGCACCATTAAATCATTAACATTTGCAGTAAAATACAATAAAATGTCACTATTTCGAATACAGTATGTTTCCTACAGCCCGTGCAAATATTAAGGATCAATATGAGCAGGTTTTTACAGTGAATACAGAACATTATAAATAAACTTGACTGATGTTGACGCTTCATTATTGAAATTTGGGTTTTTTCAAATTCATATTGTCTGGAAGCTGATTCCACTGCACTGTCTGAAAAGAAAAGGCAGACTGAGGATCTTTCTGGAACTGTGCATTTTCATACAAAAAATCAGGTACATAGCTTTAAATATTCTTCATATCGCCATACACATGCTGTCAATGTGTTTTTTACCAGTCATATGAGTTTAAGTCCAAAATGACCCCTTTTTTCAGTCCCGTGTGATATTTTTTTCCGTTCTTTTTTTCTCATGAACTGCCGTATTCGTTTTGATACAGACTCAGGGGAGATTCAATGCTGACCAGGCCCACATCTTCATGAACTACTGGAGAAGTATGTATTCCTAGAACTCTGGTGTGTACTCTAGGCTAGGTCTACGGGCGTTTCTCTAACCAAATACTTTCACTTATTTTGCCTATTCACAAAAACACTGAAGAAACATTTTCAGAGGTTGTAAAAACACACATTTCTGCCATGCTAGTTCATTGAGAAAAAGATGTGATGTTTTAGAGATTATTGAAATCTCTTATCGCTGCTACAATTGCTTGAGTTAATAGTAGAACTTAAGAGCTCAGGGAGGACTATCTTTACTGTAAGTCTGGGATCTGTGGCAGGGCTGTGTATATGGAACGTCTGAGTGAAGTGTGAGATTTGAATCAGTCTCTCAAGTGAAGCAAACACTTTAACAGTCTGCAGGATTTGTTGTGCTAACGCCATAATGACAGTATTTACAGGGACAAACAAAATAAGAATCCCATTTTCACTGGTGTTAAGGTTTCCTATCAGCCTGCTATAGAAATGCACACACGAACTACAGGTTAGGGCAGAATTAGGTTGATTAGTCGGACACGTAGCTAAGAACTGTACAAAGATAATGTTACTCAAGTAGAAGTACAAAGTGTTCCAAAAATACTTAAGTAACAGAAAACACTATTCAAGCTAAAGTAACTGTAAGAGTAACTGTCTGGACGTAACATCTGTATCTGTACATGTTCAAACCATAAAAAATTAAACAGGGGGTATTTATTATGCAAAATTATTATTTTTTTGTAGCTCACTACCATGTTATACCTTGGTCCCTCATCAAAAACATGCCTGAAGAGGTTTTAGATGCCATCCATGCATGTTTGAGTAATTTTGCAATCTCTCCCGGACTATTCAAACCTTCTTTACGATTAGCTGTAAGAGTCTGTGCAATGCTCGGCCCACAAGCCTACGCCATACCATGCTCGCACACGGCAACTGTCCATAAATACACAAAAACACAATACAAAACTACACAGCAACTTGACAAACCTGATGAAATGTGCAGTAGTTTCATTAAGCAGGATGCACGCTGATTGTGCATCACTATTCAAGGGGGAGTGAGAGACTCAGAAACAAATTAAACTTATATATTAATACATTGTTTACACCAAATATAGCATTTTCAGAACAATAAAAGGTAAAATGGTGATCTAAATATGTGTTAGCAGTTAATACCCCACAGAAAAAAGTATATAATATGTATAAAAATCTCTAACTATAGTCCATAGCTCTCATAAATCTCATCTAGTATTCACATGCATGAATGAAGTACTATTAAAAAGAAATCAAAATATTAGGTAGTAAAAATGTGTTTACAAATATATTTACAAGAGAAGCACTATTAAAACCAATTCACAATATTAGTTTGTAAAAAAATTGTTTACAAATACAGTTACAAGGTAAGCTCTGTTAAAACAAACTCAAAGTATTAGATTGTAAAAACGTGTTTACAGTTACAAGAAAGGCGCTATTAAAACCAACTCAAAATCTTAGTTTGTAAAAAGTTGTTTACAGTCACAAGATAAAAACTTAAAACAACTTAAAATATTAGACTGTGAAAACTTGTTTACAGTTACAAGCACTATTAAAACCAACTATGTGTTATCTATTTATTTAATTTTGCTTTAACAACTCACTCCATCCACACATGTACACAATGCAGAAATACCATGGAATCGGCTCTCACGGCGTCTCAAAGTAAAGCTGCTGAGCGCGTCCTGGTTTTGCTGAAAATAAACAACAGTTTGGAGGATTTGTTGTTCTAGCGACATTAAGAGTCTTTGGTGAAACAAATGTGTTCGAAGGAGCTCTGACAGGATAATCCTGCAGTATTTCTGTAAAGAGGGGGATTATTGAGAATATCACAGCACCCTCTAGTGGACACTCTCACAACTGCAATAGCAACACAAACACATATTGGAGGTAAAACAGCAAAAAGTTATGTTCATTTGAATAACTTTAGAAACAGCTTTGTGTAGTTCTAAAGGTGCTTTCACACCAACAGCAGTTGGTGCACACCAAATGTTCCATTCGAACCAGAAACTCTCTAACCCTAACCCTAACCCTAAAGCGTCAATCGCTCTCGAATTCACACTAAATCAAGCAGACCAAGACCTCAAAAATCAGGGGGTCTCAGTCCACTTGACTCCGCACCAAATGCCAAACTCTGGTGCGGTCCCTTGGGTGAGAAGGGGAACTCGGGTCCAAACCACAGACAGCAGGTCCAAACGAACTATCTGAAATGCATCATGGGAGGGATATAGCTGACCTTGTGGGTCTTTGGAACAGTCTTCGTCTCATAGTCAGCATAACCACATCCATTAAAGTACTGCGTCTCCTCTGCCTGAAATGATGCGCTATACGCTTTCGGCGATTTCAGTGCAATAACCGATAATTCTCCAGACACAGCCATGACTCTTTCTCGAACTGGATATTTGGCAACAATGGCCAATACAGAAAATGTACAATACAAAGATCAGAGCAAGTACCGATGTGCCAACTTGTCGCTCCATTTCTGCCGGAAGATAAACATTTATGAAACGTCAATCGGACCAATTTTGGTTCATTTGCAGGTGTGAAACCGGACCACACTGGAGTCTATATGCAACATAATAACAATTTTATTGCCTGGTGCGGACCAAATAATCGAACTGGTGGTGTGAAAGCGCCCTAAGAGTAGTTTTATAACATCATACTTTTTACTTGTATTTGACTACTGTTATTTTGAAGTTAAAGAAGACGTATTGTCCTTGTGTTTGCTATATAGTTATAATCTATGACACCTGTGGATCATTCTGTTATAATTTGGCCATTTTAAATCGCAGTATTCATCTAAAACAACTTGATGAAAAGATGAAAGAAACAAATCCGCTGACTGTGTTGGGTAAAAGTCAGTAAAAACAATATTGCAAATCTACTGATAATACATGCAAAAGAGGTTTAACTAGATACTTGAATTCAGGCTTATTGTATTGAGTAAAACAGTTGGCTCAAATAATTTCAATAAAAAAAAACAAATAATAATAATAATGTTGTAAAAATGCGTTTACAGTTGTTTTACTCAATACAATAAGCCTGGATTCAAGTGTCTAGCTAAACCTCTTTTGCATGTATTATCAGTAGATTTGCAATATTGTTTTTACTGACTTTTACCCAACACAGCCAGCAGATTTGTTTTTTCTTATTAAGTTGTTTTAGATGAAATAAGCACTATGATCTGTAAAGCGTCATTGTGACATATGTCTGTGAAAAGCGCTATATAAATAAAAACGTACTTATTAAAAGCAACTCAAAATATTAGGTTGTAAAAACTTATTTACAAATACAAGAGAACAACAAAGAACTGTGCAGTTATTGGCACAACAGAACTATTGATTTCATTATGAGTTTATTCATTCATTTGCTGTAAACTGGATTATCTTAACATTCCCGACAATACTATACGGTAAAAAGTGTCTACAGAGTCTTCTCCTGTTGTCTCTTGCATTTCATTTCAGAGACCACACCTCAACATAAGACTTTAAGTGCTCCTCAGCAGCTCTAATCACCCGGATACAACGTTTATTTAAGTGACCCCAAGCCCACACAAAGGTACAAAGAACTGGGAGAATTTCAAAGGATCCATATTACGCTATGTTCTGATCTTTGTTCTAATGTTGTTTCTCATCACAACCAGACCTGGAGTTGTGTTTTGTTTCACTCGCACATGTTTAACACTGAAACTCCTCTTTCAAACACTCTTGTGACATCATGTGGTAATACAGGAAGGGCTCCACCGTGTTTTTAAACTCCATACACCTTCGCTAGAAACATTTGGATGATTTCAGCGCTGGAATTTCCAACGTCTACTAAACAAAAGGTAAAACATGGCTGTTAACAAGGTGAAACAGTGTATTTTCAGCTTTGGAGATGTAGACAGACTAATAATAAACAATTACTCAAACAAAACACAACTCCAGGTATGTTTTGAGGTGGTAACAACTTTCACAACAGTCAATTTTGTGTAATATAAGACCTTTAAAGGAGACATGTTATGCTTTTTCAAGTACTTATAGTATTGAGCTATAGAATACATAAGTCATTATTTTACTTTATGTTAACTGTAAACTGCAATATTGATCTAAAATGGATTAATAACAGACATGAGGAACGTGACTTCCTGTTCAAATGTGCTGAACTGAGAAATCCCACCTCTTCGTATGTTGGCTATGTTTTTCTTTTGAATCCAATGTGTATTAGAGTGTTAATTCTTCAAATGATTGCAACTAAGTACAAAGCAGTGGGTGGGGATAGGGGGTAGGTGAAAACAGACATTTTCAGAGCACTCAAGCCTCAAATGCAGGACAATACAGCATTACTCAAACATGTATGAATCAAGGGAAATTATTAAAACACCAACGTTTGTTTATCTCCTTTAAAGTTCTATGCAGTAATCTGACTAGCTTTGGTCTCACATGTATGGACTTTAAAAACACGGAGGTGCTCTGTAAATTACCACAAGATGAGATAACTCAATTAGATATAATGAATGTACGCTCTAATTAACCACTTGTAATTACAGCTACATCCACTCTCGTTCTAGTCCTGGTTTAGTCCTGGTTTAGTGTCCTGGTGACGTAAATACAATAAACACAGTAAAACAACTTACATTAAAACCACTGTATGTAATTCTTAAGCTAAAAAATATTTAAAAGACTAGAATGAAAGTTTTTTGTCCATTTTGGATGACTGAAAAACTGAGCGGGCTTGTTCCTTTGGCTATAAACTACATATACATATATCTATCTCTATGGGGAATGTTCCGAAGTATGGTTTTAACTTTCTATTTCCATTGTTTTATTTCTTTTTGGAATAAATGAAGATATTTTGGGCTGTGTTCAATAGAAATCGCTCAAGTTATATTTAAATATATATTTTTTCTCCTTCAGCTCCACACCTTTAGACGGTCATATGTCTTCTATCGATCAGGGAATCGCTGTTGGCATTAATAATTAGTTGAGTTTTGTGTGTTTGTGTGTGTTTGTGTGTGTTTGTGTGCGTGTGTGTGTGTGGGGGGGGTATTGTGTGTGTGGGGTATTGAGGGTAGGGGGAGGGGGACCTGAGGAGGGGGGTATAGGGGATTATCCATGTGCCAGGGGACTCTAATGCAATTACCAGTGTTTGCTTATACCATGTGTCCCCCTCCGTCTGCACACAGGCACCCAGTCTGCACCCTCTCCCTCCCTCTTTCTCTTCTACTTTTCTACTTTCTCTCTCTTCTCATCTTTCCTACTCTCTCTCACCCTCGCCTCCTCCAGGTCTCCCTCATTCTCTGTATCGCTCTCTACTCTTGTCTTGCCATCTTTCCTCCTCTCTCGCACTCTCCCCTCCTCAATCTCTCTCTCTCGTGCTCTCTCCTCTTCTCTTATCATCTTTCCTCATCTCTCCCTCTTTCCCCTCCTCCAGCTCAGTCTCTCCTTCGCTCTTTGTACCTCTCTCTCCTCTTCTCTTTCCATCTTTCCTCCTCTCTCTCACTCTCCCCTCCTCAATCTCTCTCGCTCTCTCCTCTTCTCTTACCATCTCTCCTCCTCTCTACTCTCCTCAGTCTCTCCTTCGCTCTCTACTCTTCTCTTGCCATCTTTCCTCCTCTCTCTCACTCTCCCCTCCTCAATCTCTCTCTCGCTCTCTCCTCTTCTCTCATCTTTCCTCATCTCTCCCACTTTCCCCTCCTCCAGCTCTCCCTCGCTCATCTCTCTCTCCTCTTCTCTTACCATCTTTCCTCCTCTCTACCCTCCTCAGTCTCTTATTCGCTCTCTGTACCTCTCTCTCCTCTTCTCTTTCCATCTTTCCTCCTGTCTCTCACTCTCCCCTTTTCAATCTTTCTCCCTCGCCTTCTCTCTCCTCTTTCCGTCTTTCCTCCCAACTCTCCCACGCTCCCCTCCTCCATCCCTCCCTCGCCTCTTCCCTCTCTCTCTCTTACCATCTTTCCTCTCCCTCTTCTGGCTCTCTTCACTCTCTTCTCTTCCCATCTTCCTCATCCTCTGCTTCCATCTCCATCTTTCTTCCCTGCATCTCTTGCTTTCTCCTCCTCCCTCTCTCCCTCTCCCGCCGTCCTCTATATTGCATCCCTTCTCTCTCTCTCCTCCTCCTCCTCTCTGTCTCTTCCTCTCTCACTCCTTCTCTTCTCTCTCATCTCTTTCCCTTTCCTCCTCCTCTCTCTCTCTCTCTTACTGATCTGTTTGTCTAAACCAATAATGCAGGAGGGGGGTTGGGGCCATATGAAGTTAACTATAAAAGAGGCTGTAGAAAGAGAGCAAAAAATTAAAATATTATTATGCAAAATCGATTTTCTTTAGCTTTAGAGGTTTTAGATGGCATCCATGTGTGTTTGAGTAACTTAGCGATCTCTCCCGGGGTTAGATTCTGTGCAATGCTCCGCCCACAAACCTATGTTACCCATCCTCCCACACGACAATTCTCCATAAATATACAAAAATTCATGTAATGTAAATTACTTTGTGTAAGTTACTAAGTGTAATGTAAAAATGTATGTGCGTATGTATATGTATGTATATAGGTACATGGGTATGTATGTATGTATGTGTGTATGTGTGTGCATGTGTATATGTGCACATACACATGCATATGAGTATGAGAATGTATATATGTAGGTATGTGTATATACAAAAAAAAAAATACAAAAACACAATTCAAAACAAGCCTGATGTGGTGTGCAGTAGTTTCATTAGTGGGATGCATGCTAATTGTGCTGTGACAGCGCTCTGAGGGGGGAGTGACTTAGGATGGAGAGCAAAGGGAGGGTAGACTCTTGAGCATCAACAACAAAAGTGAAAATTAGAAAAAATGTTAATATGTTGTTTTTTTCAGAACAGCATTTTCAAACCAATAAAAGGTAACACAGTGATCTAAATATGTTACGTGTAGTGAAAAAGTAAAAATAAATAGGAGTATAAGTATAAATCATACTATCAAGTAAATTAAACTTATTATTCTTCTGTTATGTATAGGCCTATTCACTCTTTCATAACACTTGCTCAACCATTTTTGTTGCCACAGCTGCCCTGGGACTCGGGCTGAAGTGTGGCTGTCAGTCTAGGAACCAACTCAACCACCAACAAACACACACACACATAGAGGAGCTGTCATGCCCAAGGACACAACAATACGCACCAATGAGGATGGAACCACCAGCTTTCGGGCTTGTCAGCTGCTTCTGTCCCATTTCAACCCTCAAAATGAGACTAACTGGTGTCACATGTACCAAAAGTCTGTTCTTCTGCGATAATGCTGACGTATATTTATAGATTAAATGTCCTATATTACGCAAAATGGACTCTTGTTATTATTATTATTGACTGTTTACATCTCCAAAGCTCAAAAGCTCTGTTCCACCTTGTGATGCCATGAAGCTGTAGTTTTCAAGTTACATTTTACCTTCCGTTCAGTAGAGATTGTCAGTTCCAGCACTGAAATCATCCAAATGATTCTAGTGAAGGCGTATGGAGTTTTAAAACACAGTGGAGCACTTCCTGTATTACCGCATGACATCACAAGGTGGAACAAAGTGTTTTCTGTTTGAGAAAAGAACTCTCACTCTAAATATGCAGGATTTTGTGCGTTAAATGCGTGAATGAAACAAAACACAACTCCAAATACATTATAACAAAGATCAGACATAACAATTGACTCTTATACAGGATTTTAAAATTACTTACGAAATACACTGGATTTGACGCCATACTTAAAATATATATTAAAAAACAAAGATGTAAAGAAGTGCTAAGCGGCCGGATGCCTGGTTTATTTGGGTGACCCCGGGGCCCACACAGATACAAAGCCAGGGCACATGGGCTACACAGCCTGGAGCAGATCTGATTACTGCCAATAAGACAAACCAATAACACGGGGGGATGGGTGGACGGGGTAAATAAGACATATTTGTAGACTAGATTAAACTCTTCCAGGGACCCACAAGTCCAGAGACACCAGGGAGGGGGGGTGCTGCAAATAAAATAAAAAGAAAATGAATTCAAATGTCGAGAATGTTTTCCCGTTTTGGAAAAGAAATTACATACATATTTCCATTAAATCTAAATATTTTTTGTTAAAAGGTGCATTGTGTAACTTTTCTGGTGGAGGGTCTGTCATATACTTCATGGAGATGTTTCACAGTTTGGTATTAAGCTTTTCTATCTTCATGGAGACCAAACCAGACCAAGTTACAGGTCAGATCTGTGGAGAGGCGACCCCGTTCACAGTCAGAATGTAGGTTTTTCTAGGTATTTTTGAGCTATAAAACCACCTGTAATTGAATAAGTGTAAAGTAGAGCTGTTTAATGTCATACTGTGGAACATTCCAGGCAGAGCGATGACATCTCCATAGAAACAAGCAGGTGACAGACCCCAAACGAAAAGTTACGTAGTGCACCTTTAACACATATTGCTAAACATATTTAAATCACCATGTTCCCTTTTATTGTTTAGAAAATGCAATATTTGCCCAAAACAATGTATTAACATGTTTTATAAATTTCACTTCCGTTTTCGACCAAAAGCTCTCTGTGCTAAATCACTCCCCGTTCAGATGATGAAGAGATGTTCCGCTAATGAAACTACTTCAGATCAGGTTTGTGGAGTTGCTGTGTACAATTTTGTCTCATGTTTTTTGTAAATTTATGGAGAATTGTCGTGTAAGACCATGGGTGACGTTGGCTTGTGGGCGGAGCATTGCACAGAATCTAACATCTTAACATAAGGACTTGGCTTGAATAGAGAGAGATCGCTAGATTACTGAAACATGCATGAATGACATCTAAAACCTCTGCAGGCTGTTTTGGATGAGGGAACATTATAACATGGTAGGGAGTAAAAGAATAAATAAAAATTGTCTAGTAGTACATTTCTTTAAAAAGAGAACAAAATGAGATACCCTACTCATTATTTTCAATATAATGGGATTTAGTGGGATCAGTTCAAAATGGAGCAGACAAATGTTGAGAAATATTGGGTAATTTAACATTATTAACACTTATACCTCAACTAAAGCTACATCCAATGGCTATTTTATTTTAGTAAATCAGATATTGTGAAGAAGTGACCCGTACAGTGTGGACTCATACATTGTTCTGTCTGATCCGTGCTCCCATGTGGATGTGGCTGGCATTTCCTGCTATGCGGGTGAAGTGTCTCGCCTAAGGACACAACGGCAGAAGTTGGTCCGAGCGGAAATCGATCCTCTGACCTGTAGTTCCTTTCTGCTTTCAAAATGCATCGCACATAAACTTTGCCCAAACATTACATCATGGAGAGGGATTCAAAACAGGCCAACGTTGCTGCTTCTGTCCTGAGACATTTGCAAAGGAATAACGAAAAAATATATCAGCGTCACTTAAATGAAAATGAGGCATTTTATTTACACTTACACAGCGTTTATTTCATGTAATAAGAGCAGAAAACCAAAGATAATGTTAACTTTGTGCGATCAGTGATAGCAAGGGTGAGCTAATGCTGTCTTCATAGCTTCTTCATCAGACTGGAATCATCTCTTGACAAATCATCTCTGCCTCGGTCTGATCACCACAGACTTTTACTGTGGGGCTCTTGGGAGAGTCTGGGAAGAGAAACAATCATTTGGAAAAACTATTAAAGCTCCTTTATTACACAAAATTGACTCTTGTGCACTTTTAGCCACATTATAATGTTACCTCATCAAAAACATGCCCAGAGTTGTGTTTTGTTTCATTCACATGTTTGAGTAATCCTTTATTATTAGCCTGTGTACATCCCCAAAGCTCAAAATGCTCTGTTCCACCTTGTGATGTCATGTAGTGGTCATTACCTTTTACCATTTGTTTAGCAGTGTCACAGTTTTGCCTATTGTTTACATGTTTATCCCCAGTTCAGCTCCAGTTTTTTTTAGCCTGATCCAGTCCATCTTTTGCTTCTCCCTGTTTTTCCTGCAGCTGTCAATCATACCCCAATCATCCCAGGGTCGTCTATATAAACTCCCTCTGCCCAGTCAGTTCTTGCTCGATTGTGGACCAGTCCAGAGACTCTCCAGCTCTGTCTGAAACTCTGATTCTGAAATCTGCTGTTTGCAATTTGTTCAATTTTGCATTATTCCCTGTTTGAAGACTCTGGTTCTGAGTTATTCCCAGCCTTTTTTCTAATTACAGATTTTCCTAGTTTTGGAGGATATTTTAGTTCACATAATATAATCATATCTTCCTTTGATTAAATCTGCAGGATTTGTGTGTTAAACATGTGAGAATAAAACAAAACACAACTCCAAATATGCTTGTGATAAAACAACATAACACAGTAGATCAGAAAATAAAGTAGTCCCTTTTTTAAAGAACAAAAGTAGTTAACTAAAATTCAAACCTTATGAGTAATGATAACAAGCAGATGCAATGTTTACATATTCTACATGGAATGAAAAAGCTACACAAAATAATTTAAGTTGAGAGATTTAAAATTGTATTTCATTTGACGCTGAGAAAATGACTATGTGGGGTTCACTCTCCGCTTTAATACAATAAAATGAATTACAGGAAATGTGTCTTACCTCTGACTGTTATTTGAAGACGGTCAAAAACATTTATGCTTGTAAAAAGTTCAGTTACTGCTCAAAAGTAATATGTCTTCATGGTTTTGGCTTAAATTATTAAACATTGTGGTGTAATGTTTCATATCCCCAGTGAAATTTATAGGATAAGACATGTTGGGGTTTCCACTGACTGAAAACACTGAACCAAACTCATAATCATGTTTAAACCAAATGCCGGTGACAGAGAATGCTGTGTTGTGTTGTATGTATTTATACATATTTATTGGTGCATGGGATCTGTAAACAAGAGCCACTCAGAGCTTCCATTGGATTTGGAGTTGTAATGAAGAGACCTTTTAGTTTATCACAACAATCAGCACGTGTAAAACATACACAGGGTTAAAATGAAAGAACAGAAAATGCACTAAATCATTGATGCCATATTTATACTTACAAATACTAACCATAAATACACATGATCAGTTGTGTGGTGAATACTCTTTGTAGTCTTGAAAGTCTTAAAAAGGGAATTGAATAAATGTAACTCGCCTGAACACAGCAGTAAATGTTGTATAATTTGAATGAGCACGTTCCTTACAGCTTCAGAATTTGAGTTTTCGAAGAACAGTGGCTTCCTCTTCCTCACGCAATAACTGCACTTGTCTTTTGTCCTCTGTATGCCAACTGTAATATCATATTGCTCTTTTCTCTTTTTTTTTTTGGAATACTGAGGTGTAAAGGCTGAAGTCCACATAAAGAACACATGTGTGAGTGTGCGCTGAATTTGAAATCAATATTGATGTGCATGATCTAAAATGCTTTTTGTTACAGGAAGTGTTAGGCCACTAATAGAAACACTTTGAATGTAAGGAAGCAATCGTTTTATTAGGTAAATTACCCTTCTCTTTATTATTTTACAGTCTTGCATTAAATGTTTCCTCTTACAGGTGTCCGCTAGAGAGAGACTTTATTGATCCAGAAGGAAATTCAAGTTCTGCACTTCTCGGTGTCCTTTGTGTCTCAGTCAAAGCTCTCAGTGCAGTTTAACAGGAGGACCGGTCAGCAGATCCTGTGAAGGAGCCAAAAGTGTCATTCCTTTGTGTCCTGCAGCATCACAGCAGTGTCCAGGAGGAACCAGGTGAACCCAACAGGAAAGGCACTGTTTCCAGCACTCTGACCATGACGAGGAGACTGAGCACCCTGCAGGAAGCTCACAGCTCCACACCGCTAATGTAAGTAAACTGATGTGGTGTGGTGTTTCCTCTGAAGTTTATGTAAGCATGTGAAAGTTTCCTTGAGGAACGCTTTGCTTATGTGACCAGTAGAGAGAATAGGGAGTACAATTATTAGGCTAGTTTACTGAAGTTCTATAACTCAACAACGCCATCTCAAGTATGTAAATCGACCCAAGCACAGTTATCCCGCGCTATACCCACAGGCCGACGCAGATCCACATGACTGAAATGGAGGAGACATGAGTGTTTTAAGGTTTGAATTGAAGTTATTTGTTAAATAGGTGTAGTTCTGCGGTATAAAATCAGTTTGTGCACAGTTCTTTGGTAGCTCTCATTCATTTTTACTCTGCACTAAAATAAAACACAGTGAACAGTGACTCAAGACCATTCAACATGTCGCTGTGTCAGAGTAGAGCATTTACATGGGTCACCAGGGAGACTCTCCACAGTACAGGCTAGTGATGGCAGTTTTGAAACACGCTTTTCGACACTACTTCGAAGCCTCGAAGCGCATGCGCTTCGAAGCAGTGCTCCAAAACGCGAGTCAAAACACTGGTCACGTGACTTAGACGTCTCATGAAACGCGTGACGTCACTCAAGTGGTTCATGAAACACTGCCGTTTTGAACGCGTTTCACTAGAGGCTCACGTCTCGAATCCAAAGTTTGATTGACAGGGATTTCAACGAACCACAAAGCAGCGCACCTGTCTCAACCTACTCCCACAAAGTTTAAAAGATATTTTGGTGCGCTGCCCAATGTGGGTTTGTGAGAGGCGAGAGATCGTGTGATTTTGACAGAAATACTGATACTTTGATTAATAGTGAGATAGTGAGTTTATGCAGCTAGTTTAGACCACAGATTAGATAGACTGTAAAGTTACACTACTGCTACAGTAGAACAGCATAACTGCAGACGCCACAGTTGAAGTGGGAAATTATTTGCAAGACCCGTTTATTCCCCGCACCGCGGACCCACTTCTCTATTGGAAAGAGAGGGCAGTTATTTTTCCTCATTTATACAAACTGTCAAAAAAGTTTCTGGGCATACCTGCAACCAGTGTTCCATGTGAACGAGTCTTTTCAAAAACAGGGGAGGTATTAAACAAAAAAAGAAACCGCTTGCACCCCTCCACTGCCGAAAAAAAAATATTTTTGAATAAAAACCTTGAAATCTGATTAATGCATAGCTTCCATGGCTTTATTTAATTTTATTTACACAAATTAATTCATAACATACACCTGCATACACTTACACAAACTTTATTAGAAACCATGTCAGATCAGGATGTGTTTTGTTGAGCCAATGTGGAGAAATACTGGGACATCACCACCAGAGGCCACTGTAGAGTCGTGATTCGAACAGTGATTCGAAGCCTCGAATCATTTGTTTCGAGTGCTTTGCTGGTTCATGAGGCTTCGTTTTGCCCATCCCTAGTACAGGCCCTGGGGAGGGGGAATCGAGCCATTCACCCTAGCATAACGTACACACTCACGAGGGGGAGGTCCTACGCCGAGCTGGCCGGTCACTGCGACAGGGGTGGGAGGGCAGGTGGGACGGCCGAACAGGTAATGTATATATTTGTCTAAAAATATAGACAATTGTTAAAAAAAAAAAAAAGATTCATATTTTTGCATGAGAAGACAAAAAACAAAACAAAACACTATAGTACTATCAATATTCTAGCTGTCAGATTTCAAACGCAGGTCATCTTTGAACTTCAATTCTGAAATGTTCCTCAAGTTTCCAAGACAGAACTCTGAGATGAAATAATGTTCCAGTTTAAAGTTGCAAGTCAGAACTCAAAAAAATCCAATCTCCGAGGCCAACCTGAACGCAGCTTTTATTTAGGGCCATATGAATTTCAGACGTGCGTAACATGACCCACCCTTCCGCTGTCATGACAACACACGTCTTAATAAACAGCTCCAAATCTCTTTATCTGGATGTAAATAAAATGAAAACGCGAGGCCTCTTTTGACATTCTGCTGTCGACTCGGCTTTATTTGTGCGCTGGCATTTACCTCTCCGTCTGTGTTTGTCACTCATCCCTCCATCCTCCTCAGTCATCTCTCCATCCTCCTCGTCACGTGCACAGTTATGGCAGCAAACAGGTAAGGCTAAAACATAAGCAAATACGGATTAAAGCGTCAGTGGTATTTTCATTTCAATTTTAGAATCGAAAATTGGTTTATTATTTGCCAGGTAGTGTAAAGGCTAAATTTAAACGACAAAATGAAAGAAATGAATGGTAGTATTTTGGTATATTTTGTGCACAATTTATATAAAAAAAAAAAAAAATTAAAAAAAAAATCAGAATTTTGAGTTGATTATTTTGTTTTTAATTCTATGTTAAAGTCATTTTAATTTTTTTTTAAATTCATTTCATTATATGTTCAGTGTTCATTTAGTGATATACGCAAGTACATGTATGCATGCATATACGTACATCTACATTTTATACTTATGTACATAATAAAATATTGTATTTATTTTAAGTCATTTTAAAGGGCATGTTCCTTTTGTTTTTTATTTAAAAAAAAAAAGTCTTGCCCCAGTACAGGTATAATGTATAAGTCTGCATCTAATTGTAAAGAGCTTTGTTGTTCGAATCAGGAACAATCAGGAAGCGTGTGGTTAGCATGCTAGTTGTTGCAAGCTTTACACTGGTTCTAGCAAGTTGTGAAAAGCACTTCTGATCTCATCGTTGTGAATAATTCGGATGCTCAGAAGGCGTAAGGTAAGTGAGGAATAACTCCAGACTTCTGCAAACTCTTTAGAATGAACTTACTCGGTTCACATTTTTAAGACTGTAAAATCAGGCTTTGTTTCATTCACACATTTGAATAATAATGCAGATTAAGTCTCCGTGTTTAGAGCTCGAATGGTTGGTCCCACTCAGTGATGTCACCAGATGGTAATCCAGGAAGTGCTCTTAATAAAACAATGAGTTTTATTTGGTGGAAGTATCAGATTGCAGTTTTAATGATGGGATTCTGTTCTGAATTCATATTTTAAACATGTTCAGAAGAAGTGACAAAACGAATTAGGATTCAGTTGATTCAGGTTTTATCCAGAATCACATGATATTTTGTTGTTTGTGGAGGAAATTATCGTACTTCAAAAACGGCAGCCTTTGACTTCCATTCACATTTCTAATTCATTTTGCAGGCCTAATTAAAATATGCATTTTGTGTAGACATGACGTGTAGAGCATTAACAGATAATCAAGAATATTCATAACCAAAACGACCGTGCAGATGCAGTCATGGTACAGCAGAGGGCGCACTAACCACATGACTGTGTCAGGGGTCAGTTTGGATTAGGAATGTCACGATGTTAAATTTTAGCAGAGGTTTTAAAAAAAAAATGTTCAGAGTAACGTTACTTTAAAATAACTTCACCCAAGTAGAAGTGGTCCAAGAAATTTTGATTTAAAAAGTATTTGGGAAAAGTACTACTCACGTAAGCGTAATTTAAAGAGTAAATGTTGGGGCGTAACATTGTATTTATAATTTGAGGTTAATGTAATTGGAAGGACAAAACAATAAATGAGCAAAATCTGCTATTTCCAAAGGATTGAGCACGAAATGAGGAAAAAGTACACTACCAGTCGAAAGTTTGGTTTACACTTTCTGCTTTTCAGAGATTTACTGAAGACATCAAATAAATGATTAAGGAATTATGCAGTAAAGGAAAGAAATAATAACTAAAGTATTTTTAATATATATACATGTATATTTTAGATTAAAATCCTTAAAGTATCCACCCTTTGCCTTGTCGACATTTACTTTAATTTTTTTTTTAAATATAATCATAAAAAGCAGTTTTGAGTTTAGTTTATTTTTTGTTTACTTCTTGCTTACTATGATTTTATAACTATGACCAAACAGTAAAATTCTTAAATATGCTCTGTAACTTTTCTAGCAAAAGTTCCGTCACTTGCTCGTTCCAATCGTGATGTGCCTCAATGGAAACAAAGAGGTGACTCTACCTGGCCACTTTAAAGACCAGATCTGTGGAGCGGCAACTCCACTCAGTCCTTTTATCTTTAGTGCAGCAGAGATTAGCAATTCCAGATCATTCGAGTGAAGGTGAATCGAGTTTAAAAACACAGTGGAGCACTTCCTCTATTACTCAGCCTAAATCTGCAGGGTTTGTGTGTTAAATGTGTGTGAATAAAACAAAACACAACTCCGGGTGTGTTTGTGATGACGAAACATTATAATATAGATCAAATAGCGTAACATAAGTCATCAGTAGTTAGGGGAGGGAAATTAAGACAAAATATTATCTTAAACATAAAATTTTTATTAAGCAAAAAAGTATATATTTTTAAATTGTATAAAATTAAATGTACCACAAAAGAATTAACATTTCAAACCACGAAATGTACAAATGTCTTCAAAGGCCTGAGAGGTCTGCATTAAAATGTAATGCTTACATTTAATTACCTAATCAAATATTTGTAAGTACAAAAACATTAACACCATTTCAAAGAGCGGGTATTTTACTTCTGAGGTATTAACTGCTAATATATTACATATTTAGATCACCATGTTATACCTTTTTTATTGATTTGAAAATGCTAAATTTTCCAAAAACAACGTATTAACATGTTTTATATGTATCACTTTCAGTTTTTTTATGATGCTCTGAGTCGGAAGTCTTAAGAGCGGCGTGCATTCTGCTAATGTAACTACTGCACATCACAACAGGTTTGTAAAACTGTATTGGACAGAAACGTACAGCTAAATTGCTCAAACATCCATGGACGACATCTAAAACCTCGAGGCATGTTTTTGATGAGGGAACTATTATAACATGGTAGAGAGAGCTTAATTTTTTTTTAGCAAAAGACCCCTTTTTAATCTTTGCATAGTTAACAACAGAATAATTAGAAGAATCAATTCCCAAATATAAATCCTTCATTCCTGCTGGTGAAAAAGCACTGCCTGTGATGGTGTTATTCCTGGTGTTAGAAGGACATCTAGTGGTGAAGCAAAGAACTGTGCAGTACTTCCAGAGAGCTTCAGGAGACTTCATGTGGACTCTACCAAAGGCTGATGACTGAACGGATACTACACAGACACACACAGACACACACACAGAGCATGTGTGAATATACACTGCTCCAAAAAATGAAAGGAACACTTTGAAAATACATCAGATCTCAATGTGAAATAAAGTTGGATATCTGTACAAATATGGACAGTGCAATGTCTTAGGAACAACCGGATGGCACCCCTTTAATGGAAATGAACAACAGGTGCACTAGAGAGGCAACAATGAGACAAACAGGACTGGTTTTGCATGTGAAGGTCATTTCAAGTTTCTCCTTCTTGGTCTTTTTTGGCTGGTTTTCCACTAGTGCTGCTTTGCCTAGAGTGATTCTCACTGCTCTGAGTGAGTGTCTCTGCTCAAACAACCGGAAACAGACTTCATGAGGGTCGCTTGAGAGTGCCACGTCCTGTAGTGGGCCCTGTGCTCACTGCCCAGCACCGAGGAGATCGATTGGCAGGTTGTTGTGCTTTTCACAGATGAGAGCAGGTGAACCTGCACTAGTGATAGATGTGAGAGTCTGGAGAAGACGAGGAGAACGCTATACTGCCTGAAACATCGTTCAGTATGAGCGGCTTGGTGGTGGGTCAGTGATGGTCTGGGGAGGCAGATCCATGGCGGGACGCACAGACATCTACCGGCTAGAAAATGGCAGTCTCATTGCCATTAGGTATTGGGATGAAATCCTTGAACCCATTGCCAGACCCTACACTGGTGCAGTAAGTCCTGGGTTCCTCCTGATGCACAACAATGTCCGGCCTCATGTGGCAAGAGTCTTCAGGCAGAACCTGGAGGATGAAGGGACTGATACAATTGAATGGCCCTCACGATCACCTGACTTAAACCCGATAGAACATCTCTAGGACATTATGTTTGGATCCATCAGATGTTGCCGAGTTGCTCCTCAGACTCTACAGGAGCTCAGTGATGTCCTTACACAGATCTGAGAGGACATCCCACAAGACACCATGTCTGACGTGCCACAACGTTATCAAACATGCGTACAAGCATGTGGGGGCCACACAAGATATTGAGAAGCATTTTGAGATGCAGAAATTAAATTTTGGCAAAATGAACGAGTCTGCCACATTATAATTTCACTTTGATTTTCAGGGTGTCTATAAAATTACTTTGTACGCTGAAAATGTTATGTCCATTAAGAGGTCGCATCCTTTTGTTCTGAAAACATTGCCCTGTCCAGATTTGTATAGATATCCAGCATATTTTTTTCACATTGAGATCTGATACGTTTTCAAAATGTTCCTTTAATTTTTTGGAGCAGTATATAAGCATGTTGGTTACTTTTTTCGTACAAAAGGCACTTTATAGTCAATCAAACAGACTTTAAGAACTATACCCAATAAGCTTTAAAGCCCTAACCCTAACTTTCTAGAGGAATGAGGAGTGTCAGCTGTCAGAGGATGACTTCCACGTTAGAAGGATCCACGTTAGAAGGATCGTTTTGGATGAATATTGTGATTCAAAATGTCCAAATTATAACAATATGGTACACAGGTGTCGTAGATTATAACTATATAGCAGACTCATAAAGGTGAAAACACAACTATAACTAACAAATGGCGGCATACATAAACATACTTACATTATGTGAAAAGCAAAAATTGTTTGTCTATCCATGGGTTTCAGCTCCCTGTTATTTGCTAATGTTTGAGGACTTTTAATCATAAAGATATAAAATTGTAAATCACTTATTTTTCATTGTTTGTTCCTATAGATATGACAAAAGCACTGGGTTTTAACAGCATGTTGGCCATTAAACGCACTGGTCCAACTTGTTTTATATCTAAGAATTGTCCCTTTAAAGTAACATGTCTCACCTGTCTCCAGTCCTAAACAGCTGCAGGGCTTTGTGTTTACAACAGTAACATGTCTCACCTGTTTCCAGTTCTAAACAGCTGCAGGGCTTTGTGTTTACAACAGTAACATGTCTCACCTGTCTCCGGTCTTCAACAGCTCCAGGGCTTTGTTGACCTCGCCTAGACTCAGTCTGTGTGTGATAAACTCATCCAGTTTCAGCTCTTTCTTCATGTATTTGTCCACCAGAACAGGAACATCGTCAGCCCCCTTATATCCTGTAACGCACACACTTTTTTGTAGTTTTGTCTAGTACCATTCATCACAATATACTAACAAATGAATACTACTTGTCAGGATTTCACTGAGCCTTAAATCCACCAGTGCAGTGGTGATGAGATTTGTATGACTAAGAGGTATTCATTCTGATTAGAAACTATGTAGTAGCCTATCCCAATAAAACCCACAATAATTGAAGGCAATTTAATTATACATTTTCTTTGGTGAATGTTTGCAGCCTCTACATCCAGGAAGCTGTGGTTACACAAGTGACTTACTTGAGAGTGAATAAAGCACAAAGTACCTCACCTCCAAAGTATGTCCCCTTGAGCGTGCGTCCAATGAGGAGCTCATCCACATCGACCCTGACTGGCCCAGAGTCGGTCCAGCCCACCATTACACAGACGCCCCAAGCATCCACAGTGGACTCCAGAGCCTCAGACTGCAGCACACACACAGACCACACGTCTACACAAGGACGATCATCTAACAGATGCAGGTCACATTACAGTGTTTCCGTCCTAAATTCACCAATATTTGTTTTGATACATTCAATTATGAAAAATACCAGATTTGATCAGATCTGCAGGGTTAGGCTGTGTTAGTACTTGGATGGGAGGCCGCTGGGAATCCCAGGTGCCAATGGGGCAGCTATGGCTGTAGTGTAAACTGTTAATGTGTCCTTAGGCAAGACACTTTATCCACCGTGCACAGTATGACTGTGGTGTGTGAGTCAACTAGGCGCAGTCAGGGGCCGGATTTGCTGGTTTAGGGAGCTACAAATGGTCTAAATAAGTTTTCTCCGCATGGTTGCTGAGCACTTCTTTAGAGAAAGGTTGAGGATGTCAGTCACATGGGAAAGCTCAGAGTAAAGCCGCTGCTCCGCCATGTGGAGAGGAGACGGCTGAGGTGGCTTGGGCACCCAGGATATGCTGAAGGGACTATGCCTCTCGACTGACCTGGGAACTCCTAGGGATCCCTAGGAGCTGGAGAAAGTGACCTGCCCCCGCAAAAAATCCTCATGACTTTTCTTTTTAAGTGTTTACGCTTATATCTTGACCTGAATAAACACGATATATATATAAAACAAAAATAATGACCGTGACAGTAGGGTTGCCCACACACTCCAGTGCATAGTCCACTCCTCCCTGGGTCTTCTTCTTCAAGACCTCCTGGATGGGCCGGGGCTTATGGTCCTGGGGGTTGATGCACTCGGTGGCCCCCAACTCTTGGGCCAGTTTGAACTTGTTTGGATTGATATCCACAGCGATGATCTTGGACGCGCCAGCAGCTTGACAGCCCATCACCGCAGCAAGCCCCACCGCGCCCAGGCCGAACACGGCACAGGTGGAGCCCTTCTCTACCTGTGGAGGTCATGTTAAGAAGGCATCAGGACAAGAGTACATACAATAGAATTTAATATTGACGGGCATGTACCAGATTTTAGCTTCATCTAATACTGAAAAATGGTTACAGCCCATTTTTTTTTTTTTTTTTTTTTTTAGCAATCGTTAATCGCTTATTTTGCCGATCAACTCCCATTTTCACCACCTTTGCACTTTTGCCAATTATATTTTTTTAATCTGTGATACGTGTAGAATTTGCCAGCGTCACATGGTCATTTTGGTACAAATGAAAAAAAAAAAGTGCAACTTGCTAGTGTGATGTGCAGCTACACTTCGGAGAAGCCAACAGCTTAGTTATAACCAGCTACACCCCTGGGTCATTATGTTATAATTTACACATTTTAAATCTCAATATCATCTAAAACGACTTGATTAAAGAAACAGTCCGCAGACTACTGCTTTAGAAAAATGTGATGCCCAATGTGTCTGTGTCATCACAACACAGATGTGCACTCGCACTCAAAAGAAACACGGATACAGTGTTTAAAATCACATATTAGGTTTATTAAAGCTGGGTCTTTGCAAGGCACACCCACATCACCCCATGTCGACATATCACCACCAACCGTAACACCAGCGACTCCTGTGGATAGCTAGCCGGCTGTACGCGAGCGAGCAGCTGTTTTTAAATTACCACGCTAGGCTGCTGAATGCTAGGCGTATCACGGATTGAGAAAATAAAACTGTAAAAGGAAGTTAGTACAGAGCAGTGGGTGGATGCCGGTGGGCGTGAACACGGGGGGCGTCTTGAAAATAAGCAATTAAAGATGACTCAAATATGCACAAATCACTCCAAAAACAACTTCAAGAGGGTATATGAGAAGGGTGAACAGCTATAACATGGTTAAAAGCTCTGAAAAGTCCATTTTGCAGAAAGATCTGCTTTAAAAGTGCACCTCCGGCTCAGAGGCCATGGCCCTCACAAAAATCTGGCTCTCAAGACAATGAAGTTGAAAAGCCTTACATTAAAACAGTTCACTTTTACTTGAAGACAAATTCTGAAAACATACTGCACCCCTGCTGCTATTTATCAGGAAGTGACAGTACTAAACAAAGAGTTAATGAATGGTTTTCATCATATTATAAAGATTAAAGACGGGCTAATACACTTCTATGGAGTATTAACGGCTAATAGATAATATTTAGATCACAATGTTCCCATTTATTGTTTGGAAAATGCTATATTTGCCGGAAACAATGTATTAATATACGTTTCAATTACGTTCACTCCCTTAAGTCACTCCCCCTTCAGAGTGCTATCACAACATGGACTTAATGTGATTGACAGATTCAGGAGCAGGACCACGCCTCAACCTCCCCCTGCTGCTCTCCAGCCAATCACAGCTCAGCTCAACCACACCTTCAGTTACCCAGAAGCCCCATTTACACAGGCCTATCCCGACAGCACCGTCTGTTTCCGCTCTCTCGACCTCCTCCCACCCAGCCCGTGTCTCTTGTTCATCCTTCAGCCAGAAGACATCATCTACAAAAGGAGGGGAAGTCCTGAATCAGCCGGGCTGACCACCTGAGACAAAGCCCCCATCCAGAGTCTCCTCTCAGCCATCACATCTATCCATCGTCAAATATCTATCCATCATCAAATATTTATCGTATACCATTGTTGTGGCGAGGTCCTTCCAAGTGAAACAATCAGCGTGTATCCTGCTTACTGTGTACTGTTTTGTATCATGTTTTTGTATATTTATTTAGAACTGTTGTGTGGGAGCCTGGGTGATGAAGGCCTGTGGGCAGAGCTTTGCACAGAATCTTACGGCTAACCATAAGAAGGGTAGATAGATAGGACCCGGGAGAGATCGCAGAAATACTCAAACTTGCATGGATGACATCTAAAACCTCTTCAGGGATGTTTTTAATGAGGAAATGACAGTATAACATGGCAGGAAGAAAAAATAAATACGTTTAATGTTTAATATCCCCTCTTTAAACACTGTATGATTTTTATTTTTTTATTTTTTTTTTACTTGAATTGAACTGACACTTTGCTTTGATTTTAGTCTATTTTTGGCTAAAATGTTACATACTGTGGCTTTAAGTGTTGATAAATGAACACATATTGCCTGGAGGTCCATCATGATTTATTGCTGTATCAATATTTTGAGTGATGAGGACTCAGGACTGGCTAGCTGGAAGTATGTTTCTGTGTGCTGTTCCTCACCTGTGCAGTGTTACACACCGCCCCGTACCCGGTGGACACCCCACAGCCCAGCAGGCACACTTTGTCCAGGGGAGCGTCTGGGCGGATCTTAGCCACAGCGATGTCAGCCACCACAGTGTACTGGGACAGAGTTGACACGCCTGAGAACTGGTACACCTGCTGATCATTCCACGACACACGGCTGGTCCCATCCGCCATCGCATTGGCCAGAGTGGTCTGCCTGCACACACACACACACACACACACGCAAACACGCACAAACACGCAAAATAATATGGTGAGTAGTGGGTATGGCTGTAGTGCCTTAAAACAGACCTTTTCTGCAAAATCGACCTTTTACAGTTTTGATCTTGTTATAGTTGTTTCTCCTCACCATTTACTCACCTGAAATTGTATTTGGAGAGCTTTGTGCATGTTTGAGCAATCTTTAATTGCTTATTTTCAAGACCCCATTTTACCTTGTTTTCATCGCCACCAGCATACGCCCTCTGCTCTGTACTTTGTTCTCCAGTCTTTTTTTCTTAATCTGTGATACATGGATTTGGCAGGTGGCATGGTCATTTTGGCAAAATTAAATAGTAGCATGATCTACAGCTATCCACGGGAGTTACCGACTCTTTGTTGTGATGATTTTTACATCGCAGTTTTCTAACACAAACTCATTTTTTTGTTTTTTTTTGTTTATTAGGTCATTTTAGATTAATATTGCAATTTAAAATGTGCAAATTATAACAGTGATCCACAGGCTAAAAAAGGGAAACAACAATAACATGGTTAAAAGCTCTGAAAAGTCTATTTTACAGAATAGTTCTGCTTTATCAGAACATGAGCACTCGAGCGCCGAATGAAGCACTCAGCACTTATATTTTATATTGTAAATTTAGTGATATTTAATTGACATGTTGCTATTGACTCTTATACTGACTTAAGAGGTTCTGCCAAACAGTATCTTGTTTTTATGTGTGCATATTTTAAATTTTAAATTCATGAACATGAACAGACTTCAGTACCATTAAAAAAAAAAAAAAAAAAAAAGTCAAAGTTATTTCAGAGTCCACTGACAGAGGATTGGCTGTAGATCTCTCCATTAAGACCCCAAAATAAAACAAAATAAAATAAAATAAAATGAATAGTTATATGCATATACATTTTTATCTTAGGTAAAAAATAATACAAACAAGTTTGATTTTAAATCACCTAAAATACACTCAGTCATACTAAAAGCAGATTCTGATCTTCTATCAGAGAAACTCCCCTGAATGAACAAAACACAACTCAAGAGTATTTAAGATGAAACGAACCAAAGCCAAAAGACGAAATGACCATGGCTGTTTCTAAGTGTTTTGAAACCATGTGTCCTGGTCTGGGAAAAACTTGTGACGCGATACACACCTAATTGTCTTACAGCAAACAACAGTACAGGCCTGTGTGCACAAACATAACACATGTACGTGGCCTCAACTAAAGTGACCAGGTTTTCAGAATTCAAAACTGGGACTCACCCGGGTTGGGATCTGATTCCAACCGTTCATGTTAAGGACCTAGGAATGCACCGATCTGATTCTGGTATCGGATATTGATACCAATACTGAAATATAATCAGCCTCTAAATATCGATTCAGCCGATATCCTGGTTGAGCATATAAACTGATGTTCTAAGGCCCAGAAAATCTCATAATGTTGTGTTCTTACAAAGGTGTTCTGTAGTCACTTACATAACATATTTAGATCAGTTCTGTCTCATTTGTTTTTTGTATAAAGATATAAATAAATGCTGTTTTCAGTCTCTCCGCTTCCAAGAGTATTGTTATCGGAACTGAAAAAGCTGAATCCCTATAAAAGAACCGTTCAAAAGAGCTAACTTATTCACAAGTGATTGTGACTCATGTGATGGAGCAATATTCTGGGACTCACGTGAATAGCAGTGCTGTGTCATAGGCTGTGAACACGCTGCATGACTCCGTGTGCTGTCTGAGTCACAGCTTTAACTTTTATAGAGGGAAAGCCCAATGACAGTACCCGATTCTCTATTTTATGAGTGCCCTGTTGGAATACAGTGCAAACAAAACAAATAACTGCATTAAACATTAACGGTCCTGTAAAACGCTATTTTCTGATCTCTGTTATAATATTGTTTCCTCATCAAAAACAAAAAAAAAAACATGTTTTTAAACTCCACACACCTTCACTAGAATCATTTGTATAATTTCAGCCCTGAAATTGAAAATCTCTACTGAACAAAAGGTAAATGATCACTGTTAACTCAACACTAAATGACATCATAAGGTGGAACAGAGCATTTTGAGCTTTGGAGATATAGACAGAGTAATAATAAAGAGTTACTCAAACACGTGTGAATGAAACAAACTCCAGGTATGTTTTTGAGGAGGTAACAACATATGACTTGGCTTAAAGCTTAAAGAGTTGCATGATACAGGACAAATAAGAACATTTTTGGGTGTTGTAGCTACATGATAAATACCAGTAAAAACACATTTTTGATCACGGTCATTTACATGGTACGGACAGATATTCAAAAAGGGTAGAGTTTGAGCAGGAAAATAGAATATGTCCACAGATAGTAGAGATACATCAGTTGGCCAATATACTGGGCCCATATTTGGACTTTTAAGCACATCGGCTATCGGCCTTAAATCTCCAGCACAGGAATATTTAGTTTTGGTCAATTTATTGCCTCAAAAACACACAAAGCGAATATAGCATTTTCAAAACAATAAAAAAGTAACTGGCAGTGCTTCACCAGTCATTTTAGGGATCAAAAACCGCTCAGTGTCAATAAGAATAAATTATTACTATATTGTTATTTACCATATTTTGGTCGTTTCATGTGATTTGTGGTCGAGTTCTGTGGTTAAAATAGCAAAATGTCCCAGTACTTGCAGATCATAGACTGTATAAAAAAGAGCGGGTAAATAATTACATTTTAAGACCAAAATGTCGAGGTTCACAGCTGCAGGTACAGAGAGAGGAGCCACAATATTCCAATGTAAGTCAATGGGACCCAGAGTCAGAAGGAGCCGGAAGAGCCACATGCGAACTTCATATTTGGAACGTGGCGGCTAGAGCGTTAGCAATGTCCATTTATATAAACAGTCTATGTTGCAGATGCTTTTCCTTTCGTGTATAAACAAAATACTTAATTAAAACTTAGGCTTTTATCAGTAAACATGGATCTTGTGTGTTTGTAAAGAAAATATAAGCAGCTTAGTGCCTATAAACATTTTTGAGCCTACTGCACTTTGCCTAAATACTGCACTATCTAAATATGTTGTAGTAGCAGTTTGCACCCCCACACAAGTTTGTTTTGCCAAATAAATTGAATAGCCTCCCCTCCAGAATTCCTGTATAGAGTACGCACCAGTTCTTTCTGCACTGGTTGGTCTTGGGGCTCTTGCACCTCTCACACTCTCTACACTGAGGCAGGAACAGAGGGATCACTTTGTCTCCTGAAGGAAAAGAAAAGACACAACTGAATAGTGCTGCCTGTCAGCTTCAGGACTGATTTAAAGTTTTTGGTGATGGTTTTTAAATCTACATGGGTTGTTTTCCTCTCTGTCTCCCTGAGCTTCTGTCTGTCCATGTTCCCAGAGCTTTGAGATCAGCAGACCAGATGATTTGAGATGATCCGAGGTTCAAAACGAGGGGACCGGCTTTTCACTGTATTCCTCTGGATACTAGAGCAGCCCAATCTTTAAATATTTCTAAATCTTTGTTGAAAAGTCTTTTGTCTGGCTTTTAACACATTTGTATTGCATTGTTTTATTGTGTTTTTGTATGTTTAGTTTTATAAGATTGCACTTTACATTACCATTGTAAAAAAAAATATAGATATAAAAAAAAAATAATAAATAAATAAATAAATAAATAAAAATTGCGATTTATTTGACTTGAAACTTAAATTTGACTTGACACTTAAATTAGACTTGACTTTTGACACTACCAGTCAACAGTTTGGACACACCATCTCATTCAGTGTTTTGTTTTTCTTTTCCTTTAGTTTGTTTCTACATTTTATATACACACAGAGGACATCAAATATATACAAGAAAAAAGTTTAATAACTGTACTAAACATTTGTATACACTATTTTATATTCAATTCCTCAAAGTAGCCCTTTGTTTTGTCCAAAAATATGGGAACTGAAAGTGTATGCTTAAACAACACCAGTCAAAAGTTTGGACACACATTCTCGTTCAATAATATTTTTCTTTATGTTTACTACTATTTACATTGTAGATACATACAGAAGACATTGAATATATGAAGTAAGATTTATGGTATTAGGTAGCAAAGAAAAAAACTTACATAACTCTGCTTTGTCAAAAAATATTAAGTAAATTGTAGCTGCTTTGATTATTTCAGTATAAAACATGTATTGAAAAGAGTTTAATTTACCTTTTTTCTTTGCTACATAATTCCATACATCTTACTTCATATATTTGATCTCTTCCCTATGTATATAAAAAATAAAAAGTAGTAAAAATAAGGGGAAAAAAAACATTGAATGAAAGGGTGTGTCCAAACTTTTGAACAGTGTTTATCAAACTCGACAGGACTGTGACTTTTCAGTGCCTGATCGATCTGTAATTTTGTGTGCTTTAATTTTAATGTTGTTGGACTGCTGTGATCCCGTCTCAAACAAATTTACCCCTGGACACTGATGAAGAAACCTTAAACTTTGAGATTCAGGCTCTGGCTAGTGGCTACACATAAACAGTTTTTTTTTTTTTTTTAACAAACAAGGGGTGGGCAGTTAATCGAAATGTGAAGAGATTGTGAAACAGTCATGTCTATTTGTCACTGATATGGTCTTTTTTTTTTTTTAAGCTTTCTGCCATGTTATACCATTGTTCCCTCATCAAAAACATGCCCGAAGTGGTTTTAGGTGTCATCCATGCATGTTTGAGTAATTTAGTGATCGCTCCTTGGCCCTATTGAAACGAGGGCTGTGCCAAAAATCGATATCGACAGAACTTTAATAGAATCGATCTCAATGATAGGTGAGCACATTTTTATCGACAAGTCTACAGCCAATCGTGCAGCAGTAAGAGCCCGTGGTACTGAAGGAGTTCTATTGTTTAGGTGACAGAGACAGAGTCAGGGCCACAGCGCGTCTGTGTCTCCTCGTGTCCTTGAGTTTCACAAGGTTTGACTAAAATCAGCAAAATCTGATTAAAAGTCCAGTGTCTCTTTCCCTCTGCCTCTGTGTGTGCGTCTCCTTCTCTCTGACCGTCTCCTTTTTCTCTTCTGCTTCTGTGCTTCTGATCATTATAATCCAAGTAACAGAAAGTAAACGATTATTTTCTCACCGTTTGTGAGTGAAACTTAAGACCTCATTTAGCACACAGACATTGCACGTGTTTCTGTTGATAGCTGTAGCGCGTGCATGTGTTTCTGCTGCTAAAGATAACGTGTGCATGCTTTTAGGTTTAATATACTGCACAAACTCATTCCAAATTTTAAATGTAGATTTCTCTGGAATTATTGGTCCTATCAACATGAAGTAAAAACTGTAGTATTCCTGACGCTCTGCTCTTCATGACTGAAGTCTGCCTGTCTATGTTTTCAGCAAGATAGAGGATCGAATCAAAAATCAAGATCGATCAATATAGGGGAAAAAAATCGTTATTCTTTTTTTCCCATATCACCCAACCCTAATGCAAACCCTCCCTTACGATTAGCTGTAAGATTCTGTGCAATGCTCCGCCCACAAGCCAACGTCACTCATGCTCCCACACGAGAATCCTCCATAAATATACAAAAACATGATACAAAAGCATGTTTCTCCTCACAGTAAACGCAAACTTTGATAATGTGATACAAGCAGGACATTATAGAAATCCAGTCTTTCTATTACCTGGGCGGACACTGGTGACCCCGGGGCCCACACTCTCCACCTCCCCGGCCCCCTCGTGTCCCAGGATCAAGGGGAAGGGCCGCCTCGATGAGCCCTTCCCCGTACCGTACAGGTAGGTCAGGTCTGTGTGGCACACTCCACTGTACAGCATCTGAACACAAGAGCAAAGCAAATAGAAAGGGGAGTGGCGTTAACAGCATGAGAAAGAGAGTGTAGTCCTAATTTGCCTGCAAGATAATAAAGTCACAACTGAATAGAAATTTGAATGCAAAGAAAAAGAGCGGGTATTTTACTTCTATGGGGTATTAACTGCTAACACATAACATATTTAGATCACCATCTTACTTTTTATTTTTTTGAAAATGCAATATTCGCCAAAAAACATGTTCAATTTCGTTTTTTGACGCTCTGAGTCTCCCCTCCCTTTGATCTCTGCGTTAAGTCACTCCCCCTTCAGAGCACTATCACAACACCAACATCCCATCAGGATTCTCAAGTTGCTGTGTACAGTTTTGTATCATGTTTTTGTATATTTATGGAGAATTGTCGTGTGGGAGCATGGACTTGTGGGCCAAACACGGGACAAATCTTACAGCTAACCGTAAGGAGGGTTTCAATAGGGCCCGTTAGAGATCGCTTGATTACTCAAACCTCTTTAAGCATGTTTTTGTTGAGGGAATATTATGGTAGCAAGCAAAAAAAAAAGATTCTACATATTACCCCCTCTTTCAGTAAAAGTGTAGATACAGGAGAAAATAAATACTACTACTAAAAGTACCACATGAAAAAAATCCACTTAGAGTATGTAATTTTCTGTAAGTGGCACTTCACCTGCATAATTCCATGGAAATAGAAAACAAAGATGGAATATTACAGCCAAAGGAATAACATATCTATGGAAGCAGGAAGGCCAAATAAGAGTCAGATTTGTGGAGATGGAAGCCCACCCACAGTAAGGACTTGTGTTTTTCTCAATTTTTTACTGCAATAAACACAACCAAAATGAGAAAACATGTCTTTATTTGTTAGTTTACAGTGTTATTTTATATTTTATAGTTTAAGTCAAAGTAAAGTTTAAGAGAAAGTCCTTCTGCCCTGTCCGGTAATCAAACTCTGGACTGCTGTTAAGAGAGCTAACATAAGATATGCCTTTATTAGTCCCACAGTGGGGAAATTCCAACTGCCACCTATAATGAGAATAATAAGAAGCACAAGGTGTAAACCATGTTATTTAGTACAATTCTCCTCTAAAAATAATTTCACTTTCACCCACACAGTCACTTAGTTCAGAAACCTCAGATTCAACCCCACCCTCTCCTTAGTTTAGTTTAGTTTAGTTTATTTAAAGGACAGTGTGCAGTTACATTAAAAGATGGCTGCACCAGATTTAGCATAATGCTACTTTCCATCTGTAGTCCTAAAACAACAATTAACACAACAATTAAACAACAATTAAAACAACAATTAACACGTACAGTGTAAAAACAATACAATACAAATCAGTGCAAGAATTCAAAAGTACAAATTATTCAGTGTTCAGCACAGACTAATAAAATAAGTAGTACAGCAACAATAAAATAATAAAGGCCTTAAGGCCACACCTCCACCACATCACCAAGGCTGTTTTCTTCCACCTCAATAACACTGACTGCAATGGCCTCTTCTAAGTACCTTCTAAAACTTCAATATGTACAACTCTGCCACCCGCCCCTTCACCCACACCCGCTCATGAGACAACATACTGCAGCAGCTCCACTGGCCCCAATCCAACAGCAAAACTCACCTCATAGTCTTCACAGACCATGGGGCCCCCAGTAGCTCTCCACCGTCTGCCAAGAAGCTCACCAAGGGATTTCTGAATTATATGTATTATATGTATTATATGTATTGTGCTGAATAACTAAAATCCCTGACTTTGTACACTAATATGGATAATAATGGATAATGGTTTATGTTTTATAGGCATCTAACTGTTCCCCATTAAAGACTTGCCATTCTGGAAACCACTTACATGAGTAGGTCTCTGGGACTTTTGTTTTGTATTTATTTATTCTTTTATTTAATAGGGACAGTGCATATTGATGAACATCTACAACATTGCAGTGTAAATATGATTATAGCAAAAATGCTCATTTCCAACAAAAAACAATAACAAGTAACAACAGCAGCAGTTAAACACTAAAAGTGTCCACAAGTCTGGTTTTCCTTTAGCCACTGTTTCAAGTGTGATTTGAAAGTGGCCAGTGTTGGAGTCTCTCTTATTGATATTGAGAGAGAGTTTCAGAACTTAGTGTCTGACCGAGAGCACACTTTGACTTAATTTTATTTATTTAATTTTATTTTTTTTATTTTATTATTATTATTATTATTATTATTATTATTATTATTATTATTTATTTATTTTTTAATGAGTTGCACAGACCTTAATGCGCACTTCATGATGTTTGGGCGGTTCCACCTGCACATCCTCTATGACCAAAGCTGTACCTGCCCCCCAAGCCACCGCTGCTTTACATGTGATCACCTGTACAGACAAAGACAGCCATGTTTAACTTGTATTGACACCGAAAAGAATATTACACAGAACAGTTAGTAAGTTTGTAATTAAAGTACTACTGACTGAGAAAACGATGCATTATTTTGACGTACCTTGCCTTCTGTTGACATGTTTACGTGGCCCTGCGTCGTAACAGGTTCAACAGTTCTTTCATGATGACTTTTATAAACGTGCTGGGGCTTGTTCTCGTTTAGGGCGGTGCCACGGAGCTACATCCACGGGCGGAACTGATGCGCGCTTTGCGACAGTGCCAGTCTGCAGCGCGACACTTACGCTTTCCTTTACGGCACAGGCAGAGCTCACACGTGCTTCTCCAGACTCGTGGCGGTGAGAAACGTAAATATCTCCCATTAGCAGCTCGTTCACGGTAAGTTTTGCGTGTTTAACCGTGAGTAGCGCCGTTATAACGCAGTATATTTTGCAATTGTGATCGTTGATGTAATCGTTGCGTTGTGATTGTGGAAATGTGTTGATTTTGCAGCTGAAATGGCTAAATTGTGTTAGCATGTTGATAGTAGCAGGGTGCAGAGCTCATGAGGCTTGCACCTTAGAAAATTCTCTCTTTGGGAATGATTTTTGTTTTGTTTTTAGCACAAAATTGTTAAAACATTTGTGCTGAATCTGGAGATGTTGACAGGAGTTTTTGTTGTGAAGTTAAATAAAGTTTAAAGCTTGAAAACTTATATTAAACCAGTTCACTTAGTAAAGATCTGAAACAATTACAAATTACCAATGGAAGTAATTAACAATTCAATTACTCAAACTGCTAAAAAGGACTGAAATTTAAAGCACACCAAAGGACTCTTGCATTTCAAAACAGATTTCACATTGAAAGTAGTTTGATTTTTAAAAGGAAGGAGCTGAGTTTTTGTTAATAATAGTAATAATAGTAATATTATTATTATTATTAATAATAATAATAATAATAATAATAATAATAATAATAATAATAACAGCTAAATAAATAATAATAACAGCTAAATAAATAAATACATAAATAAATAAAATAAAATACATAATAATAATAATAATAATAATCATAATAATAATAATAATAATAAAATTGATGACTTATTTCTGTTAAGTGTGTCAATTTTTAAGGGATAAATTAAGTCAAGTCATTAAGTCATCCGCTTCCTTTGACAGGTCACACTTCACATTGTTTTTAAATATAACTAATTGTAAATACATTAATAATTGTTTACTTTTTTACTGGAGTACTACACTTTAATGGCCATTGTATTCATAGTAACTAATAAAACTAATTTATGTTCAGATGGATTTTTTATTATTGCTGTTAATTTCATCATGTGTCGTCACAATACTAAAGTTTTAAACTCTATTTCGATACTAAGGAATAGACTTGATACTTCATACTCCATACTGATGCCAATACCACAGTGATAATTAGAAAACACTCTTTATTTAGACAATAGAATCTGATTTTTTTTGTTCTGATTCAGCTCAAGATCATTCTAAAACTATTCAGGTTCATTTCTGTCCTGTGAAATTTTTTTGATACCTGCTCAAATGAGTATCTAGTTTCGATAGTAGTCTTGGTATTGATTTAGTATCTGATTTTCAATACTTTTGACACCATAAATTTATATTACTATTTTCTGTTGCTATGCTTGTGTGCGTTTTGTTGCGTTTTGTGACACTGTTAAATTTGTCATTACATTGTCAATGTGATCGGTTTGTTATGTGTTGGCTTCTCAAACTTGTTTCATCTCTTGCATAGGGCACAGCAGACATGTCGTTCCGAGGTGGAGGAGGAGGACGAGGAGGTTTTAACAGAGGCGGAGGAGGAAGAGGAGGAGGCTGGGGAGGTGGAGGGGGTCGTGGGGGAGGCTTCGGCCGAGGGGGGGGCAGAGGGGGCTTCAACAGACAACAGGACTTTGGGCCGCCAGAACATGTCGTAGGTGAGATGTACAAGATCATACAGACTTTTTGGTTTTGAGGAAATTGAAAGTAGAACTTGGAATAGAACACCAATACGAAGAGTGAGTGGTTAAACGTGCCAGATGTCCATAGAGATACATTAGAATAAAAACTGACAATACTCAAACCTAAACCAAATACATTTAGATCTGAATAGGTCTGTAGTCCTTTAGTCATTTAGTCCATTAATCGGTCTTAGTTCTAGTGGTTGACTGATTGTTTTATTTAGATTATAGGGAATTACGTGTGACAACAATTTTAATCAAAAATGCAGTGGTCGGGTCCCAATATTTGAACCCATTTGCTCAGAGCCACGTAAACATGAATTGGTTCATAGTAGAATAGTAAAATTCTGCCGGGCATGTGCATGGAGCCTCTTTAAAATGCAAAATGTGGTTACAGCGGTCACCTGAACCCTTGTGCAGTGTAATTAATCATACTGCAGGATTGCAGTATTGCGGTTACCGCGTCAGCCCTACTTGTAGTTGGAGTTGTCTTGTGAATGCAGTTTGAGTCAGATACCTGGTTAGATTATACAGATATTTAATAGTTTTGGCTGACTAATGAATTGGAGGGACATGTTTTTAGTGGACTGCAGCAGTAGCTTTGATGATGATGATTATTTTTGTCAGTATCTCCCAACCCTCATTATAACATGATAACACATCACAGATTTTCTGTGTTATGATAGTTCTATGTTTATTAATGTAATTTCTTTTTGCTTGTGTGATTAGCACTGGGGGAGTTCATGCATCCGTGTGAAGATGACATTGTGTGTAAATGTACGACAGAAGAAAACAAAGTGCCCTACTTCAACGCCCCGGTATACCTGGAGAACAAGGAGCAGATCGGTAAAGTGGACGAGATCTTCGGACAGCTACGAGACTTTGTATCCTTTGTTCTCTGCAGTCCATTGACCCTGTAGAGTAGTGCTCTTCCCCACTAGAGCAAAGCAGAATGAGCCAAAGCTCACATTTAAAAAGAATTAAACAGAAAAAAACTGTAATCTGAAATTAAGCAAATTGCCACAAATTCCTACTCTTTTGAAAGCTGTAGGTTCCCTGTCCTCCGAACACAAGCAGTTTGTGTTTACATTGTGCTCTAGGGGAAAATGCTTTCCAGAGGATTTTTTTTTTACTGGTGGATTGGCCCCTAGTCCAAACTCACAGCAGCTCTAAGTTAGCAATACCTTACCCAGATGTTATAATAGATCCATGACTGTCTCCCACCCACAGCAACTATTGTAGCTTATTTTGCAACTCTGACTGAATTCCTTAACTCATTGCTTCAGTACTTTTCAGTCAAACTTTCAGAAAACATGAAGGCGTCATCGTTCAAGAAGCTGCAGAAGGTGTTTATCTTTACAAGCGTCCTTTAGCAATAGACACAATTAAAATGGCAGTTTTAATTGTTGTCATACTTGTAAAAGGATTTAGAAACTGTTCTGAATTATGTAGGAAGCTGCCCTGGTGTAATTGTTGTTCATTGCCTAGAATAATTTCGTGTTTTAATGTCTGTTCCAGTTCTACATTGACCCCATGAAGCTGCTCCCCTTGCAAAGGTTCCTGCCCAGGCCTCCAGGGGAGAAGGGCCCACCTAGAGGAGGCCGAGGAGGGGGCAGAGGAGGAGGCCGAGGGGGAGGCCGTGGAGGTATGAATTTTCAAGATTAACTTTAAAAAGATAGTCCATAAATACAGAATACATTCAAAACACAAGTTAATTACACTGCAGAATGAACTATTACCCATCCATATTCAGTAATAGACACCGGCATAAAGGATTTCTTATGTTCAAGACTCTTCAAACCTGTTGACCCAGGCTGGAGTTAAGGTTAAAATGTTGTCACAAAACTGTTTAGTGTGTGTGATTCTGCCAATGGGATTGTTTATCATATCAAGTATCAAATCAGTTAATACTTTCATATTGATTGATTCATTCATTCGTATTTATTTCGAGTTTGTGCCAAGAGAGAAACAATAATCATATACATATTATATTTACGTTGTAAACAACAAAAAAGCACATTTCTCGAAAAGAAATATTATATTAACCCACCCCTATTCGTTAATTTCAAAATTATGTGGTTGCTTATGTACATTGATCACAAAACTTTACGAATATTTACATGTAGCAAAATAAATTATACTTAATACTTAATATCATTTTTACCCAAGCTTTTTTTTTTTTTTTTAATCACCCAGTGTTGTCACTCACCCTTATATCACAAAAGCAAAAACTCTTTAATTTCTTTTGAAGCTGTGAATATTTGGGCACTGCTTTAGTTTTTAAATTGAATTGTGCATTAAAAAATGTATATATATATATATATATAAGAAATGAATGGTTTCTGTTTTGACAAAAAATGACAAAAGATATAATGAAATGTGCTGTGTATACCGTGCAGTTAAAACCTATGATGTATTTAGCATTATACGATGTAATATTACATTGATTTATCAGGAAATGAGGAGTCTAAATGTTGATTAGTTAAACTGGCACAGTAGAATAAGGGGTGGGGTTAAATAAGTGTTTACTTCCTCCCACTCCCTTTCGGACTTAAAGCAAACTGTGTGACAACAAAACAAAAGATGTACCGTATTTTCCGGACTATAAGCCGCTACTTTTTTCTCACACTTTGAACCCTGCGGCTTATACACCGATGCGGCTAATATATGGACGGATTATTCGTCTATGAACACAGCGGATGACCGCGCAGCTTGAGTGCAGAAAGCGCCGCTGTCTGTGCGGTTCACATGGGTTAGGGTTAGTTAGAACACTCGCTAGCGCTGTTGTCAGCACTGAAACAGTTTATCGCTGCGTGATAAAATAAGTTCTGCTGCTAAATGAACATTAGTGAGTGGGATACGTCTTAATGACCCGTATGTGTTAAATGCAGGTGAGGCGTAAATGACGAGACGAAACGTCTCAAACTTCAGTAGCTGGACATCCACTCATACATGATCGATACAACTAACCCCGACCCCCGGGAGAGCCTGAAATCCTACAAGACACTGACATGATCCCAGACAGGACAGCGGCTCTTTCTGCTCGAGACATGCGCTGTAGAGCGCCAAGTGACGGGGCGCAAGAGCGAAACAGACAGGTGAAGAGATGATGTGCTGAGGAAGATGGTCGTTTGATTTTGTTTTGAACAGTTATTTTGTGCTTCATGCACACACCCTCCTCATGGAAAACATACGAAGAAATGCATATGATGCAGCTTTGAAGTTAAAGACAATTGATCTGACTGTCAAAGAAGGAAACAGAGCTGCTGCACGTGAACGCGGCATCGATGAGTCGATGGTGAGACGTTGGCGACGGCAGCGTGACGAACTGACTCAATGCAAAAAGACGACAAAAGCTTTCAGAGGCAATACAAGCAGATGGTCCGAACTTGAAAACTTCTTAAAGACGTGGACACCTGCGGCTTATAGACAGGTGCAGCCTATATATGTACAAAAATAAAATTCTTTGAAAATTTAGTTGATGCGGCTTATATTCAGGTGCGCTCAATAGTCCGGAAATTACGGTATTTAAACATTGATTCAATAAAAGCAGAAATGTACGTCTATAATATCCTGTTTACATTCCCAGTTCTGATGGGCTTTGACAAAGTGGAGAATATAGATGTGCAGATTAGACAAAAGCTCCTAATTCTGATGTTTGTCACCAGGTGGATTCCGCGGAGGCCGAGGTGGAGGTGGGCGTGGCGGAGGGTTTGGAGGAGGAAGAGGAGGAGGCGGCGGCTTCAGAGGAAGAGGAGGTGGTGGAGGAGGCAGAGGATTCAGAGGTGACTTTATTTAACTTCACTTCACAAAATACTTTTCAAAATTATGTACCACCTTAAATGAAACAAACATTTTTATTCCATGTATTTGAGCAAAATGTGTCCCAGTACAGATGTATATATATTTGTATAAGCAGCTCTTGAGGTCAAATACGTCTGCTGTGTACTCCCTGCATCTAATTATAGCAGTTTTATTGTCCGTTTTACGTGACTTTCTTGTTAACTGAAGCATCATTTCGAGTTTAATTTAGCTCGAGCAGCACTTCGAAGCCTTTACAAATGTAACTACAGTTCTGTGAAACACAAATGCTTTTCTTTGCAATCATTTGTGGCGATGTTACTGCCCATTTTCTTTATTTTGTTCTTTTTTTGGTACCAGTATTTTTTGGGTACCATAGTAATACTTTTTAATGGTACTCAGGGTTACACCTACTTTAAGAAGAAAGCCATTTTCTCTTTCTTGCTCTCTATTTGCCTCTGCTGTTACCTTTTATGGCATTCCTCTTGAAAACAGACTTGTCCCGTGTCTAAAGTGGTATTGTATTTGTACCTATCAAATGTAATATTGATTTCCACATGTGTATTCTACAGGTGGGAGATGATCCTGTCTGGACAGTGTGTGACTGCAGACTTTCCCTGTGCCGGAGCCAGGACTCTTCCATGTGGACCGTGCGAGTTTTCCTTTACTGTCAGATTGCGTTCTACTTAACTACATGTTTTTCAGGAAGTGTTTTTATTTAAAAGAATGCTGCGTAAAGTTATTTTGTAAAAGCCATGTCTATATTCTGTACAGGTTCTCATGGCTGCCAAGATTTTACATGTATTCTTAACTTTAATGCATTCAAGATAATAGAAAAGATCAGTGATGCCACGTTTTTTAATGATTTGTAATGTCTAAGAAGAATTTTGATTTGTGTCGAAAGGCCTTGAATAAAAGGTGCTTTATATAATTGTCTGTCTGTGTTTTGGTGTCCATCTTACAGTATCTTTACATTGTAAGTCTTTTATTATTATTTTTTTTAATTCTTTGTAGGGATATAAATACTAAAAGTTATATCCTCCTGGGACCGGAAGAAAAAAAAAGTGTATTTCTTTTTTTTTCTTTTTTTTTTTTTTCCCTTGAACACCTTAGCATTTACATTTTGTCAATTTTATTTTTATTCATAATTTTGTAATATGTCGGGGACATTTTGGTGCTAAATCCAATTTTTTTTTTTGATGACCAACATCTCTGACAAGCTTCTACAGTAGCCTCAAAGTTTTTAGACTCCTTTTTAATTCCTTATTTATTTTTTAATCATAGTGCAGCCACAAACTAGAGTCCATCTCAAAACACTTAAAAGACAGACTGGTTAACTCAATGTCCACTGTGAAGGACACAAATGAATGGGCCGGGTTTCAGGGGAATACTGTCCTAGGCTACTGGGTGACCGTTTGAATCGACTTGTAGTTTAGTGTTGTGAAGGTGTATTTACCAAATCATTTGCAGTAAACTACCACTTCTATTTTTTTTTTTGTGTTGTGTAAATTAGAAGTCATAGAAACTAATACAAATAAAACAGGATTTAATAAAAATAAGTGTATGTATAGAGTATAGAGATTTTTTTTTTTTTTTTTTTGGCAAGACATTTATTTGTAATAAATATATATATTCTATAAAAATATATATAAATAATAAATATATATATAAATAAAATAAAATAGAAGTGAAATGTGTGCAGTCTTTTCAAGTACAAACACATGTTATTACAAATCAGGCTAAGAACCAAGAAGTGCATTACTATATTCGGTCATCCATTCATAAATATTTGGTTTAAACTTGAGCGGTTTGGTTTGTTCCTGTTTTACATGCGTCATTTACGTAACCCTGCTTTCCTGGCTCCTGATTGGTCCAGAGAGCGCCTCCTTTACGGCCGCTCTCCGCCCCTCCTTCCTCTCCTGCGCACACCGCTAACATGGACACAGCTGGGAAAGTAAGCACACTTTTACAAAATGCACCGAAAATCTCACTCTGGTACGGACGTGCATGGGAATTTACGCGCATAAGAGCTATAGGAACACTTCAATGCGTTATATTCGGAGTTTTAACGCAAATGCGTGGCCTGGTTTTGCAACGAAGCATTACAAAGAAGTGTTGGAAAGTAGGCTAGGTATTCACTGATCCCATATTCGCACTGGGATTTGCGATATTTTTGTTTGTTTTTTTTTCTGTAATAACCGGAAATCAAGTAAAAAAAAAGTTAGTCCATGCAACATTAAAATACTGCTTTGCTTTCTTGCATCGTGTATATACCAATTGGTTACATAATATTCTAAAGAGAACCCCCTCTTTCAGTCTGTCAATAGTCAGCAGTAGATATGGAAGATAATTTGTTCCATTAGATTTTGAATTTTAAATACCGCTGAATTTCTCACTTTGAATTTTTTAACTCTGAAAATTTACATACTATTTTCAAGCCCTCAAACTCAACAGTCAAAATTCAGAGTGTAAAATTCACAGTGTAAAATTTCCCAGTAAAGATCCAAGATGCCAAGGCAGAAGCAATCGATCCTGTGTGAGTGAGGAGGGCAGAGGCTGTTTCCTAATGGGTCTCATCTGTGGGCGGGGTTTACACTTAAGAAATAGAAGAGACAAGGCGAATTCTGACCAATCAGATCGCTTCACTGCACCATTTCCTATTTGCTAATAAATTAGATCGGATCACTTTGGATCGATTGCTTAGGCTTTGGCATCTTAGATCTTTGCTGGGAATTTTTTTTCACTGCGAATTTTGACTGTTGAATTTGAGGGCTTGAAAATATTTAAAAGGTTTTTTTTTTTTTATTGAATTTTAAACACTTTGAAAATGGACTGTTAAAATTTCAGCAACTAAAATTTAGAATAAAAATAATTCAAACATGAGTTAAAAAATTCAAATTGAGAAATTCAATGGTATTTAAAATTCAAAATCTGATGAAACAAATTATCTTCCATAATTAGAAACGCCCTGCAAACCTCTATCACATTTACAGTATATGGCCAGTAAAAATCCCGGACAGTCAGTTAACGCAGTAAGTAGGGCTGGGTATCATTAAGAAATGGCCAATACGATACATACCTTGATACATAGGCCACGATACGATGAATATTATGTGTCGCATAAACGAGTTTCCTTCCTCTAAACAAGCAACAAAACTGTCGCGCTGTAATAAAATAATTGAGTAAAATATACCAAAAAATACTCTTGAGGATATATCGATACAGCAGCCCACGATATCATCACATTAGGTGATACGATTTATTGATATTTTGATATTTTTGCACACCCCTACCAATAAGTAGGTCTGATTTTGAAGCATGTACACATGATCATCAAAATGATTATCAAAAACACCAGTTAGTCAGTGGATTTCTAGAGTCAAGAATTTAAAAATAAGTTGTTATAACCTGTACAGGTGTGAATAATCGAAAAGGAATCAGATTACTGACATTAGTGTTTACAGCATTTCAATAAACTGACAACTCCAGAAATCAGCTAATAATCAACAAACATAGCCACTGAATTTTCCGATTTAAATGTGGACAAGATAAGCTGGCAGATCTGGATCATCCTTTAAATCACTTAAAGAGCGGATATTATGCAAAATCGATTTTGAGATTTCTACCATGTTATAACATTTCCTCATCAAAAAGATGCCTGAAATGCTTTTAGACGTCATCCATGTATGTTTGAGTAATTGAGCGATCTCCATAAATATAAAAGCATGATACAAAATTATACAAACCTGATGTGATGTGCAGTAGTTTCATAAGCAGAATTTAAGGTGATCGTGTTGTGTCGCTTCAAAGGGGAAATAACTCACACTCAGAGCGTCCAAACTGAAAGTGAAACTTGAAACCTTCAGTGATTTATAGCGTCATAACAATAAAAAGGCAACACGGTAATCTAAATATTTTATGTATTAGCAGTGAGAAGTAAAATACCACACCTTTAATATTTAATACATTGTTGGTTTAGATAAGATCAGGTATTCAAAGTTTTAGAGAAAATACTGAATAATTTTATCAGATACTATTTTTGTAATTTTGTCCCAATGATAGGAATTTGTAGGTGTAATTTTTACAGATATATCCAGCTCTGTGTTTTGTTATAATATGTGGTGGTTGTGTCTCTGTCAGGTCATCAAGTGTAAGGCTGCAGTTGCCTGGGAAGCTGGGAAGCCTCTGTCCATCGAAGAGGTGGAGGTGGCCCCACCCAAGGCCAATGAAGTCCGTATCAAGGTAATGGTCACCTGAGCTTAGTTTTTTAGCCCCTCACAAACACAATAGTAGTATTTTGCAGTGACATTGCGCTTATTTTTTTATATATATATAGTATTTTTTTTATATATATAGTATTATAGCCCCCCTGTAACACTTATATAATAACTAGTGCTGTCAAAAATATTACGCTATTAATGAGTTAACGCAAAACAATTTTAACGCCGTTCTTTTTTTTTTTTTTTCGCGAGATTAACGCTCTTTATGACCTAGTGAACTCTTTTTTCATAAGCTGTGGCCAAAAAACAGTGTCTGTCCCTCTCTCTCTCTCTCTCTGTGGAGGTTTAGGCGAAAGTAACGAGCCGAAAAATAAAAGCAGTAGGATATACACCGCAGCCACATGCACTCATTCCAGCTTAATGCTTCTTTTCTTGCTTGGCAGAACGGTCCTGCTGAAAAGAAGACATATTACTCCCTAAAAACTGCTCCTTGGACACACTTTGACTTGAAGTTAAACTCGCCATAACTCGTGTAGAACATAGCTCTGTAGTTATCCATTCATGAGCCTATAGTTGTAACATGTCACCAGTGGAGACCTGGGGTTAGGCGGGACAGAGCAGCTGAATCACAATAGGTCAGGTGTGTGATGAACGTTTAGGAAGCCCCCAAGATGTACTTCAGGGCTGTAATGTAAAGTAATGGGCAGAAGCACCAGATTTGACTTAAAATTTTCTCAAAACTTCAGGCTCTCCCATAGAACTCCATTGAGTCGCTCCAGCCCAGCGAACTCAATGGGCAAACACATGAACCAAATAAAGTGAGATGAGCACATTTAACATGATAAAAACATGTCTATGCAGATACACGTTCAATTTTAAACAAAATGTGAAACAGGCTAGCTGTAGACCTCTCCTTTATAAATTATATTGCAATACTTTATATTATTGATGATCAGACATGACTAAGTACATTTCTATTCATTGCCTTGTACTAGTCTCATATGTTTAAAAAGTCCATAATTCAGAACAGATCCATAATTAAAAATGTACCATGCGTCCTCCTCAGCTGTTTGCCACCGGCGTGTGCCACACTGACGCCTACACCCTGAGCGGCAGTGACCCGGAGGGGCTGTTCCCTGTGATCCTGGGCCATGAGGGGGCTGGGACTGTGGAGAGTGTGGGGGAGGGCGTCACCAAGTTCAAACCTGGTAATACACTCACAGATTGCTATTGTTAAAACCACTGCTTTATCAACTGAACTGAGGTACTTTGTGTTCTTTGCCCTTTCCTCAGGTGACACTGTGATCCCCTTGTACGTGCCTCAGTGTGGAGAGTGCAAGTTCTGCAAAAACCCCAAGACCAACCTTTGTCAGAAAATTAGGTACTACATTTTTGGTGTTTCGCCTAATCAGGGATGGGGCAGTTTCCATGAGAAGAGACACGACACGACACATACAGTATTTGGGTCCACGAGAACAAGAAGACATTTTGACACAAATTAGGCTCACAATTTTGTGCGTGCATTTCATTTTGTATTGTTACTGTCATTATTGTAGCACTGCTTTTTTGAACTACAGCTTCTGAAGAGGAACTCCCTGCACTCTCCTTTTCCCAAGGCAAATGTACATGGGAAATACACATATGGGAAAGTAAGGAGCTGGATATATCTGTAGAAGTTTCATAACATAATTTTCCACGTGTGTGTGCACACACTGTTGGCAATTTAGCAGATTGTGGTAATTTGATCTTGTAAAATCTCGTCCCATCCCTATCTACAAGCAAAAAAGGTAGAGATGGAATAGATCTGCTTTAAGTGATTTATTCTGGAAAATCGATTTTTTCAGAGCTTTAACCACGTCATAGTCGTTTCCCCTTCTCATTTCCCCTCTCAAAGTTTTACTTGGAGTGAATCATGCATGTTTGAGTAATATTTATTTTCAAGACACCATTTTGCCTATTAACCCCTGTTTTCACCACCCCTGGCATATGCCCATTGCTCTGTATTTACTTTGTTCTCAAATAAAATAAAAGTGAATGAAATGAAATGATAAATGACTACATGATGCTGTAGAAAATAAAACTACAGTAGAGTGATTTTGATACAAAAAAAGCATCAACTTCCTAGTGCGATGCGCAGCTATCAGACGGACTTGTTTTTTTTTTTATGAAGTTGTTTTAGATGAATATTGCAATTTAAAATGTGCAGATTATAACATAATGGTCCACGGCTGTCACATATGATAACTATACAGCAGACACAAGCACAACAGGTCTTCTTTAAACTATACTACAGAACTGTTGTCAGTATTTTCTCTGTGTTCTGTTTCCTGAATATTTGCTGAGGGTTGGTTGAGTTGAAGTATTAAGGACACTGGTAGCTGAGATGCGTCAGGTCATTTCACCTCCTCACACTCTAAACTGAATATCTTGTCCTTTTGCTCCTCAGAGTGACCCAGGGGCAGGGCCTGATGCCTGATAAGAGCTCCCGTTTCAGCTGTAAGGGCAAACAGCTGTTCCACTTCATGGGCACCAGCACCTTCTCCGAGTACACTGTGGTGGCAGAAATCTCCCTGGCCAAAGTTAACGACAAGGCTCCCCTGGACAAAGTGTGTTTGCTGGGCTGTGGCATCTCCACGGGCTATGGAGCAGCTATCAACACTGCCAAGGTGAGGGCTCAGAGCTCATGGCTCTCTAAGCCAGCATTTAAAGCAACACTATGTAACTTTCTGGAGGTGGAAAGACACCTGCCTGATTCCATGGAAAGGTTAAAACCATACTTCAGAACATAGAACTTCAGAACAGAGGTCACTTTTCTGCCACACTGAAGAATGAAAGAACAACATTTCCACTGGAAAGTGCAGGAGGAGATGCTTAGTGTAATGATGCATGTTTCTCTGTGCAATAAAAACAACCAAAATGAAAAAAAACCAACATGCTTTTATTTATTTTTGGTTACAAAAATGGAACAGAATAAAAAAAAAATGTGCACAAAGTTGTCCTATAAGGAACTTTTTTTTCCTCACAGCTATTTTGGGGTCAAGTTATAAATGGGTTTGGGATCAGGGTTCAACTTTTTCTTTGTCCGTGAAGCACAGGAAGCAATGTCCTAGTGAAAAAGTTGAAGAATTCAAACTCGTGTGCTTAATTTGACAATTTTCTAAAATAATGTAACATTATTTTGACAAAACCATTGTTAATGTTACATTTAAGTATTATTTTTATAATTGCATTTAAATAAAACTCATATTCATAGTGTATTTTTACAGTTTTTATGGCCGTTATACACCAATCATGTGTTAAATTGTTAAAAATAGATTATTCCAGCTGGTATCTTGATTATTAATAATACATTTTTAAAATAAATTAAATTGAATGTTACCACGCTCCATTGATTTGACCGGTTGGTTTCTGTTACTGTGAGTGGACATGAATGGACTACTCGGTTGTACTGCATAGTTTTTATTGTCATTACCGTATTCACCCTCTAGATGCTGCCCAAGTTGGAATTCTGTTTATTAGCCTCATCTAAGTCCCAGATACATCAGGGAGAGCATTTTTACCGATGCTCTGGTGTTGTCTGAAGTCTCCTCTGTCCTGTTCAGGTTGAGCCGGGCTCCACCTGTGCTGTGTTTGGTCTGGGGGCTGTGGGGCTGGCTGTGATCATGGGCTGTAAGGCTGCAGGCGCCTCCAGGATCATCGGCGTGGACATAAACCCTGCCAAGTTCGACAAGGCCAAGGAGTTTGGAGCCACTGAATGCGTCAACTCCAAGGATCACAGCAGGCCCATCCAGGAAGTGCTGGTGGAGATGACCGATGGAGGGGTGGACTACTCCTTTGAGTGCATCGGCAATGTGCATGTCATGGTGAGGAGCCAGGGTGGAGGAGGGGAGGAGGTGCAGAGGTGGGTGAAGATGCCAAAATCATCCTCTAATAAGAGTAAAGTAAGACTAAACCAGCTGGCCTACCAACCAGTCACCAACACAAGCTTAAATCAGGGCTTGTGTTGGTGACTGCGACTCCCGCCCAATGTGTCCGTGGTTGGTGAATCTTGACCTGCCTCGTTCACGCTGGAGCATCGTTGGTGTAGTTTCAATGCGCAACTATAAAACTATTCATAACGTATCTGCTCCGTGTGCACAGGACACCATGCGGCTTTTTCTCATCTCGGTTAACCGTTAAGTCGACCGGTGCATCACTACTACCTGGTGTCAGAAAGAACAGGTTTGGTGAACCGTTTGGTCAATCACTGTCGCACTCCTCCATGCCTAACTTGGGACATTTAGCCCCTAAATGCAGGCGGCTCTGTGGAGGTTAACCATACCGCTATAAGATTAGATTACATTATATTATTCAAGTGGTATAATTATTTACATTGGCAAGCTGTTTGTTGTGAATAAGCCTGGTAATTCTAGATTTTCACAAAAGTTGCAGCACAAAATATTGTACTTTATGATATTGAATAGAGCTTGTGCTGTTCCAGAGAGCGGCCCTGGAGGCATGCCACAAAGGCTGGGGAGAGAGCGTGATCATCGGGGTGGCAGGGTCCGGACAGGAGATCTCCACCAGACCCTTCCAGTTGGTCACTGGCCGAGTGTGGCGAGGAACAGCCTTTGGAGGTACTCTACAAGGAGATGGAGTCAATGCAAGGAGTTTCACAGTGTACTTGTTAGGGAATAACAGAGCAACTAATGAGATAATAGCAGAATAATCACTAATGTTATTGAGTAAAACTGTATGCGATGTCGATACACAGTTCTAGCTCTAACCTGACCAGTGTACAGTTTGACCCAAAAACATTAATCATTCTGTCTCTTATTAGTTATTAAAAGTTTGACAAGTAGTCCACAGAATACAGATGAAAAGGCAGGAGACAGTCTGGATATCTTATGCAGAAGACGTTTATTACAAATCACAATGGTTAAACACAGAGCATTGTCACACATGGGATTGCCTATCCAAGCCCCCCGGCGATGCTTTCACATGAAGAGTTTAAATAACCTCTGTAGTGCGTAATATCTGAAGACATGAAACATCTGGGCCGCGTCTCATTTCTCTTTCCTCGCTTCCTTCTCCTTGATTTCTCTCCTCGATTCTGCAGGAAATGGGTGAGGAAGTCCCATCCACAGAGGAGACACAGGGAGGAGAGAGGATATAAACTCACTAAGACCAATAAAGTTTGATGATTTCATCTGATGAGCCTCCCTCAGGTTTACTCCTTCCTTCTTTGGTTTTCTTTGGGACACCACTTAATATGACACATTTGATTGACAGCTGAAAAATGGAGGATTGAGGAGAGGAATCGAGGAGAAGGAAGCGAGGAAAGAGAATTGAGGCGCGTCCCTACACTCTATTGACACCGACTAAGTTTGACCCGACAACATTAGTGATTATTCTGTTGTTCTCTCATTAGTTAGTCTGTAATTATGGGAATTTTAGGAGTACAACATGACTATTTTCATCAGGACAATCTAATATATTAAGATTTAAAATTATATTTATGGAGCTCAACAGTGACAAGGCTCAGGAAGTAGGCAGCTATGGGGTAATTAATGACACAGTAACTATAATTTCATTTAAAATCTGTTTCTGAAACTTTATAAACCTTCAAATTATTTAAAACTGTGCTGAATTTTAAGTTTTAATAAATATGAAGTAGACCTATAAAATGTTCATGTTGTATTACAGTACTTAAGTTAAACATTCTTTGTCCCTGTAGTTTGTTTTTTTTTTTTTCCTGTAAATGAGTGCTGTGTTTTCAGGCTGGAAGAGCGTGGAGAGCGTCCCCAAACTGGTGGAGGACTATCTGAACAAGAAGCTGAAGGTGGACGAGTTTGTGACCCACACTCTGCCCTTTGACCAGATCAACCAGGGCTTCGACCTCATGCACGCTGGAGAGAGGTGTGACTTTACATTACTTTTTTTTTCATGTTTTGTCATAATTTCAGATGAAGGGCATGTGTAGCATATGTGATGCAGATGCTGTAGTTACATGGTTATTAACAATATTGTTGGGCTAGCTCACAGAAGTTCCAGGTTTGGCTCAGGAAGGATTAGGGATGCATTTAAAGCACACAAACCAGAAATATGGTGCAAAAGGTGATTTGTATTAAAGTATTTACAATATTTACAATATTTACAGAAGTGCACTGTTTATGAATCGGTACATTGTGTTAATAAACGGATGATTAAAGTTCAATAATTCAAGTTTCCAAGTGGTTCCAGATAAACCAGACCCCTTCCCAGTGTATTAATCCCACAGTTCGTTAGGCTTACGCCAGAGGGCAATAGTCCATTCAGAGTGCAAAACGCAGCCAGTTCCAAAGACTGAATGAGTCTTTAGAGACAGCATTCAGTTTGTGTGTGTGTGTGGGGGGGGGCAGGCTACAGCGCCTCCTACCGCACAGAAGGGGGCAGTGGTTTGTCTCTCCGGGCTCTTTTCCTCAGGCCCGAGGCCTATGGGTAGCTCGCCATCAGGAAACCTGGCCAGTTCCCGGTGGTTTTCACTCTCACAAAAGGCACACAGTTCACAGTGGTAGAGGCATCTACAATCTGCAGCAGCTCCAACTCTCTCCCCGGTCCCACACACGCTCTCCCAACAATGGGCACCACCATATTTAAAACTATGACGGAAGTCCCGCAAAGTCTTGCACCAAATCTCGTGCCAAATCTCGCGAGATTACAGACATGATATCAACGGTGGAGTGAAGGGAAACATATAAGGCAGGGAGAATAGCCTAACAAAACGGCTGGGTTACACATGGGATTCTATAAATCCTGTGGCAATGAACTGAACAGATAATCCACAAATTTGACACATTTATGTTTTTTCAAAGATTCATACAAACTGAATAAAAAATACCTTGTGGATGTTCTGACGGAGAAGAAATTGAACTTTATGAGAATATGATAAAACATCTGCAGGAAATTTTCTGACTTTCAGTTTTAACTATAGACACCATTATCAAGTTTTTTCAAAAAAAAAAAAAAAAAAAAAAAAATTGGTAAAAAAAAAAAAAAAAGTCAGCACCACTTCAAATTATTATTATTATTATCATTTTATTTTATATTATTATTATTATTTTTTTTACTAACTAAATATACTGTATTGCCGTCAGTATTTCTGGGAGGTGTTCACCATCTAGAGTGGCAAGTTCAAATCCCACCCAAGCTACTGTTTTTGAGCCCTTGGCCAAGACACGTTTTCCCCTTTACCCCCTCTACACCGTAATGGAAGTTTATATAATAGCAGTGCAGTTGGTTTCAAATGGAAGGCCATCAGACGTTAAAAAAAAAAAGCAGCAGGTTCACTATGGTTGCACAATTGATTAGGCTGTTATTATTGGATTTTATGTAGATTTCTGTAGGCAACATGTTATTTTCTCACATCTTTTCTTGTCTGTTCCTCTAGTATCCGCACAGTGCTGACCTTCTGAAGTGCCACACGTCCAGCCCCTTCACGTCCGGCCTTTACACAATCAAAACGGCACTTATTTGTCTTACTGTGAATGCTAATTTACAGTGTTAGTTTGTTTTCTAATCTTAAGGAAAAAAAAAAGTTTGAACTAAAAAGTAAATCGGTTTGAAAATTGTCCATGTGTGATTATTTTGTTTTGTCATTCACTGTACTTTTCAGTCATATGCACAGACTTCGATGGTTAAGTCATTACAGGTGATTTTAATGTACTTGCGGATAATGTGTGTGACAAAAATGCTAAAGAGCTCAGTGCTGTCCTTGAAACTTTTGGTCTGACTCAGTATGTCAGTGAGGCCACACACAACAGAGGGCACACTCTGGACCTGCTCATTACAAAGGGTGTAAATATTTCAACTGTCAGTGTGGTTGATGTTGCTCTGTCTGATCATCTCTGTGTCTTCTTTGACCTGGCTGTTATTCCCAAACACCGGCTGGTCCTACAGTTGTTTGAAGGAGACACATAAATGAACCCAAGTGCACTGTTAATGGAAATGATATACTTTGAAAAAGCCTCATGTTCTAATGTTGATGATTTGTTGAACTCTGTACTTTGAGTATTCTGAATGTTCTGGACGCCGTTGCCCCGATGAAGGATAAATGGTTAAAGATAGGCAAAAAGCTTCGTGGAGGAATGATGACTCGGTCAGGGAAAAGGGAGTGCCAGAAGGCCGAGCGGAAATGGCACAAGTCAAACCTCCAGGTTCATTATGAGATTTACAGAGAAAAGATGCATATGTACAACCACAGTTTGGGTAGAACAAGAGCGAGGTACTTTTTGGATGTTACTGGAAATTGCAGTAACAGCTCTCCTTTCCTGTTTGCAACAGTGAACAGATTAATAAACTAATATCCACATTACACTGCAATGAGTTTGCAGTATTCTTGCATGATAAGATTCAGAGCATCAAAAACGCCATCAATTCCACAACACAAATAACCATGCAAGCCAATGGTTCAATATTGAATTTCCCACATGAATTAATTCATGTAGTAATAGAAGTAATGCACCAAAACAAATGCTCTGGTGCATTACTTCAAATTTATACTTATCTGCTTTTTCTTACATTGTCTTACTTAGATTGTTCAAAATGCCAAAATACCATGGTCAGTGAGAATTCTAAGGCTAATTGTTGGGCATTATTTTTTTTAGAACTGCACAGTAATAGTAGTAGTATCATCACTACGCTGTGAGCATAATTTGCCCATTTGAACCGTCTGCACTCTGAGGACCTCAGGGACCGGCCTCCTGCAGGTGCACAGAGTCAGGACTAAACACGGGGAGTCAGCGTTTCAGTTTTCCTGCAGCTAAAACCTGGAAAAGTCTTCCTGAACATGTGAGACAGGCCTCTGCTCTGACTCTGTTTAAATCCAGGCTCAAAACAGTTCTGTTTAGCTGCGTATGACTGAAAGGTTTTCATTCTGCACTCTTAATGTCTTATTCTGTAAAGCACTTTGAATTACTTTGTGTACGAATTGTGCTATACAAATAAACCTGCCTTACATTGCCTATGAATGAATGGTAAAATAGAAATAGGCCTATGTATGCACATTTAGGTTCCTGAAAACATCTATTAAAGGCTGTTAAAGTATAGCAGATAAGGGTTTTATGGTCAATTGTATATAAGCCAGGAAATTGTTTTTGAAAGAAAAAAAATATAGGCCTATAATTTAATAACAAAATCTTTACTTTTTTTTTATCAAAATAAATAAAAAGAGATAAAAAAAAAAAAAAAAACTTTTCTTTTATTATAGTAAAATTTGAAAAAAAAAAAAAAAAATCGATATCAAGCTGTGTCCGCGCATGCGCCGTGTCGAAACCCACCTGCTCCAATCAGTATTTGAACACAAGCTCCAAAAGTGCCGAGATCGCAGAAGATGGCGACCGCTCTGGTGGTGAGTGCATCGCTAACTTTACACATCCAAACAAAAGACTTTAATTACCATTTATCTAGTCATTTATTAAACTATTTCTCCCCCCCTTAATCCAGCAACGGTTTACGCGTAAAACCAACGTGGTTGAAAAGACGCGCCCCAATCCACGTTGACTTCACAACTTTCAACAGAAACTACTTTGCACAAAATATAAAGGATTTCCTGTTTAAAGTAACGTTAACGCATTACACTTAAAGAGAGTAGGCTGAATGTTTGTAATTGCAATGTTTTGGTAGGTTTGCACATACTATTTACTCAGGACAGCCCCAGTTTTGAGTCCTGTGTCCCCTGTCATAGCAGATTTATCCAAAACCGTTTTTAACCGTTTTATACAAGAAATGTCCCATGTGTCCCTATTTTTGACCAATTTGAAACCTGCCAACAGTAAAAAGAGGCATAAACTGTCATTCGGTTAGATAAAATACAGAAAAACTGCTTAAAAATGACCAAAACATAAAGAAAATGTGACTATACTGACTCACGTCTTAGTCATGAATGGTCTCTGCATAACAATTGTCCTTAATTACGCTCTCATTTCACTATTTTATTATTACCAACTGCCCTAAACTGAGGATTTCCCAGTTTTTCATTGAATAGTAAATAGTTTTGGTTAAATTACATGTGGAAAATGTTGTCAAACCATTAACTTGGCACAAAGCAAACTTTACTCGATTTACACTACAGAGACACTTGAAAATCAAATAAAATCAAAAGCTTATTGACATTTGGGGGTAATTAAGCTGATGATTAAGTTATAGTTTTTAATTAGTTCTATTTACCGTATAACTCCATCCATCCATCCATTTTCTCCCGCTTAATCCGGCTGGGTCGCGGGGGCAGCTCGCTGCCCATTACTCTGTGCACCAGACCCAGACCCCTATGAACCCCTCTGCAGGTGGTGAGCCCACAGGAGGGAGGAATTCCTTGACGGTCCTTGATTGTAAATTGTTCATAGGGGTGTTGCATGTTTTTTGGTTGATGGGGGGAAACCGTAGTACCCGGAGGAAACCCATCCAGACACGGGGAGGAAACATGCAAACTCCACACAGAAAGGCCCGGGCGACCCAGGGATCGAACCTGTAACCTTCTTGCTGTGAGGCATGAGTGTTGCCACTCAGCCACCGTGCCGCAATAATATATATTATAATATTCACAATAATTGGATAAAATTGGATAATTGGCATATTTACTAAGAGAAATATAGTCCTGTCTTCTTCAGCATGGAATCAAAGTGTATTGCTGGGTTTCAGATACAGACGGGGGCAGCTAAAATGAACATTGTTCCAAATATTTGTAGTAATACACTGAGTTCGTGGCTCTAGTCAGTAATTCAATTTTCACTAATTTTTCAGATTCTAGACTGTGATGTTATACTCCCAGATGGGAAATATCCAAAATGTTGAACCTGATGATTTATATTTGAGGTTAGACAAAGAATTCACTGTATTACAACAAACATCTTAACAAATGCCCCATCTCTATTCACTATTATTGAACTGTAATGTTGTGTTGTCATCAATAACCCAGCGATTTAAAGGGAAAACTGTCTGACATCCTCCCATCTGGCAATGTGGCAATTGCTTTCTAGAATCTGAATTGCTTTCTAGAATCTGAAAACCACCAATTGTCGTTTTGGCGTAATTAAGTTGATTGTTAATGTAAAATTATTGAGTTCTGTTGATTTCTAAATGCCACAAAATATTCAGAGTAATTTGAGTTACAGGAAAATGTAAAATGTTAAAAATTGACATTTTGAGTCAAAAGTTGCTACCGTTCCATCTCCTTCTGAACGAGCAGGACATACGTTTTCCTGATTATAAAAATGTATATTCATTTGTAATCAATTGCCACATTTTTCAGTGAAATTGTGCCAGTAATGAATGATTTCAATGGGTCAAAAAGGTTAATTAATTTCATTGTAGTAATGTTTTGCCATTGTAGGTGTCAACCACAGTTCCGACAAATCCTAAAAAGGAGAAGTGTGAAAAAGCTGCTCCAAAAGTTGTCAGTCCAGAGGTGTACATCAAGCACCCACTGCAAAACAGGTACGATCAATGTCAATTTTTACTTTTTTATTATATTTATATATATTTAAATGTTGTATTTATTTTGAAGTCGTTACTAAGTTAAACTAAAAATGACATTAGTAGCAAACGCTGACCAATCACAATGACACACCCAACTTCTTTGCATGGATCTGTGCTTGAGATGACCTCAACTTCTGTCGTGCAATGTGAAAGGGCACTCTGCAACTATTCTGCTCGTCACCATGGTGATGTTTTTGTTTTGTTTTTTTTGTTTGGAATATTCCACAGTATTGCATAAAACCTATCCATCTTGCGTTTATTCCATTCAACTGGTGTTTTTATTACTAACTTTAATACATTAGTTTATGTATAAAATGTATTTACTGGGAGCGGGGAGTCACTTCTCCACAGATCTGACCCGTCTCATAGATATGGATAAGTTTAATGCAATGCTGTGGAACATTCCAGCCAGAGCAATGTCATAACTTCATGCAGATGCAGAAAACTTACACAGTGCATGATTTAAGAAAAATTAAATGAATGTCCAGAGGTGTGAAACAAAAACTCTGTATTCAATTATTAGAACAATTTCTGCATCCTAAATTGCTAACTTTTCAAAAAATATTTACTACAAAGAACAAAAACTGCATTAGAACTACCACAGGTATGTTTTAACACTCCTGTTGTTTGCAGGTGGGCCCTTTGGTTTTTCAAGAATGACAAAAGTAAGACGTGGCAGGCCAACCTCCGGCTCATCTCAAAGTTTCACACTGTAGAAGACTTCTGGGCGTGAGCAGTGCCGTTTCCTCTTCTCTTGATTGTCTGAGGGTCTGTGTTATAATAAAATCCTGCTCCGTCCACAGGCTGTACAACCACATCCAGCTGTCCAGTAACCTCATGTCCGGCTGTGACTACTCCCTCTTTAAGGTCAGCCTCTTGTTTTTTGCTAAATTAAAAGCGCATGCATGTACCTGTCATGAGCTAATGTAGGGCAGGGCAATATGGTGACTATAAACTGGAGAGACGGCAATAAAAAGACACCTCGAATTATTTTTAGTTGACGTACTTTTCAGTTGTACTTTTAACTTTCAACATAACATGGAACAAATTCAAAGTTCAAACCCTGAAGTGGTTAATTACAGCCTTCTTGGACGTCTTGAGACTCAACTATAGTAATCCTTGTAACAGCAGACCACGTGAAAACCCCAGTAGGCCATTCATTCCCTTCAGTAAGATCAAGAATAAAGACTGTAGAACTGGGCACTGGAGGTGGTAGAGCTGAGGCCGAAGCGAGTGTAGGGGACGAGGAGAGGATGAGATTCTGAAGTGGAGCCGGCGAGGAGGCGAGGCGGGGCGTGGCACAAACCGAACTGGCTGTGTATCTGGAGTGGGGGGTTTAAATGGGCGGGAGGAGTCATGGGAGTGAGATGATGAAGTCTGAGGAGCAGGTAAACTCTGGAGATGGAGATCACCTGGAGGTAGATGCGAGCCAAGTTGGGTCTTCCAGGTTGAATTTATGCGATCTCCATTTGTTTTTGTACATTTGAGTCCATAACATCATTTTAAAGATGTAATTGTCATTTTATGTACAAAAGAAACTTATGAGAAACTAACTTGGCTAGGTAATTTTATTTTTCACCTCTTGTTATTTCAGAGCGAATTATGCCACATGTTCCAGACGTTGCATAGAGCAGTGTTTGTTTGTGTACTTTTAGTGGTGCATGGGGCTTCTGCTATTTGAGTATTTGTTTTATTTAGAGACAAATTGTCCTTTTGGAGAAGCATTATTTAGTCTCACATTGTCCCTAATTTAGACCAGGTATAGGCCAGGTTTAGATCTGGTGGACCACATATTATGTTAGGTGGTACTTGGTATAAAAGGTTTGTGAAATACTGGCCTATGCAGTATGAAACAGAAATGTAGTGTTCATTAATTGGACAGAACCAACTGATGATGGTGTACTTTTAATCTCCACTGTCTCCTGCCTTCTTATTTTTCTTTGTCAGTAGGAGCTCGTACTGACACGTGTTGTTGTGTTGGTGCAGGATGGCATCGAGCCCATGTGGGAGGATGAGAAGAACCGCAGAGGAGGCCGCTGGCTCATCACTCTGTCCAAGCAGCAGCGCAAAGCTGACCTGGACCGCTTCTGGCTCGAGACTGTGCGTAGATCACGGGCTTATATACAGGGCATTTCACTACACGGCAGGCATAGAAAAGCTTTCAGTTCCCCGTCTTGATCAAATGATACAAACTGAGCCCAGCCTCCATTTTGTGCTCAGCTCCTGTGCCTGGTTGGAGAGGCGTTTGACGACTACAGCGACGACGTGTGTGGAGCGGTCATCAATGTGCGCGCCAAAGGAGACAAGATCGCCATCTGGACCACAGACTACGAGAACAAGGAGGCCATTACACACATAGGGTAAGACACTACACACACTATAGAGAGGCTGTCACACACATAGGGTAAGACACTACACACACTATAGAGAGGCTGTCACACACACAGGGTAAGATACTACACACACTGCACTGAGGTTGCCCATCAGACAAAGTACTCTCTTAGGGCCTTTCCCAAACAGCTTGCTCCTCTTTCCTTCCCCTAACACAAGGTTTTACACATTCCCACGACGGGCAGTGCCATCCAAAATGATCCAAAAAATGATGTTTGTTTAGGTTTATGTAGAAATGTAAGCTTCATAACTTGGTCACTGAAATGGTCAGCTAAGCATTTATAAATTAAAGTTAAAATGCTGCTGAAATGAAAGGTGTATTTATTTGGGTTTTGAAGCAAGATAAATGCATTTGACATTTTTTACTCACTGATAAGATGATATAATAAGGCTCATCTGGATCTGTACTATGAACGTCATCAATCATCTTTATAAGATATAGCGTGATATAAAACTATTAATATTGGTGACAGTTGTGCGTCATTTGTTCAAGCGAGTAATACTGGTGAAGAGTTATACACTACACTAACTGCATTAGGACACTGGTGTAAAACAGAATATTCAGGAGACTACATTTTATTTTGACAATATTTACACAGCACAAATACTAAAACTACACAGAATGTAGCGTTATAATACACCACTGAATGAGCGCCCGCTATTAAACTCGAGAAAAACCTCCAAAGGGGATTTGACAGGTTTGGGAAAGTGCCTTAGTGTTAGTGTTTGTTTCTTTGTTTGTTTTCTTAATTGATCCCCATTTTCCACTGCAGGCGCGTGTACAAGGAGAGGTTAGGAGTGCCCCCTAAAGTGATCATCGGGTACCAGTCTCATGCAGACACAGCCACCAAGAGCAGCTCCACCACCAAGAACAAGTTTGTGGCATGATCACCGTGCACACAACTCCAACTGTTCATTTCTTTGGACTTCCTCCTCCTTTTGTTTGTTTTATAAATATTCTCTAAAATGGGAGGTTAATATATTACAGCTCTGACGCGCAGTGAAGTATTAGTTCATTCTTGATTCTGACCAAAGACGAGAAAAGCTTGTGTTAAGTTTACTTGAAATTATTCCTTTGTTTATTGAATACAGAAGATTTGGAAGTGACCATTTGATGTACCTGAATATGCAGTATTTTACTTTAGAGCCTGTACTGAAACTTGGCCTGTAAGTCTATTTATAGGTGGCAAGGGAAAAAATCTTTGAGTGCCTTATTCTTATTTTCTGTGAACCAAATGTAAATAAAAGTAACATTCATAACATGTCTTGACCTGTATTTTACATATTATGGTATAGTATTGTGTAAAAATCAATATATAAAATGATGCTAAGTGCACCGCTAACTCAGGTTAAAGGACCCATATTACACTGCAGTATTATTCTATGTTGTATTGCTGTTTATACAGGAAGTGCTTCACTGTGTTTTTAAACTCCATACACCTTCACTAGAATCAGCGCCGGAATTGCCAAACTCCACTGAACTAAAGGTAAAATTTAGCTGTTAATTTGAAAACTACCACTTTGTGACATCACAAGGCGGAACAGAGCATTTTGATCTTTGGAGATGTAGACAGACTGATGATAAAGGGTTACTCAAATGTGTGAATTTATTCATTTATTTTGGGCAAGTAAGCAAATACGTTATTTTACACATACATTAACATTTACATATACATAAAATTTGCCCAAAAAGGAGTGGGAAGAAGGAAACTTGTTTAATCCCACCCCCTCTTCTAATTTAACATAATGCGCTTTCTTGTGCGTTCTTCAGACATTTTATATTAGACTATATGAACGGAATGAAACAAAACAACTCCAGGTCTGTTTTTGAGGAAGTAACACAATTCTAAAATGCAAATTTCAAGCTCACGAGAGTCAAAGTGGCATAATACAGGATCTTTAAACTACATGTGCACTGCTGAGGTCATCGGCTGCAACCTCCTGTCTCTCCAGGACCTGTACATCTCCAGGACTCGTGGGCAGGAGTCGGATCACAGCTGACTCTTCTCACCCTGGACACGCACTATCTGAGCAATTCTCCACGAGGTAAGAGGTTCTGGCCCTATGGAACGTAGCCGCCTGCCCCAGAACAGTTTCTTTCCTCTGCTGTTGAAACACGTGAAGACATAGATTCTGTCACTTTAAAAACTCTTCAGCGGTTCTGTATGGGGCTGCTAGCTTTTGCACTTGTTTGGTGTTCTGTCCATACTGTCAAATTTAGTCAGAAATTAAATGTATTTTTAATACTTTATTTTATGAATAAAGAAAACTGCAATGAAATGGTTTTAACTTACTTTTTTTTTTTTTTTTAAACCATTATTTAAACCTTTAGTTTGCACCATTTCACCAAAACACATTCCATATAATTTTCACTGTCATGAAAGGTTTTGATAAGTAAAAGTGAAACACATTAATCCAATAATCCACAGGATTACAGCCCTTCTGTAGACTACACCTTAGTTCAGAACTGCAGTGTTATTTATTTTATGAAAAAATACAGGCATTCAATTGTGTGATTTGAAACATTTGTCATAAAAAAAATAATTTTGAAATATATACACAGAAAAATCATAAAACTGAATAAGTAAAATAAATAAACTCTCAACATTCATATGCATTTCTCCAGACTTCCTCCAGATGTCAGCAGTGCTCCACTGATGATTTCACCTCTGTCAAACATAAAGCTGCAGAACATTTTCTATACAATTCCATCTGATTATAAATGTTTATTCTTATATTTAGACCAAGATAACTCAAGTGTCTGACTCCAGTAGTTCTTTTATGACCTTTTATTCTTGTGTAGTCTATTGGTTTTGCCCTTAACTTACACAATGTTGTATTTTGATTTATTTATGCATGCGAGTAATGCAGTATTGTCTGGCAACTGAGGCTTGAGTGCTCAGAATATTACAGTTTTCAGCTAAAAACTGCAAATTAAATGTTAAACTAGAAAAGCACTCATAGAGCGCAGACCTCTGCCAAGCAGCTCAGTTTTCAAAGTGATCCAGAATCCAGGATTTCTTCTGGATCATCACCAAAATTTAATCATCTGTTGGATTTACCATTAGGAACATTTCCTGAAAATTTCATCAAGATCCGTCCATAACTTTTTGAGTTATCTTGCTAACTAACAAACAAACAAACAAACAAACAAACCAAACCAAACCAAACCAAAAGTCAAGTCATTTTATTGATATAGCACATTTAAACAACTGTAACAAGTTGCACCAAAGTGCTTTACAGCATTAAACACATTATAGTGGAACAATAAAACAAATGTAAAATGTATAAAATATTACATAAAAGAGTGGCTTAATACACAAATATAAAACTCTTAAGTTGACAGCCTCAGAGCAGGGCATCCAGAGCTTAGGGGCCACAACAGAGAAAGCTCAGACTCCTTTGGTTTTGAGGCAGGATGGTGGGACGGACAGTAGATTGAGAGAGTTTGACCTGAGAGACTGAGGGGCAGTGTGTGGGGTTAAAAGATCAGTGATGTACTGTGGCGCCAGTGAGCTGAGTGATTTAAAAAGAAATAACATTTTAAAATCAGTTCTGTATTTAACAGGTAACCAGTGGAGTTGGGCTAGGATGGGTGTAAAATAGTCTCTCTTTTTGGACCCAGTGAGTCTGGCAGCAGCATTTTGGACTAACTGTAACCTAGTGAGGGAGGATTGTGGGAGGCCTGCAGTAGTCCAGTCTATTGGTTACAAAAGCGTGTATGATTATTTCAAAGTTATTGCGTATTAGGATTCGTTTTAATTTAGTGATTTGTCTTAGCTGAAAAAAGCTAGTTTTAACAACATTTGAGATTTCTTTCTCAAAGTTTAAAAGAGAGTCCATAAAAACACCAAGGTTCCTTACAGAACTGTGCAAATTTGTAGCAGGAGGCCCAAGGTCAGATGTGAGGGTGTCAGTGTAAGGTCCAAATAGAATAACTTCAGTCTTATTTTCATTTAGCTGGAGAAAATTAAAGGACATCCATTTTTTTATTTCCACAAGACAGGCATGGAGAGTGGCAAAGGACGAGCCATTTTTTGGGGAGACAGAAAGATAAAGCTGGGTGTCGTTAGCAAAGAGGTGGTACTTAATCTGATGTTTCTCTAGACCACGATTAAGGGTGGGAATGGGACCAGAGACAAACACGGACATGCCTTGAGCAGTCCGCGGTTTCAGAACATTGAAAAGTTCCCCAAAATCCCTTTTTGTGTTTTCTGATCTCCCGTGTGACATGTCGTTTGAACCCCACATGAACTATAATCCTATAGATTGTAGAGGGCATGGATTGGAGCAGGTCAGGGAGTCTTCTCACAATCTGAGACACCATGGCTCCCGGGAATGCGAAATGGTGTTAAAAAAGCGAACATGCCTGATTATTTAGTCACCGATAATAACTGTTTTTGGGGGGAACAGTGGCTGTGGCTGAAGATCAGTTGGTGGATTTGTGAGCTGTGGATCATTGCCATGTGAGGAGGACTGACAGGAGATGGGGGTCTTGGACTGAGGGGCCGGGCCAGGTGCTGACCTATCAGCAGTGCATTCCTGCTGCAGGGGCGCATTCTCGGGCAAGAACACCAGTTGGGCCACAGCTTGTTGTAACCGCAGCTCCATTGGTGACCTCAGCGCCATCGGCTGTGCCGTGGTTTGGAACCGTGATACCACCGATGACGGTGAGTCTGCGCGCAGCAAGTAGTGGAGCGGCAAGACCGGGGCTTGACGACCACTGGATCGCCTCAAGACAGCCTCTTTTAAGATTTGTCATCTGGCAGAGGGAGGAGGCCCTTCTCCAGGCCATATTAGTCAGGTTCATGGGGATGCAAGCCCACTCATAGCCATGTTTTTCAGTATAATAAATACAAATTGTACATACTGGGGCTTTAAATACATCCATACAATAAGCAGTAAGCATAAGTAAAATGTCATGTCATTGTAAAATACACTATAGAAAATAATATCTATGAAATTTCAAAAACAATGTCTTGGGAGCTCTGCAGCTGTCCCAGGTTATTTCTTATGGCACCTCTGCTGCTCAGGTGCCATAGCAGTGTGGTGGGTGGGAATACACTATAGGGCATACATACAGATGGGTGAAGTGTCAGGGAAGACTCTGAACAGCCACTCAGCTCTCACACATTAGCCTGCCCTGCTCCCTCCACACCACAGACATGAGCACTCTGGCTTTAATGGCACTGTCCACTGGAGTGTGTCCTGTTCATTTAGCAGCTCACTGAGATTCTGCTCTGGATCATCTACATGTGTGAAATATGAAACGTCTGATCCTTCTTCATGAGCTGGACTCCCCTGCCTCATTGACCTGCTCCTCCCCAGCACACCCCCACCCTCCTCCAGCACTAGCCCCTGTCTCACCTCTGCACAGGCTGATAGATCCTTCTGTGTCTCTGTCCCTACACTCTGCAACTCATTCTCCAACAGAGTGTAAAAATTATAATGAATAATATTACATAACAGAGTCAACTCTTTGGGCAACAGATGTAACAGCAGTGTGCTGGGTGGGAGTGGTCTCTTCATTACAGCAGTGTGGTGGGTGGGAGTGGTCTCTTGAGGTAGCAGTGACTCACAAATCCAGAATGATCAGTCTCTGTATTTTTATACTCAAACAGATTGAGACAGTATCAGATCATCAGCAAATGAGCTCATTGGTCTTCTGTAATTTTGAACAATTATATTCCCCATACCAGATTGACAGTTTAGTGCTTCGCTCATTCATTCTGCAGAAATCTGTGCTGTTTTCCTTTCTTCTTTCCTCGTAAGCAGCCATTATAGTTTTGATATGAACTGACCATGCATGTCCCTGATTGGCCAATCCATCTGTCAATCACACCCATCTGAACTCACCTTTGTAAAGTACTGGAGAACTGTGTATTCTCAATTGTAGTGAAAAAATACAACATGAGATTAAAGCATCTTAATGTTTGTTTAACCATTTATAATCCACAATTATCATTAATTAGAGAAGGAAACAATTGCACATGTACGCTCTGCAAGATGATTATTTTCAAATTTTCTCTGTAGTATTGTACAGTTTGAAGCCTGCATGATGAATATGTATTTTTTGTATTCATAATGTATTTGTTACTTCCCAACCCTGACAATGACAAACTAAAAACTACTCTTTGCACAGCGTAAACACCCAAAATGCACCAACATAAAGAACCCAGTGTCATTTTCTCTTCTGGATATGGATTATAAAGTCTGTTTGGGTCGCATCAAATTTCTTAACTGCATGGAAAGTCTTTTTGTTAGTCTGCAAATGAGCCTATGGTAATTCAGCTTCCCTTAGAACATAAACAGAGAGTAAATCTGATTAAAACCTCCAGAGAGGCAGCCATCGTGCACATTTAATTCAAAAACACCATTTGGCAAAGGTCCGCAGGTCTTCATAATGCAAATGTGTGTGTTGAGAGGGTTGTTTGTCACACGCTGGCTTGTCCTTGGGCGGGGCGGTTGGGTAGGCTTACGGCTCCTGGTTTGGCCGCCGACCCACACATCTGCTATGTCTGATCACAGAGACGTCCTCCTGTCCTGTCTCCATAGATTATATATTTAAATGGCCAACATTCCAAATGGGGATGCTTCTGGCTCCAACGATCCTGGCTCCAATCGACTTTACATTGAAGCATCTCTGTAACTGCTGCTGTCAGGCTTGTCATTTTGGTCTTAAACTGTTCGAATTAACCCGCTCTACATGATCTATAACTGCTAACCTTGTGAGCTTCATTTGACTCACTCCCTTAGTCCACTTTTTTATATGTCTATGCCTGTCTCACTATACTGACACATGGGGAGAATGGATTTTCATTTAAAGAAGGCTTATTATGCTAATGTTTTAAAACTTTTTACCATGTTATAATACTGTTCCCTCATCAAAAACCTGCCTGAAGAGGTTTAAGATGTCACCCCTGCATGTTTAAGCATTTTAGTGCTCTATCCCGGGCCCTATCCAAACCCTCCTTACAGTTAGCTATTAGATTCTGTCCAATGCTCAGCCCACAAGTCTACATCACCCATGCTCTCACACGACAATTCTCCATAAATTTACAAAATACCAGGATATAAAACTGTACACAACAATTTCACAAACCTGATGTGGTGTGCAGTAGTTTCATGCACGCTGATTGTGTTGTGATAGCGCTCTGTAGGGGGAGTGACTTGGCGTGGAGAGCAAAGGGAGGGGAGACCCGAAGCATCAAAACGAAAGTGAAACTTATAAAACATGCTAATATGCTGTTATCAGTGAATATAGCATTTTCAAAACAATGAAAGGCAACATGGTGATCTATTACGTTATGTGTTAGCGGTTAGTACCCGATAGAAGTAAAATACCTCCTTAATTCTTGACTTAGGGTTAGGGTTATGTGAACTTCAGTGTCTATGTAGGTGGCTGAAGTATGCCTCACCCTCAAACTGTAAAACGTCTGCCTTGTTTTTTTGTTTTTTTGTCTATGTTAAAGGTGCACTGCATAACTTTTCTGGTGGAGGGTCTGTCACATACTTTTCTCCATGGAGATGTTATTGCCTTGTCTGGAATGTTTCACAGTATGGTATTAAACCAAGCTCGCACTAAGAATGTTTGTTTTTCTAGGTATTTTTGAGCAATAAAAAGATTACTCTCCATACTAAGTCACTCCCCCTATAGAGCGCTATCACAACACAATCAGTGTGCATGAATTAATTTCATTGTAGTTAGGCCTTCCCTGACCAGCCGGGAGACATAGTCCCTCCAGCGTGTCCTGGGTCTTCCCCGGAGCCTCCTCCCGGTGGGACATGCCCGGAACACCTCCTGAGGGAGGCGTCCAGGAGGCATCCGGAACAGATGCCCAAGTCACCCCAGCTGGCTCCTCTCGATGTGGAGGAGCAGCGGCTCTACTCTGAGCTCCTCCTGTTTGACTGAGCTCCTCACCCTATCTCTAAGGGAGCGCTCAGACACTCTGCGGAGGAAACTCATTTCGGCCGCTTGTATCCGCGATCTTGTCCTTTTGGTCATTACCCAAAGCTCATGACCATAGGTGAGGGTAGGAACATAGACTGACCGGTAAATCGAGAGCTTTGCCAAAGGGAGCTGAACCTTTAATGTGCATTAGTATTTATTTATTTATTTCTCTGTTTTGACCAATGTCTTCCTTATTATTTAATAGTTTAACAGTTTAATACAAAAAATACGTATAAAAATAGAGAAAGGAATGCTCTGACTAAGCCCACACAGAAGCCCTTCAGGCACACAGAGTCTTATGCAAAACATGCTCCCTGTAGTCCTTAGGTCCATCCATCTCTGTCTGCCCGTGTAGACCCCTCCTCCCTCCGCTATCTGACCCACTTCTCTGCTCCACATCTGAGGCACATCTGAATGAGGTGAGGGCACCGGGGCGGAGGTCAAGTGGAGTTTCTCTGGTAACATCGCAAGGACAGACATTTGGGTTCATCATGTATCATCATAATGTTCTAATAGGGACGGGGCAAGATCACGAGCCACAAGATATTGCATGATAAAATTGAAACAAGACTGTGTGCACAAACCCAAAACATGCACAACTGGTCCAATCCTCCAGCTAAGGTAGTACTGAACCAAACTAGCTCTAACAAGATCTGGAGATGGATCCCCAAGCACTTTGCTGCAAAATTGATTCTTGTGAGCTTTAAGCCATGTTAGAATGCAGTTGCCTCATCAAAAGCATAACTGGAATTGTGTTTTGTTTCATTCACATATGTTTGAGTAACTTTATTATTAATCTGTCTGCATCTCCAAAGCTCAAAATGCTCTGTTCCACCTTGTCATGAAGCGGTAGTTTTCAAATTAATAGCTACCTAACCTTTTGTTCAGCAGAGATTGGCAATTCCAGGTATGAAATTATCCAAATGATTCCAGTGAAACGTATGGAGTTTAAAAGCACAGTGCAGCACTTCCTGTATTGCAACATGACATCACAAGGTGGAACAGAGTGTTTTCACTTTGAGAGAACGTGGTGGATACATCTGCCATCTGTTAGTATTTCATTTCATTTCATTTACATTTTCACATTCGTTTACATTTAACAAGTTAATTATAGCACATAGTTGAATTTAATCCTTTATTTAGACTTATATTTTCTAATTTTGGGTGCACACATTTTAGTTACACTTTTTTTTTTTTTTTTTTTTTTTTTGAGTGGCCGGGCAGAGGACCCTTGGAGAAGACCATCGATGCTGAACAAAAGGGGGGAGCACTATTTAGTTAATTTTGCTGAGTTAATTTGTTTGACGTTACTTTATTATCGCTTGTTTTCTGTATTATAAGTATTTCCCTTTTTGTTACTTTAAATTAGTAGCTTTAGTTAATTATTTAATGTAATTTCCCCCTCTCTTGTGTTCAGTTTAGTCGCCCTCATCTATTTAAACTCACCTGTTCTCTGTTTAGGGGTTAGTTTTTGTTCTGTTTAGTTGGATTTAAGTTACCCCAGTTGGGCCTGACTTTTTGTTAATGATTTACTTAATTTGAGCCTTTGTTAAATTACATTTTTGAGACTTTATTAAATTTAAACATTTTTTTTTTATACCTTGTCTTTGCCATTTTTTTGTTTGGTCCACTACAGAGAATAATAAATAAGCAGGGTTTGTGTGTTAAATGTGTGTGATTGAAGTAAAACATAATAATAGGTATGTTTTTAATGAGGAAACAACATTATAGCACAGATGAGAAAATAGCGTAATATGGGCCCTTTAAAGGATGGATCAAATGCAGTGGCTAATGTTTCCTTACTACGGGACAATAAACTGTTCCTTAACCTTAAAAGTATGTTTTTACATTCAGCTCAGACAAAAAAAAAAGGATTAAGCCCTGGTTAGTTACGTTTTGAGAATTCGAATATAACAGCGGAAATAAAAATGCACAATTATAATGTAAAAACATAAGTTAGGCTGAAATTACCTTTCTCATCATCACTGCGTAATAATGAATTAAACAGAAAGTACACTTTTTCACTTCAAAGAGATTTGCTAATTTCAGAATACAGGCAGATGCAACTCATACCACATAATGTGAGCGACATCAGAACCTGGTAACGACTTTTACAATAGTATTTTCAACCATTTGTTTATTTAAAAGAATATGTGATATGATTATTGGTGAAGGTAAAATCAAGATTTTTAGGCTTTGCTGGACAAATACAGCACAATAGCTTTTCATGTAATCTATTACTTACTACACATTTAAAGTGAGGGTATTACACTTCTGTGGGGTATTAACTGCTAACACATATTTAGCTCACCGTGTTACCTTTAATTCTTTTGAAAATGTTATATTGGACAAAAACAATGTATTACACACTTAAGTCATTCCCCCTTCAGATCGATATCACAACACAATCAGCGTGCATTTCGCTGATGAAACTACTGCACATCTCATCATGGTTTGTGTTTGTGTGTTTGTTTTGTGTCCTACTTTTGTGTAATCGTGGACATGCATGATGGACAACATGCACGGATGTCATATAAAACTTCATCAGGCATATTTTTGATGAGAATGAAACAACATGGTAGAAAAGTCCAGAAAGTCAATCGAATTTTGTACCTCTTCTTTAAGGCTAGACCTACATCTTTTGTAAAGGGAAGGAAAAGTAACTGAAATTTGTACACTTGAAATAAAAATTGTTGCTTATTTTTGTTATATTCATGAGTATTTAAATCTGATGTGTAATTTAATGTTATAAACTGCCTTCAGTCACCTCCATTACAAAATTTTGAACATTCTAATGAGATAACATAAAGTTCTAGACCTGTTAAAATGCTAAGTGATTGTATCCTGTTGAAATTGCATTACTTAACACGGGTCAGTCCAAATGTAGCGTGTCGGACGTTTGTAACTCCGCCTCTAATCTGTATGCTGTTTAGTGGCGTGTTGTGCATTGATTAGCTGTGCGTGTAATCCTGCTCTGTGACAATGCTCAGTGAGATTAGGGGCCCCCAGCCACGGAGCCGCCCCTTTCTACTGGCTAATGGCTAAAAAAGCACCTTAATTGCCCTTGACTGGTGCAAGTAAATTAATTATTGATCGTTCTCCAGACTCCTCATCTGTACTTACACAGCCTTACAAATTCCTTTATCTCGCCCAACACTTCCTGGTTGTGGCTGTTGTTATGGAGGCGGCCCGGGCACGCTCCACTGGCCAACCCTGACCACCACATGTATGGGAGAGACAGCGGCGTAGCACTGCTCACACAAAAATATGTCACTTTCAAGTAGTGTTTTTGAGGAGAGGTGAGGATTTTTATCTATAATATGCTACACTGACTTTTTTGAACTTATATAGTGTATGTGTGTATGCGCATTAAAATTAAACTTTTTTTGTTGTGCATCTTTGAGTGAAAATAAAGTATCTATATTCTGTCTAAGTTTATACAGTTCACACTGAAGTTTGCCAGCGGTCTTTGCCCTCTCCTAAAGGGCACATATTACGCCATTTATCTGATCTAATGTTGTTTCCTCATAACAAACATACATTTTTAACACACAAACCCTGCATATTTTGGCTGAGTTCTTCTCTCAAACAGAAAACACTCTGTTCGACTCTTGTGGTGTCAAGCAGTAATAATTGTTCCTCTGTGTTTTTAAATTCCATTCACCTTCACTAGGCTAATTTGCATAAATTTTATTTATTTATTTATTTGGATGGGACAGTGCACATTAATGAACGTACAATTTTCACAAAATTACACAACTTGACATAAATATGCCGGATTTAGCACAATGCTAATTTCCATCCGTAGTCTCCGACATAAAATAACACTCATTGGACAATATTAGACTATATGTTGCAGTTGCAAACATAACAAGCAACATAAACAACAAACAAATACACAACAATGACACATGATACAATACATCTACAATATCGTTCTTCTGCTGATGGGCCTGGCCTAAAGTGCTGGATGAAAGCTGCTTCTCGCAGTGTGCATAGTAAAGTGCATTTAAGTGAGGTGCCTACTCTATTGATAATAATACATGATCCAATACATTTATAATACAGTTCTTCTGCTGATGGGCTTGGCCTAAAGTGCTGGATGAAGGTGCTTCTCGCAGTGTGCATAGTAAAGTGCATTTAAGTAAGGTGCCTTTTTTATGTAGTGTATACATGTAGGTGTGTGTGTGTGTGTATGCTTCTTGTATATTATGGCTAGTGTGTAATTGGATGATTATAGTTTTGATTGCTTTTGAGCCATATCTTAAGGTGTTTTTTAAATAATGCAAATGTTGAACTAGTTCTAATGGAAATAGGTATTGTGTTCCAGTTATTGCAACCTGTGATTGAGAGAGTGTTCTGAGCAAGGGTGGTTTTTCTAAACTGTACCTCACAGTCCCCCCTAGCAGCTGACCTGGTACAGTACCAGGTCAGATCTGGAACTGACAATAGCTATCAAACAGATGGTAAAAGGTACCTGATGAGTTGAAAACTACAGCTTCATGACATCACAAGGTGAAACAGAGCATTATAAACAGAGCATAATAAAGGGTTACTCAAACACGTGTGAACGAAACAAAACACAACTTCAGGTGTTTTTAATTATGTAACATTATAAAGACATAAAGGTCAATTTTGCGCAATATTGAAACTTTAAAAATATAAATGTTATTTTTCTAAGAAGTAGAAATATATTATTTTAACAAATTTTGTTTCATGCTGCAGAAAGACTGGAAATGAGCTCTGATCCTGAAATGCCTTTAATTAATCTATGTTATAGTTATTGCTGTTCGTATGATGTAATTGTAACCTATGATTTATATTTGAAACGTGTCTCCTCCTTAATTCTCTCACCTCCTACTTCCTCGTTTCCTGTGTTTTGACCCCGTTGCGTGAGAGCAGCTTTCTCAAACATGTTCAAACAGATGGATAGATGAGGTTTTAAGGGTGGGAGTCTGTGTAATATAAGTGTACACAACAGCGTCATTAATCAGATGATTGATTTTGTCACTGGGTCCCTGACAGAAAAGCCTAGGCTGGATCTGAGATGAGATATTACCGAAGAGCAGTACAGCAGTGTGTTTGGTGTCATTTTGGTAGGAAAATGTCAGAATGAATGGGATATCTACAAATACTGTGACACCAGGATATTGGTTTTGTATTGATTTGACAAGTTAAGGTTTATAAACGTCAGATATTATTTGACTCTGTTATTAAAAACAAGTACATATGGAATATGCTGGAAGCTGACCAATCACAGGGCAGCACGGTGGTTTCAGTAGAGCCAAAGATGAGGTGCCCAAACCAACCATGCAGACTATTTGATCAGAAATACAGACTATTTTGTTTCTCAAGAACATGGAAGAGCTTTGTGCATTTGTGGAGGGAAAATTGTTTGCGTCTTTCTCACATCTGAATCTAACCAAAGGTAGATTTTTCGGCTTGTTCTGCTGTTGTGATGCTTCGACCAATCAGCTTATTTGTTATATTTGTTTTAACATCCTAGTTTTGATACCCTTTGTGCAAGAGTCATCACAGATCGATAATATGTACAACTCAGAGAGGGCTTTCTTTTGTTCACCTGGCTTCCCCTGGATACTGTGATGTTGCAGGACACAGTTTTGTCCTGAGGGCTGTTACCCACTTCACACTGCCATGGCACAGGATCTGATAACTCTACCTATTGAGCTGCACTGAGACTTTTGTTTGAACTTTTCTGTTATTGTTGTATTTTACTGCTCAATGTGCTTAAATTGCCCTTCGGGGAGAGATAAAGTGACAGATATTGATTTGTTGTCTGACTATCAGCACAAAAGCTCAACTTATTCCCGTTACCATCAAGCTCCAGTCACACGCATAACAATTCCTACACAAACATAATTTCAGAATAAGAGCCCAGTAATTATAATGTCATTAGAACATGACAAGTGTCGCATTGCTAATTGATGTGCCGCTAATTAGCCTTTTACAAGTCTGCATTTATCTAACTAGCATCTCCAAATAATAGTTTAAAATTTTGTCTCAACTTCTATTTCAAACCAATTTTCCGCCAAAACAAAAAAAAAACGATTATAACTCCAGTGCACGGCTGACTAGTCTTTGGATAGAGTTTATGACATTTACCGCTGCGCTCCGTCTGCAAAGCACGTCTCAGAGTGTGTGAAATGAGACGCAGGGCTGTTCTGTTGCGTGTTTATTGCAGACTTTTTGACAGTACAATTCAGTCACGTCACAGGGCCCACTCCACTGCTCAGAATTGATAGGAACAGAAGGCATATGCGCATTTAGACATACAGACACACCAACCACTCTTGCCAAATCAGACGCTACGATATGTCAAAATGAAATATAGCTGCGTTGCTTTTCATCCGCCGAGTTATTCCGCAGGCTTTGTTGAGGGAGAAGAATGTTTTTTAAAGCGCTTTTTTGGATGAATCCATCTTTTGTTGTCAGTGCAGAGCTATGGCGGCGGAGCGATGCTTTCTTCAGAATTGTGTTAATATTTTCATTTCGCTGATTGCAACGTGCAGGATCTTGTTAAACTCCTGAGAGCAGAGGATCTGAGGTGAAACTTACTAACGGATGTGCATTGCTTCTCGGAAAAGTAGTCCCCAAATGCAGGCTGCTGGAATTATGGAATTATTTTTCATGCATTTGAGCAAAATGTGTCTTGCCCCAGTACAGATACATTGGATAAGCAGCTTTTGAGGTCAAAATAAGTCTGCGGTGTACTGTCTGCCTCTAATTATAAACTGTTTTCTTGTCCAAAAATCAGGAAGTGCACAATTAGCACGCTCGTTATTAGCATCACCATGATGGCAAACGCCACTCTAGTCTCGGAGAGTTGTGAAAAGTGCTTATAAACTCATCTCGGTGCAAAATTTGTATGCTCTGAATGCACAAGGTAAGTGTGTGTGTACAATCCCTCAGTCGTCCAGGGAGAACCCATGGCAAAAGGAGAGATTCAATTTGTCAACTTCTCCTTTTGGCAAGGTAAGTGAAGAATAATGTTGGACCACTGCAAACTGTTTAAAATGAACTAGTCCTGGTTTTCACGTTTTAAGTAAAAATCTGGTTCAACCCCTTTAAGTGTGTGACATTGTATAACAGTAATTTTCACTCTGGCCTAACAAGGACTGTCTGGGTGGGTTTCCTCCAGATACTACATTTTTCTAATCAAACTAACTGGTTCAGTTAGATTTCCACAGCATATAATATTCTAAAATCTGTGAACACTTTGTAATTATGACCTTTTAGTCCAAAATAAAACTGTGGAGATAATGGGATATGAAACCAATTGATAATGTGACCAGATTTGCTCAAAAACTGTGGCACCACTTTTTGGGGTGGTTAGTAATAATAAAATTATAAAAAGAGTATATATTTAAGAAAAAATTGTTATGCAATCGGCCCATTTATGATTTGTCAGTCAGTATACGTATAAGAGAGACATTTCAGTCAGTGCAATTGAGTACAGTTTATTTGCACTCTGGTCTGATTTCAATCATGTTTTTTTTGTATTTTGGCCAAATAAAAGACAATTTATGCTGCTCTTTACTGTGGGCAGATGTCAAATTGGTCAAAAATAAGGACATCTGGGTCTTGTATAAAACTGGGACAGATCACTGGTTTTGGATAAATCTGCTGGGACAGGGCTCAAAACTGGGACTGTCCCAGGTAAACCCTACCAATTGATCTACTCTCTAGCTGAGTACACCAGCTGGTGGTATGTTTGAGCTTCACCTTGTGTCAGATTTAATCCTGACTGTGAAACCAACCTTATTGTTATGACTACCCCACCATTCTGATCTAAGCCTCTGTGAGCTGCATGGCGTTGGTCCAGGGACATGAGAGATGTGGAGGCAGCGGCTGATAGACTAGCAGCATCTGAACAGTGAGTGCCAGGAGCCCACGGAGGAGCAGGGCTGTCTGACTTTCCCCATGCCCTCACATGTGCTCTGAGTGTGGACTAGTGCAGCCCCCTTCACACTGCCACCTCTTAAAAAACATGAAACACAGAAGTGGTTTGTTTTAAACAGTGGTCCAAAGTTATTTCTCATTTACCTAGCATGCAAATGCACATTTAATAATTATTAGAAAATAAACTTCTCTGATAAACCTCATTTCTCTATGCAAAGAGCTCAAGAGCTACTCACATATATTTGTGGCCATACCGGCTTGTCAAAGCCTGATCCCGTCAGATCTCAGAAGCTCAGCAGGGCCGGGCCTGGTTAGTTCTTGGATGGGAGACGCAGGGATAATCAGGTGCCACAGTGGGGCGCCAGTTGCAAAAACTGTTGTTGTGTCCTTAGGCAAGACACTTCACCCACATTGCCTAGTGTGAAAGTGGTGTGTGCGTGAGTGATAGTGGTGGTCGGAGGGGCTGATAGCACAGATTGGCAGCCGTGCATCCATCAGTCTGCCCCAGGGCAGCTGTGGCTACAGTTGTAACTTACCAAAACCGGGTATGGAGTGAATGAACAATGATCTGTAAAGTGTATTTGTGACATATGTCTGTGAAAAGCGCTATATAAATAAAAAAAAAACTTACTATATTTGTACAAATTCTGCTTAAATACATGGAAAAACATAACTCAGCTAGACTAAAATTTTACTAAAGACCCTACACTGAACTGCAAACCACCTCAACTTGACTTGGGAAACGAAATGGTTCAGTTATTGAGTTATTGGTTGGATTGGGTGATTAAAGGTTGATGGGGTGATAAACCTTCCTAGTCACAGCAAAATCAAATAATTGTCCAAATGCAAATGTCACCACACATTTTGGTAAATCAGTTGGCAAATTGATTGTTTTATTGACTGGCTAATTAAGTTGAATCTGATCCAATAAGTCAGTTAGTAAACACTCAGCAATTCCAGATGGATATTACAGGCCTAAAAAGGTTCAATATAAAGTCAGTGCTTTCAACAGGCTACCACTGCTACTACCACCATAATTACAGTTGTAGTACATTACAATAACTTTAATGGCCATTACTGTCTCAACTACTACCCAGCCACTACTAGTGTTATATTAGCTTCATTGCCTCCTCCTTCTTTAATGCAGGTTGTGATATGGGAATGGACATTGTGGTGGTGCCAGGTGCTTCCTAAAAATACCCCCTCTCATTGGTGCGGCTCTCAGGGATGCCGCTGCCATGCATTATGCATATATGCAGATGAGCCACAGGGAAATGGATTGCCTGAAAGGGCACCTGTGGTACCCCGCTCTAAGGTACACACAACACAGGAAATGAACTAAAGTGAGCCATCATTCAGCCACATACAGCTGTTTGGAGACGAGATAGAGACACGGAATTGACTATTCAGGAGAAGTCTGCTGGCTTCTATTACAGGCTCAGGAATAAACACAAAACATAGACTGTGTATCATTTTAATTAAAGCTGACACATTATGCTGTATTGTGGGATTTTACATGGTTTTTTATGTGCCTGTCTGATATTTTACACATAAATGGAATTCTGCAAAACATTTTATTTTTCTTTTGAACTCTTAGACTCCTGACACCCTCTGCAGATAACAGTGGGTAGTCAAACATGGTTATTGCCAACTTAACACATGATTTTTGAAAGGAAGATATATATTTTTAAATCTATCAAACTAGTTCTTAGCTCATAAAGCGTTTTGGCACATTGTTAATATTCACATGTATGGCTTTAAAACAGCTTTTTTTCAGACAACAAAGTGAAACCGGGGAAAGCCACCAAAGCCCAGTGAATCTGTGCTACTTACAGTTCTTACTTTCAAGTTCAGAATAGATCAAATACTTAATAATTAGATGCAGCGCAGTGGTGTCAATTAGTCACAAAGGGCTGTTTTTAGCGTAGTACTCTCTGGGTGAAACAAGTAAATGCACTCAAAAATAAAGTACTCCAGCATAAGTTAAATATTTTGTTTTGAATAACTGCCACTAGCTGATACCCAATAATATATAAGTTTTTCCCCCATCAATAGCAACATTACAAAACCTTAGGCGCGAGCATTATGGCAGGTTTAACATCAACAGTGTCCAGCAAATAGTTTTTAAATTGAATGATTAAAGGATAGGTTTAACACACAAACTAATGCTTGATCCGTAGCCAATACCAGTATTGTAAAGCTGCATCTACGCCTCAAAATCCCACCATTCTCTCCTTTAACTCCACCTCTGACTTTTGTCTGTCTTTTAGAGTGTCTTTTCTTATTCTTAGCGCTCTATCCTCCTTTTATTTATATTCTGGTCACGAGTGAGTGGCTCCGGTGCCTGGGTGCCCTGTCACTCCTCTGAAGCAGCAGGCTTAATGTGACTTGTGCAGACCCCGGCCGGACCCAGAGGCCAGCCCAGTGCACTTGAGTCACATCTGTCAGGGCCCAGGAGTCTAAGTGGTGCCAGTGAAAAGGGCACGGGCCACTCGCACTGACACGCAGTTGGACATGCCAAAGTAAACGGTGACTATAGCACAGACATAAAGGACAAAAAGTTCAGAAGGAATAACTTCATCATGTATTTTGTGGCAATGAAATGTGTGTAGTAACAGTTGTGTAGTATTTGCCGTGAATATGATAACAGCCACAATGATTAACTTTTTAGACAACAAATAAAACAAAGCCACATTTTCCTTTTTCTTGTGTTCATTGCTTTTTAAACAAACTTGACTCTAATTTGGTTATAATCAGTACACTACATTATGGCATAAAACATGTACCTTGCAGGTTATAATGTTACACACATACACTGTATATATAAAGAGACTTAGCTAAAGTGCCAGCCACCGTGTTCCAAATAGGAAGTTTGGATGCAGGCCCACTGACTTACTTTGGAATACTGCGGCTCCTTTCTGTGACTGCTGCGGTGAACCTCATCATTTCGGTCTTTAAATGTTCATATTAACCCGCGCTTTATGATCCTAGTGTTTTAATTTTGCTATTTTGTCCGTTAAAAAAATCCTATTCATGATATAGAGCTTGGCTCCAAATTTGCCCCTTTAACCGTTTAACCACATCATAAACTTCATTTGAGTGGAGCAGAACGCTATGGGTGACGTCACACTCGCTTAGTCCACTTCTTTATACACTCTATGGTTGTACAGCTGAAGCCATTTTGTTTGCAGATTTGCAAATCCTTGCTAATAGAGTTTTCAATAACAGATTTGATGGTAGAGCAGCTCTTACAGCTTTGATCTTAATCTTAAAAATATTAATTGTTGTGCTGGATGGCCCAGAGGTAAGGTCATAGCTCCTTCATCCATGGGTTCAAGCCCCCTGCTCATCACCCATTTCATGGTAAACTGCTCTGAAAGAGAGAGTTTAAAGATCCAAAAATTGATTATTTTATTTGCGTCATCCTTTCCTTTTAATAGTAAATGAATACATTTTAGTTAATTATTTTTATAGCGCCTTTCAAGATTTCTTCATTCATTCCACACTGTGTTGGTCAACTATTACAGGAACCACAGCTGTCCTGGGGCAGACTGAAACAAGGCTACCAATCGGCACTGCCTCACTCACACTCACACACACACTCACACACACACACACACACACACACACACACACATTTATACTAAGCAAAGTGGGTGTCTTGCCCAAGGGCACAACGACAGCACCACTGATGCCCCATTGTCTCTTGAAAATATAGTTGACAACAAAACAGTTCCTAAGAAAAATACATCTTTTCATCAAAATATTCATTAACACTGTCACGATCAGAAAACATGTTTAGTCATATTTTTATTCAATCTATAATTATAAAATGTGAGCTATACAGTACACAGCTCCGGCATTGTTTAGTAGGAATAGTACTGGCACATGCAGCAGTAATAACATCTAACAATAACATGTTCCTGCGACGTACACCCATCCATTTTAATGCAAATATTATTCTGTCCTGTGTTTATTTACTGAACACGTGGGCTGAAGTAGTAGGGACATCAAATAGCACTTCTTATTCTTCCCTTAATCCCCAGTCCCTTTACACTCCACTGTAACCTCCACATGAGTATTCCATATGTTATCGTACGCCTGCCAGTCACATTTCCCATTTGCATTTCTGGAAAAACATAAAGATAACCCCAACATGCATTTGAAACCATGCTGTTTCACCAATTACATCACTTTCAAACCAATTTAGTCACCCATGAAACCATCACAACTTCATCCAGTGTCACTCTTAAACACATTACATTTCTCTGCACCATGTATCTGTGTGCGTAGCTTTGCCGGGGGAGACAGTAGAGTGTAGGCCCCCCTCTGTGAACTAATCCCTCTTTTCTGGTGAGAATCCCGGTCACAATAGCGTGCCGTTTTTTCTACTTTCATGTCCAGTCTCCCGCAGAGCGCAGCGTGGAGGTACAGAAGAGGTGTGCAAGCATGGAGGTGTGCCACAAGGGAAGTTTGGGTTGCCGACGGTGACCCGTGTGACCTGTGCTTTTTAATCTGGTGTGAAGTGGAAATGATTGGGATTATGGAAGAACATGGGAGTCAAGAGCCCAGAGAGAAGCGAATAGAGCTCAACAGTGACTGCTTGCCATTGGAAGAAAATTTTCCATTCTTCTTTCCCCTGTATTACGCAAAGTTTTGTTTCATATACCCTTTATTATTAATCTGTCTACATCTCCAAAGCTCAAAATGCTCTGTTGAGCCATTAAGAAACTTCAGTCTTCTTCAGTTTCAGTTTTTAGACTTTTGATGTTCTTTTGATCACTGGTGATGTAGAATGTTTTTAAAGTGGAACCAAAAACTTATTTTCACTACTCAACGGTGTATATGGCGTTTTAATTGCATTTCTGCTGTTCTTAGTAATTTTTTTGCAACTTTAGGGAATTTAGTTAAGAGAATTAGCAGTTTTCTTTTCAAAAACACCAAAATGTAAATTTGTGCTGCTTTCACGGGCCACGGCAATTTCCAGTAGCTGGTGACAACACAAAGCACTGCCCTGATTACAGCCATGTGTTTCGGATTACAAACACCTGGCTGCAATGTGTTTATCAGCTCTGTTTAAAATGGTGCTTGTTTAGTTTAGATTTAGGTGTTTAGTCCCACTTTATTTTGTGCATGCAGCCCCCTCTACATTTCGGAATAAAGATTTGTAAATACTTGATAACTTCATAATACCTTGATACATATCATTCTACCATGAGGACAGATCAACAAATAAATGAACTGATAGCAAATACTTGGGCTAAACTGAGTGGAGTTGTATCAACCAGAGAAGAGACTCCAAGGATGAACTTGAAAGAATTAGAATAAAATTTGCTTTACTCAATAATTTTCCACAGTATGGAATTAAAGGGTTTCTCTGTAAGATCTCCATGCATACCCAGTGAATGGCAGTTTTGAACAGTTGATAAAACTAAATTAAATAAAAAAATGCTGTTGCTCTAGGCACATGGGTTTTATAATTCAATGGCTTTAAATTGTTCTTTAAAAATTTGGCTTTTTTTTTTTTTTTTTGCGTTAGTGTGTGGATGTGGACCTGGCAACATGGCTTAAATTCCAAGTGTTCTCTGCTGCAGCAAACCAAATCAATCATTATCACCTCGTTTTAGCTCATGGTGATGTAAATATGTTATGTGTTAGGAGTTAATACCCCATGTATTATCCAATGACAGTACAATTAATGCATTATATTTGCTCTTGAAAATATTGTTGAAGTTTTTCTTTGAGGGCATACAAATGCAGCATGAGCTTGCCCCGGCTGAGTTTCATGTGGGCAGAGGGGAGGCAGTCTCACATTAGCACAAGGGTAATTGCTGTCCCCACTGCAGAACCTGAATGACACCTAATATTGCTGTGGAGGGCAGAGAACCATTACTTTGTGCAGAATAAGAGCTTTTCTGATGGCCACTGAAGTCCAATTGGGCTGGAAAATGGTTCATCATACACCCCACTCCGCTGGTTGGGCCTCCTGTGCTGGTGTAACTAGATTATTGATTGTCCTTCAGATCTGAGATGTTTTCTTTTTTTTCCCAAACGACAAACTGACAGCAGGGTTGTTAGGCAAAGTGAAGAAGAGGGCTATTGCTGAAAAGTATATGTGTGCTTCAGTGAAGTAAGTATAAGTCTGCTCATGGGAGTTTCATGACTTTGTGACTTTTTTTTTTTTTTTTTTTTTGAGAGGCTTTATAATTGGGCATTACAACCAGTCTACCTTCCTCAGAAAATATCAATTCTGGCGACATTTTACAAACTCACAAGAATCTACCTACAGCCTGTCCTGCTGCTTTGACCTCAAATCCACCAGTTATTTGTAGTGATCAGACTAATCACAGGGCAGCATTGTGATTTAAGTGCTTTAATGCAGTGCTGTAATGCAATGTAATATGGAATGTCACCTATCTTACTTTATTTATTTATTTTATTGACATTTATTTAACCAGGATAGTCCCACTGAGATTAAGAACCTCTTTTTCAGGGGAGTCCTGGCCCCCTTTTGTACATGTTTTTAGTGGTAGAGGAAATTGGAGCACCCAGGGAAAACCTACACAGGCACAGGGAGAACATGTAAACTCCACACAGAAAGGCCCCGCACCGCACCAGAATCAAACCCAGGACCTTCTTGCTGTGAGGCGAGAGTGCTAATCGCTTTGCTACCATGCCACCACCTGCATGATTCCATAGAAATACAAAGTTAAAACCATACTTTTATTCAGATACTTTTATGCCATACTGTGTTAATATTTGCCTGACCAGTCAGTTTTAAATTCAATTTGGATCCAGATGGGTCTGGGACCGGACCATAGAGGATGAAAAACCCCGGTCCAACCACAGCCGTTTTGTAGCACGTGTCCCTCAAATGCATAAGACGTCTCTTGTATCATTCAGAACAAACTATATAACTTCTTTTACCTGAGATGAGTAATAAATTGGTTCATTCTGTTTCTCAGTCCTCAGCCTTGTTTTTTTCTCCTTTTTTTTTTTTTTTACGTGTAAGCAGCCACATTTGTTTTTGATGCAAATAGAGCATGCGTCACTCTGATTGGTTAATCCGCCTGCCAATCACGCCCTTTGAAATCAGGGAGACAGGATACAGCTCCAGATCCACTTGTGTTTGAAATATAGCCAAAGGAACAACATTTCAGTTGCCATGTTTACATGAGAGCTTTAATTCTGATTAAAAGTAAGTTAATTCCGAATAAAAATAAATTCCGCTTTTAAAAGACCTTGTAAACACTTTCTTACTGAAAATGATTATTCGGAATTTAACTTAATTCCGAATTAAGTTGGTGGTTTATTCTGATTTTAAAGCTGAAGTAATTTATTTTTCGATCATGTAAACGTTTATTCCACTTAAAAATAATTCCGGTCGTACGGCGCATGCCCGTTGGGTCGCACTCCTGACGCAATGACACACTGCGAGATGGCGGCCCGGAGCAAACGTTGGTCTCAAACTGAAACAATTTTTTTTTTAAATAAATTTGCTGGAAGAACTACAAATAATGAAAAGAGTGGATGGCAGAAAACAGAAAAACACTAACTGAGATGACAGAAAAGCCGGTAACAGGAAGGGGGTCGGGAAGCCGATTTAACGTGTTTTCCATGTAAACCTCAAATCGGAATTATTATTTCCATGTAAACTCGAAGGAGAAGAATTGAATTCTGAACTATTTAATTTGGAACAATTAATTTGGAATTTAAAAAATTCATGTAAACATGGCCATTGTCAGATTTGTGGAGATGCAAGCTCCCTCACAGTAAGATGAGGCTGAGGTAATGATGATAGTACGAGTAGGCCATTCAGGCTTCACATCAACTCTGAGACAATCAAACAGACAAGCCCAAGAGTGAACCTATGAATTGTTTAGTGTAATGGTTCATTGTGATGGTGAAGTAGAGGAGATGGAGAGGCAGAGGTGGCTGTTGGTTCTGCTGCTGCAGTGTGATTGGGCAAAGATAACTGGGGTGCTAGCAACAGATTGAAACAAAGTAGGAAGTCCTGACTGACTATATACGATTCAGTTTCATTTGCTGGCAAAAGTTTGTGCTTTGTTACTTTAGTTTAAGAGATTTAATGAAAATACTTTTATAAAAATGTTGCTCTTAAGAGTGACTCCTTTTTATTTGCAGCTAGTTTCATCATTCACCAGTTGCTCATTCAGACATTCAATATTAAACACACTTTGATCGCTTCTCAAAGAGAAAAAAAATACTTTGTTTTGAGAAATGTTTTCTAAAAGACACTAAAAGTCACTGTTTCTGCTTGCGTAGCTGAAAGTTCAATGTAAAAAATGCATCTCATGAATATGTCCCCCGAGGGAGGCTAAAGATTACTGCTGCGCGATAAACAGACGCTACAAAAGAAACAAGTAAACTCAATGAAGCAGTATATTAAAATGATGAAAGATTTGGAGTTAGCAGAGCCATCCGGACGTCGCTTTAACTCCCATCCACAAACGCTCATGTCCCACAAGAAGCACTAAACCCTCTGCTTACCGCCCCTTTCCAGATTGTTAGGTTAGTTAAGTTCCGTACTTGCCAGACTAATTGCACATCGGATTGGGGGGTGCCAGTCTTGTCGTGTGGGGTGCCAGGAGCTAGACGGTGCCCATCTGCCCACCAGCCCCATGCCCGCTCCACAGCTGGCCGTGGGTTCGGCTGCTGTTCTCTGAGTCATTATGGGCCCAGTGTGCTGCTGGGGCTCTGGCAATTAACCACTGCAAGTCTGCTCAAGTTATGTGAGGGAAGGGAAAGACGGACAAAGCAGCTCCTGTTCTACATGTGCTAAAATGCCTATTTATAAGAAAAAGGATTGCCAAAAAGAGGAAGATCTGAAACACTTTGGCTTCTAAGTCTTTTATAAAGCCCATTCCCATAGACTGTATAAAGATGTGTATTCGAAGTGTGCCCATACTCACTTCCTTTTTGGAACGCACTAGTTAGTACGTCAGCTATGTCTATTTACAGTCTATGAACATGCCTCTATGTCATCATGACAGAAATTTCCATCGAAAATGCAAGGATAATTAACACACATGGAACAAATACTTCTGATGTTTTAAAACGTGTGTAGAATCCCTCAGTTGTCCAGGTAGAATCCATGGCAAAAGGAGAAATTCAATTTGTCAACTGGACAAAAGTTTATTTGGTCGAATACGTTTTGCAGCTCATCCAAGCTGCTTCTTCAGTTCTGGTCAGACGCTGGGGAACACAATGTTTTAAAACATTCACAATTTTGTTTTTTTATTGTTTTCTTAATAGTTTGCTTGCATTCTTTTATTTTATTTTTTTCACGCTTGCTTGTCTCCATGGAGATACAGTGAAAAATTTCCAGTAAAACAATAACATCTCCATGGAGACAAACAGGTAGCAGTACCTCCATCTTCATCCATCAAAAGTTACATAGTGCACCTTTAAAAACAGCTCATTTTGCTTCTGATAGTTTTAATATGTTAAAAATTGGGTATGCGGCTTGTGATTTTAAAACCAATTCCTTTGTTACAAATTGTTCACTACTAAGGAACTTGAATTGCCTAAACAATATGTAGGTAGATACCATAATCAGTCCATAAGAGTTATAAAGCACGATTTTTAACCTGATTTTATCCCATGTATTTGAGCATTTCTTCCCCCCAGTACAGCTATACTGATATACTACTGAGCATCTCCTAAGGTCTGAATAAGCCCACTGTGCGCTGTCTGCATCTTATTAGAAAGCATTTTATTGTCCGTGTCACAGCAAAAGTCTGCCCTGGTCTCTGAGAGTTGTGAAAAAACAAAAAAACAAAAAAAAAAAACGGTGAATAATTGGAGGCTCAGCATAAGGTAAGTGAGGAATAACTTTGGACCACTGCAGTTTAAACAGTTTAAAATCAACTACTTCTAGTTTTTAAGACAGTACAAATCAGGTACACATCAATAGCCACCTTTCACAGCATGACAATCTATATCAGGGGTGTCCAAACTATGACCCGGGGGCTAAATCTGGCCCTCAAGCCTAAACTGGCCCTACTGATCATTTTTAGTTATTTTTACAGAAAATGTCAGTAACAGCCACTACATAAGGTCAATCACATCATACTGCACTGTGATACAGACTTAAAATTAATGTTCCAAGCCTTATTAAAGGAACGTTTCAAGTGATGTGGCCTTCTGTGAAAAAAGTTTGGACACCACTGATCTACATTATCTACAGGCTTAAACAAATATTCTATCTCCAGATATTTCAACTGTAAAATTCAACATGTCCTTTATTGTTATTCCTCACCTGCCCTGCTCCTCCACTGTACTCTACTGTTTTTGTAGATACAGTGAGCTGCTCCCGGCTCCTCCACGGTGAACCCAAACACACCGCCGCCAGTGCCTTATTTAAAATTGACCAGTCTCCCCTCTCTGCCTGTTTTATCTGCCTGGCCTTGCACAAGTTCAGCTGCTGTCTCTGGAACACTGCGTCAGGCTGCGGTCTACCCGGGTAATCGCTGTTCCACTGCAGGGCTGTGAGGGCAGGCGTCAGCCCAGGACAAGTGCTGCTGCCCTGGGCTCCCTCATACCGCTGCTTGGCCCATCCTCCAAATAGAACCAGCGGAACAATGGAAGACTATTTACGTCAGGATGTGTTAGGATTCAACGGTAAAGGTGCTGTGCCTGATTTTCTCATTAAAAACGTGAACATTTTAACTAGTTCATTTTAAACCTTTTGCAGTGGTCCAAAGTTATTCCACACTTACTTTATGTGTTTTGAGCATACTAATTATTCACCGTCATGAGTTCAACTTTCAGAGACCAGTGCGGAGTTTTGTCGTCACAGAAATGCTGACAGCAACTAGCACTTCCTGATTCTAGGTCAATAAAAAGCTTTAAAATCAGATGCCGACAGTATACAGACTTATTTTGACCTCTGTACTGGGGCAAGACAAAGTTTTGCTCAAATACCTGAAAAAAATGTGGTACTGACCCTTTAATAGGGTACAAAAGACTTTCCGAGTTTCTGTTTTTATAGCAAATATTTTCCCATAGAAAGATTTATGATCCTTGGCAAGACAGAATTGCAATTTCTGTGGCGGTTTACAGTCAACTTGTGGAAAATTTCAAAACTCCAGGGTGCGGCCAGCCTTAGCTATATTTGGTAAATAGCAAAAAAGGCTGAATTCTGTAAACTGGACAAAGTCTTTAAGAGTGAATACGTTTCGCCGCTCATCCAAGTTGAATCTTCAGTTCTAACACAGCTCTGGTAAGTCGCTGCCTTAAATATCTGTCTGAAACTGTTAGCATATTCTGATTAGCCCTATTGTATTCTTTCTTTTGGTTTGGTTCAGAAAAAGAAAACAATAAGGCTAATCAGAGTATGCTAATAGAAGTGTGATGACGCATTAGGGTCATGAACAATTATGCAACATTTGACTCAGGTAACTGTTCACACCTTAGGATAGTTCAAAAGCAGAGGTGCCCAAAACGTCGATCGCAATCTACCAGTCGATTGCTAAGATAGTGTGGGTAGATTGTAGTGTAGTAGTCTGGAGACGAGCGTGATCATATTTCATTACGGCCGCTGCTGTCGGAAGAAAACTTGTACTGGTGTGCGGGAACGCGCAGGATTTCTCTCTGAAGCCTGTGCGCGGACACTGCACGGGGGTAGGGTCCACTAGTCCAAGGGTCCACTAGTCCGAGTTTTAAAGGTGTTTAAAGGGGATAGATCAAGGTAAGTAGACACTAAAAACAGATTGATACCCTGGTGGACTAAATTCAGATTGTGGATTCATAAACACAGATTCATGGCCACGGAGTCAATGCCAAGAATAACTAGAAGGGCACTCGAAGAGCGCAGGTTCCATGAAAGCCACGTAATGTGACAGGAGTATACTGAGGCCAATAAATCCCTGTTCAAATAAGACCAAGACGTCAAAACAACTCTTGGTACGTTTCATAACATCTATTACTCTCGAAATATACAGCCAAAAGCTCGGACTAGTGGACCCTCGGACTAGTGGACCCTCGGACTAGTGGGTAGTACCGCTGCACGGCACGTCACCACACGCTTCCCCAGTGCGCGCATCTTGTCCGCAACAGTGTGTACCCATGCGTACCAACGTGTATCACAGGGCAGGTTAAACTTTTTAAAACATCCTACCTGTCCACTGCAAAACGAGTAAGAGAATGTAACTCCAGTTAGGAACCTGAAAAAAACAGGTCATCATTAAGCATTAAGTATAAGTACCGTTCCACCATGACTATGGAGGACTATGCATCGCCCTAGCTGATTCCATCAAGTACAAGTCATCAGAGTAAGGTAATGACAAAAAATGTACAATATGGGTTTATGCAGTTATGTAGGTACATCAACATACATTGTACATGTAAAGAATTCTCAATATATTTATAAATAAATAAATGGTATGCATTTTTGTAGTAGGTAGATCATTTTGACTTGGTCATTTTATAAGTAGCTCGCATGCTGAAAAAGTGTGGGCACCCCTGTTCAAAAGATTCATTACACTATTTCCTACAATACTACTATTACAAAGCCATAATGTGCGGAAAGAAAGTACAAACAATTTGCAGTTGCTGATAAACATATCTAAGTTATATCATAAGTTTGTATGACTAATTAATTACAGGAATATTCTGTATTCAAAAGAAGGTGCTAAAGACAAAAGGTGCAAAAATAGTTTTATTGGATGAATCAATTACTGTTCCCATAATAGGCTGCTAGTATTAATGCTACTATGAATGATAATAGTATAACAGTGTTTTTTTTGTTTGTTTGTTTGTTTTGTTTTGTTTTTTTGGACTTTAAAATACACATTATGTTCACTACATTCAGAATACAGTACTCTTGATTGGGCCATGTATCGCAAAAAACTTTACAAAATAAATTTGAATGCAGGTATTTAGTATTCTCTAACTAAATTCATTTTCAAAGTATTTTTCCCATCACTAAATGGCAATGATATGCAACTTGTATAGTCACAGCTGCTTGAGGCTAGTTGAAATAGAGATCTATCAATACGTTTTTTGTTTTTTTTTTCTTGGCTGATGCTGATGTCAATTGTTTGGACTCCAGAGCAATAGGTGATAAGCTCTGCCCATATTTTTGGATCAATATTTAGGGCAGATTTGGATTTTTTCCCTCCAAATTATGTAATTCAAATTTACTACAAACTCACCAGCAAATTTACTACAAACTTAACTGCAGACCTTTAAGAAAGCTGTGGTCATGTTTTGTGCAGTTATCTCTTTACATTATAGTGTTAAAATAAAGCTTTATGTGTATTTTTTAGAAAGCAAAATATTGGCCTGTGCAAAAAAAGTACAAATGTTTGTCTGATATACTGGCCAAATGATATATCAAACTGTTTCTAAAGCTGGGTGAAGTTTTTTGCCCACAACAGCAGAACAGGGATCAAACCAACAATGTCTTGGTAATATTATTATTATTATTATTATTATTATTATTATTATTATTATTATTAAGAGTATTCTGCAACCCGAGTCACCCTTGTATGATTTACAATTACTGTACATACATAAGATATGGATTCATCAAATTCATATTAAAATGTACAACACAATATTGCAGTGAGTGACATGACAACAAATGAAAAACTGGATGTGGAGATTGGATTTTCCGCTGATAATCACATGGGACCATCATATCTGAATGTTTGTGAAAAGTCTATTCTCTGCTCGCGTCATGTGCTTCTGTTTGTCTCCCATCTGTCAAACTTTATATGAGAAAAATCAAAGCCATATTCAACCTGACACCGCAGCAGTGATGGGGTGCTCTGTGGGTCATGTGATCTCAGGGGAGCACAGCAGTGGCTAGCGCTTATGCTAAACAGTGTATTATTTATAACTGCATGTATGTGTCCAGCGTGCTTTTGATGCTCACAGCTAGAACATCAGTAAAAAAGCTTGTCGTGTTCTGTACCATTTGCTTTGACTTACACATTATGGATTGTGGCATTGAAGCACTATTTTTGCAAAACAGGCCAAAGGGGAAACATTCTGAAGAGAGGAACTATTTTTGTTATAAGAACAAAAGTAATTTTATTGAATTGAGCCCCCAAGTAGAATGCTGGGCTGGAGATGCGCCACAACCCATCAGCAAACCCAATTACAACAGCAATCTTATTCTATTTGCCTTTATTTAAGCAGAATTGTCCATCTGAGACTAAGAATCTCTTTTTCAGGGGAGTCCTGGCCCCAAAGGAGACTCCTATCATTAAAGAGAAAACAGAACGCCTGGAAGAAACCAAGGAAACCTATTCAGGCACAGTGAGAACATGCAACTCCACACACATAGGCCCTGCGTCCTCCCAAAATCAAACCCAGGATCTTCTGGCTGTGAGGTGAGAGTCCTAACCGCTGTGCCACAGGCAATGTTATAGTGCCTGAACAACAAAATTTGAGATTTTTTAAAAAGAATACAATTGTTTGCAAAAATTGGATAGTTTACACTGACTAAAAGTGATGAAACAGCTCAAGCTCAAGTGAGGTAGTACCTCCCAAAGCTGTCTGTGCAGGAGCTCTACACTGCTACAAGAATTGAGAAAGAGAGAACTTATTAAAAAAAAGAATAATAATTAAGTAATTAATAATATAAATGTCCTTATCTCACCAAACTCTGACTTGATTAACCGTCGCATTCCCAGTGATAATCACTTAAATGTTGATCCAGCATGCTTAGCCAAAAAATGCTAGCATGTTGGCAAAAGTTTTCTTGTTTACAAATACTCTCTCTTTCCTTCAAGATTAAAATATATTATAATTCAGTGCAGAAAACTTCAAAACTCAATGCATTATGATTAAATGATAAAACTCGATATAAGGGTCCAGAGGTGAAATGAATACACAAAACATGGTTATTCCATCTTTACCCTAAAGTTTGTCAGCAAAATGAATTCAGATTTACCGAACAGATCTGATTTGACATTTACTGCTCTTGTTTTTCAGCTGAACATTGATTATAAAAGCCCTCTGCCCCGTTTTACCATGAGGTTGTGTCTTTGCTCCTGCATTATTCATCTTCCCTGCACCGCGCACTGGACTAGTTCAAAGTCCGTCTGGTGTGGATTCTTCTTGGATGTATCTTCTATGGGCTCCTCTGGGACTCCCCATGTTTGTATGCATACGTGCGGCACAGCTGACCTCTTTATAAGCCTCAGATGTCTGGAGCAGCTCAGGCCTCTCTGTTATGCTAATAACCTGCGAATTAGTCCATAATAATAAATAAGAATGCATATGGATAGCACAGCCAACAGTGAACTTTGTTTTACTTCAGGTTTTGAGTGGCACAAGTAATGTAAATGAAAGCTAATTGAGCGGTTAATAGCTTACGTTAGCGGAGTTGAGGTGTTGTTCGTATTTACCCACAATGCACTGCACACACCCTGAAGACCACAATTAACAAAGTAGATAAAGAATCTGGATGGTTTTCTTTGTTTGTTTTTAATATACTTTAGATTTTAAAATGGTCAACAGCAAGAGATTTAAATGTACAGTATGAAACTTTCTGGAGGTGGCACATTTCCTGTTTGATTCCATGAAATTATATCAAATTAAAACAATACTTTGTCTACAGTATGGCATAAAACTCCATGGAGAATGTTCCAATTATAGCCAAAGGTACAACATTTTCATGGAAAGGTGGCAGGTCAAGTAAGAGTCAGGTTTGTGGAGTTGAAAGCCTGCTCACAATAAGGACGAATATTTTCTGTGCAATAAACTAAAAAAAAACAAAAACAAAAAAACAAATCATGCCTTTATATTAGTTTTATATTTAGTTATTTGTTGCTAAAAAGTTACAGACTGTGGCTTTAAACGTGCACTGTGTAACTTGTCCAGTGGAGGGTCCGTCACCCGCTTGTGCCTAGAATGTTCCACAGTATGGCCATAAACTTAAGAATCTCCATGGAGACTTACAAGCCAAATAACAGGTTCGATTTACTGTCTTTCTTCTTACTCACAGTGAGCATGAATGTTTTTTAAGATATTTTTGAGCAATAAAGAAAACCTGGAGGTGAATAAATGCAAAACAGACTATTTCAATACCATTCTATGGACAATTTAAATCAAAGCATTAACATCTCCATGGAGACAAACCCTCTCCAGAAAAGTTACACAGTGGACCTTTGAGATCCAGTCGTTTTTTGTTTTGTTTTTTTAATTAGAATGTTTTTCACACCGGGGTCTTCAACCTTTTTCCTCTGGTGAGCTACCTTTACTTAATGAAAACACCAGAGAGCTACTAGTTTCAGTGGTCACAAAAAATTTAGTATATATAAGCCTTATATATTAGTTAGATGCGTATAAAATATAAACTATTATCCATTTATTATAGTGCATAATGGTAAAAGGCATTTATTTAATCAAATTTTACTTATCCAGCAGTATGCGAGCTACAGGTTGGGGACCCCTGTTTTTCACCATTTAAATGTGTGTAAAATGTGTGTTTGTGTGTAAAAATTTCCAAATCTGTAGGTATTCCCATCAAATCAATCCAAATCAAAATAGTTGATTCATTGTATTTAAACTTTTTTTGTCCAACCCTAGAGCCACATTACCATGCAACTCACGTTTCCCGTCTAGTTCAATATCTCCCTAACCCTAATCATGTCACTTTGACCAACTCATTTGTGAATCCAAATATAGTCTGTCGGGTCATAGATTAATTTAGCAGTTGCGTAAGACATGTCAAGTCATCCACTCTCATTCATCATTTTGTGTAGTGACCAAACGTTTGCAAGAAATGACTCAAATGGTTGTAGGAGACAGACTAATCTTACTCACCGTTCAAATGTCAAACCCAACAACACACACACAGTACTTTGTAAGCAGCAGACCATGTAAATACCGTCATTACTACTGCAAATAATAGGCTTTACGTGACCGCCGCAGCATGGGCCCACAGCTATTGTTATCTGTGCACAAACAAAGGCACCGAGCGGAGGTGAGAGGTCGAGGAATATCAATGCATTTGAATTGAAAAGTCGTAAGTCACAGCGGCGGAGAGCTGCTTTAGTGAGGATGCCATAATGCAGAGTGTACATCATTCCACTGTGTAAACAACATGCGCTGAGCTAATGAGGTATGTTTGTCAAAAATGTTGTGCTGCAAATACAAGACTGAATAGTTAAAGAAAATGTTGTGTTACTTAAGATGGATGTCCTGATATTCAAATTTGTTAGTATTGTAGGGTATTTTCACCTAATGGGAATATATACAGGCTAAAAGGCCCATATTATGCTAGTTTCTGATCTGTTATAATGTTGTTTCCTCATCACAAACAGACCCGGGGCTGTGTTTTGTTTCATTCATACATGTTTAAAAGACAAACTCTGCATATTTAGCCTGAGTTTCTCTCTTAAACCTGCCCTGATGTCACGTGGTAATACCGAAAGTGCTCTACTGTGTTTTTAAACTCCACCTTCACAAGAATCATTTGAATAATTTCCGCCCTGGAGTTGCCAATCTCTACTAAACACTTGCCATGTTTACATGAGAGCTTTAATTCTGCATTAAAAAGACCATGTAAACACTTACTTCCTAATGAAAATGATTATTCGGAATTAAACTTAATTCCAAATTAAGTGGGTGGTTTATTCCGATTTTAAAGATGAATAAATTTATTCCTTGATCATGTAAACGTTTATTCCGCTTAAAAATAATTCCGGTCATTCGGCACATGCTCGTTGGGTCGCCCTTCTGACGCGATGACGCACGGCGAGATGGAGGCCTGGAGCAAACGTTGGTCTCAAACCGACACAATTATTTTAATAAGTGCGCTGGAAGAACTACAAATAATGAAAAGAGTGGATGGCAGAAAACATAAAAACACTAACCAAACCAAGATGACAAAAAGCCGGTAACAGCTGATTGTGTGTTTTCTTCCGGTCGACGTAAATACGTTTGTGTCCCTGTCCAATCAGAACCCTTCCCGACCCCCAGACGTTGAGCGGAATTAACTAAAGCCGATTTAACGTGTTTTCCTCAATTCAGAATTATTATTTCCATGTAAACTCAAAGGAGAATAATTGAATTCAGAACAATTAATTCGGAAAAAAACATGTAAATGTGTCCAATAGGTAAAAGGTAGCAGTTAACTTGAAAAGGTGGAACGGAGCATTTTGATCTTTGGAGATTAGACAGACTAATATAGGATTACTCAAACATGTGAATGAAACAAAACACAACACCGGGTATGTTTTTTATTATAACAAGGCTTAAAACCATTTAGTCCAGTCGAATCTTTAAAGAACACACATTATCAAAGCAAACTTTATTTTCCATATTGGATATAGGACATTATGTAAACAAGCATGCCCCAACATAGAAAGTTCCTAGGAAAATTCAAACTGCGTGTTTTATGAAGTTTAAAGGCAAAGGACTTTTTACAGAGGATTACTGAAACTAGTGTGAAAGAAGCTAAAAATCTCTAAAAATCTCCAAGGCTTGTACTACCAAGCTGGATAAAGTGGTTGGCGAGGTAACTTTGGGGTTAAGTGGTTTGGCGGTGGTACAAAGCTTGATCACTTTCTATTGATACTTTACAGCTGATGGCTTTGCTCTGTCTGAAGCTTCATTAGACATTATTCGGATCTTTATTTTAACGCTATTTATCTCGAAAGCGCTCACTGAGTTGGAACTACAACAGGTGAGATGATTTGTGCAAGTCTCTCTCACATAAAATTACAATCACAAACTAGCTGGCATCAGCCAACAGTTTTTCAGTTAGTCACTCTCACCATTTTTGTTGAAAATCAAACTCCTCAACAAGACTCCTGAAAATGTGCTGTTTCAATCTTAAATTTTCATCTATCTTAAAAGTTCTTTGACAGTGTCTGCTGATGTGTGCATTGTGTTACCACGGTAACTGTTGATCATTGCACCATAGAGATTCATGTACAGTAGAACACCCCCAGCGTAAGTATGAATTGGGGTAGATCTCTATGGCAACATGCCCTGAACTCATAACCTTCTTAAGTTAAGTTTCGGTTAAGTCAGGTTAAGTTTCAAATGAGAAGACGACTTCTTGACTAATCAGAGACAAGACTCCAGATGCTGTGAGCCAAACGAGTAGAGAGAGAGGAGCACAGAATTTAAAATATGTAATTGTTTTGGTTTTTATCCCCCGAGTCCTCCCTCCCCTTGCTCCATGCTCTAAGTCACTCCCCTTTCAGAGTACTATTACAAGGGTTAGGGCAGGGGTCTCCAACCTTTTTCCTCTGGTGAGCTACCTTTACATAACGAAAATGCCAGCGAGCTACTAGTTTCAGCGGTCACAAAAAATTTAGTTAATAAGTTGATATAAGTTGCTTGAGTTGATATATATGAGTTAGATGTGTATAAACCATGAACCATTGTCCATTTATTAGTGTACAGTGGTAATGGGCATTTATTTTATCAAATTTTACTTATTCAGCACTATACATGTAATGAAATCCCTTGGAGAGCTACTTTGGAGAGCTACCAGTAGCTCCCGAGCTACAGGTTGGGGACCCCTGGGTTAGGGTTACAATCAATGTGCATCCCGCTAATTAAACTGCTGCACATCACATCAGGTTTGTGAAGTTGTAGTGTACTGTTTTATATCATGCATATATTTTGTATATATATGAAAAATAACCACGCGGGCATTGTGCAGGCTTGTACTTCTAGCCATACGGAAAGTTCTAATAGTACCTGGGACAGATTATAAAATTACTCAAACATCCATGGATGACAAAGGTTCGAGTGGGTGGAGAGTCCTTGCCTCAAGTGGAGGAGTTCAAGTATCTCGGGCTATTATTCACGAGTGAGGGGAGGATGGAGCGTGATTGACAGGTGGATCGGTGCGGAGTCGGCAGTGATGTGGTCGCTGTATCAGACTGTTGTGGTGGAGAGGGAGCTGAGCCGAAAGGCAAAGCTCTCGATTTACCGGTCAGTCTATGTTCCTACCCACACCTATGGTCATGAACTTTGGGTAATGACCGAAAGGACAAGATCACGGATACAATCGGCCGAAATGAGTTTCCTCCGCAGAGTGGCTGGGCGCTCCCTTAGAGATAGGGTGAGGTGCTCAATCACACGGGAGGAGCTCGGAGTAGGGCCGCTGCTCCTCCACATTGAGAAGAGCCAGCTGAGGTGGCTCTGGCATCTGTTCCGGATGCCTCCTGGACGCCTCCCTCAGGAGGTGTTCCGAGCGGAGGAGGCCCCGGGGAAGACCCAGGACACGCTGGAGGGACTGTGTCTCTCGGCTGGCCTGGGAACGCCTTGGGGTCCCCCCGGAGGAATTGGAGAAAGTGTCCGGGTTGAAGGAAGTCAGGGAGTCCCTGCTTAGACTGCTGCCCCCACGACCCGGCCCTGGATAAGCAGAAGAAAATGGATGGATGGATGGCATGGATGACATCTAAAACTACATCAGGCATGTTTTTGATAAGGGGACAAAGTTATAACATAGTGGAAAGGTCAAAAAAGTCGATTCTGCAGAAGACCCCCACTTCAAATATAATGTCGTACAGTGACTTTGTTGGGTCCACTTCAGTCAGTGCAGACGCGTTACACAGGGGAAAAACATAACAAAGCATCAGATCCGTTGTCATTAAAATACACAGTCTCTTTGATGCAGTCACTTGTGGAGACGCCGACACACTTCACATCAAACACAGACATCTGGACCTCTCACCTCTGTCTCCACTGCACGTCTCAATCCGGCGCGTCAGCATTCACCTCTGCTCCGGCACAGCGCCCATTCCTCCGAGGGACCCCGAATGCCTCGTTAGCCTGAATGTGCCGTGTTGTGCTAACTGTGCAACATTGTCAACCCCTTCACTGAGGTCTGAACAAATCCGAGAAAATCACGCCAACCCTGCCCATTCTCATTTTCAGAGTAGACATAAATTGTATTCAAATACAAAATGGATTTAAACAGCACATTTTCAGGAGCCTGTGATCAATACGAGTGTTTACGGTCCAGTTTAGGTGTTTGGTTTTCAACAGAAATGTGAGTGACTTACTGATCTCCTGTTGTAATTTCAATTAAGTCAGCTCTTGTTGGTCTGATAGTGTTAAACCAAAGATGAGATTAAAGTCTATTTTCACAGCGCTTCAGACAGAGCAGTGCCTATAGTTAGCATCACACCCCCAGGGAATGTTAGTGACATCAGCTGCAAAGTATCAGTACATTCCGATCATTCTAATTATTCACGGCAATGACTTTATAAGCACTTTTCACGACTCTCAGAGGCCAGGGCGGAGATTTGCAATTACAGTAAAGTTTACAGCTAGAATGCCACTGCACAGTTCCTGATTATTGGACAATAAAAGGTTTTATAATTAGATGCAAACAGTACACAGTGGACTTATTTTGACCTTAAGAGCTTATACCGTATATCTATACTGGGCCAAGATAAATGTAGCTCAAACACTTGGGGAAAATTTGAAAAAATGGCAATTAAAAGTGAAAATACTACTTTTTCCCAGTATGGTTGAAAGTGTTGGACTCCATGCAAAGCTAGTTTCAGGTAGTGACAGGCCCAGGCCATCTGCTGGGGACAAGTGCCTTATCTGAGCAAACTTGTGTTCTTACACTTAGACAAACTTCACCGATCCATGAGAGTAACTGAGGATCATGCAGTTGACTGAGCAATGGACTATTTTTGTTTGTATGTTAGAAAGTCCTCCTCAAAAACAGACCTGGAGTTGTGTTTTGTTTCATTCACACATGTTTGAGTAATCCTGCATTATTAGTCTGTCTACATCTCCAAAGCTCAAAATGCTCTGTTCCACCTTGTCACGTCATGAAGTGGTAGTTTTGAAATTAACAGCTACATTTTTACCTTTAGTTCTGGAGAGATTGGAAGATTCAGGGTTGAAATCTTCTAAATGATTATAGTGAAGGTGTATGGAGTTTAAAATGTGGAGCACTTCCTGTATTACCGCATGGTAGATCAGTGTTTTCCACTTGGGAGAAGAACTCTGCTCTTAATATGCGGGGTTTGTGTGTTAAACATGTGTGATTGAGACAAAACAAAGCTCCAGGTCTGTTTGTGATGAGGAAACAACAATATAACATAGATCAGAAAATAGTGTAATATTCGACCTTTAAATTATAGCACTCATGGATCCGTCTCCAGATGTTGAGCTCAGCTTGGTCAGGTCTGATAAGCTTTTTGTGCATGTTCGTTAATGGAGAGTGCCCAGTAGTCAATCAAACATGGGACCTTCCTGCTGTGAGGTGAGAGTGTGAACTACAGTGCTGCCACAACATCTGAATAAAGATATTTATTTTTTAATTCAACCTGACAGACAAAACTGTGACAATACAATTATCGTTATTATTTTTTTTACTACTACTACTACTTTACATTTATTCAATTACAGGTGGTTTTATAGCTCAAAAATACATACAAAAACATTCTGTGACTGTGACTTCTCCACAGATCTGACCTGTAACTTGGTCTGGTTTGGTTGCCATGGAAACATTCCAGACAAAGCAATAGCATCTCCATGGAGAAAAGCATTTGATGGGCCCTCCACCAGAAAAGTTACACAATGCACCTTTAATTTACACTGAAATGACATTTTATTTCAGTAAAAGTTGCCATGATCCATGGGTGTCATTCCTAAGTGAAGCAGGAGGGGGCACTGTTGCTCCGAGCTTATATCCAGGCCCCAGCTGTCTACACAGACCCGCCCTGTGGTGTCCATGCTTCAGTCACAGCCCAAACCCACAGCCCTGCTCAAAGACTGGGCTGTGGGCACTTTCCACTCTCACCTCCTCACCAAAACACAAGGTGACACTGTCCACGCTGGCCTGCACGCCAAAAATGACCGTCTTATTTTTGTCAGATTACTGAAATAGTATTAAATGTGAGTAATCGATTGAGGATGCCATTTTAAGAACTTTTAAAGCAGATGTATTATGCAAAATTGACTTTTCAGGGTTTTTAACCATGTTCTAGTTGTTTCCCCATGTCATTTATCCCCATTGCCTGGCCAGTCAAAAATCACATGCTTTGGCAATACTTTACAAAAGCAAATCAGTCTAGAGGCATTTACTGTCTCCACGATTTCTAATCGGGGAGATACAATAATGACCAGGCGGATTAAACAATCAGAGAAGCACATGGTCAGTTCAAATGGGACTAGCTGCTCTTCCATGGGATTCAAATCTTTTGGATCTGTTCTTCAAAGAGCCGTTCAAAAGACTGGCTCTTTTACTATTTATTTATATGACAGAAGCCAATGTGAGAACTCTTTTTATCGACAAATTAATCACAGAGAGGAATGACCAAGGCTGACATTTGGTTAAAATTGTCCAAACTGAAAAGATAGTTTGAAGAATTACATGAATTGAATTACATAGGTCAAAGTAAGAATAAACCAGGATTCAACAGAATAAACCAGGGCTAAACTAAAATGGGTGCTATTGATACAGCTAATGTCTTTATTATTATTATTATTATTATTATTATTATTATTATTATTATTATTATTATTATCCCTGTAGGGAAATTATCCTCTGCATTTCACCCATCCTTTCAGGAGCAGTGGGCAGCACATGAGGCACCCAGGGACCCATCTCCATGATCTTGTTGCTAGGATTGGAGGATTTTTACCTGTAGAGCATGTTTTTGGGGTTGGGGTTTGGGGTCATCAGCATTCCCTGGAGGTGTGATGCTAACTGTAGCACTACTCTGTCTGAAGTTCTGTTATTCAAGTTAGACTTAATCTGAGCTTTATTTAAACACAATCCGACCAGAAAGCGCTGATTTAGTTGGCGCTACGACAGGTGAGATGATTTCTGCACTCAGACAAGTTTCTCACACATAAAATTAGTCATAAGCTAGCTAGCCAACAGTTTTTCAGTGAGCCACTCTCACCTTTTTGTTGAAAATCAAACTCCTAAACAAAACACGAACGCTCGTATTGATCACAGGCTCCTAAGAATGTGCTGTTTAAATCCATTTTGTAGCCTATTTTTTCTCATTTTTGTCAGTTTTTGCTAATGTGTGCATTGTGTCACCATGGTAACTATTGAACATTCAGTAGAGATACATGTAGAACACCCCCAGCGTGATGTCCCTGCACAGTATCAACAAAAGACCCTTCCAGGATTGATGTGTTTAGAATTGTTGCGCACTGATAATAACAGTCGATCCCATTCATTTTAATGAGGCAGCAACCGAAACTGTAATTTTATCATCTGTAAACAGCACAGGATAAAGATTGTTTATACGTTCCTTGTTTACTACCAAGAACAAAGAGTCAACATATAACTTCCAGCTCAATTTTCTTCAGTTAATTAGAATAATTATGTTAGATTTATGTAGGATTTGTAGTGATTACGTGGTTGTTCGCTTGTATGCTAATTTCAGTGCTAATCTCTATATCAATAAACTTTACTAAAGAAATCTACATTGTACTTGCTTGTGGTTGAGTGCTTGTCTGTCGCTGAAATATTGAAAATACATTAGAGTCAATGTTCTGTTCTTTACCAGCCTTTCTGTTTATAGCAGTTTCGGTTCGCAAGCTACTTTTAGATTCAACAAAACAAAGATCTGCCCGTTATTTTTATTGTATGTAACATGTTTTTATTATTGGTTAAAGAGGGGGTATTGTGCAAAAACAACTTGTTTAAGCTTTGTACCATGTTATAACCTTGTTCCCTCATCAAAAACATGGCAGGTTTTAGATGCCATCCATTCATGTGTGTTTTTTTTTTATTATTGTTTTTTTTATACTTTATTTTTCAGCTTTAAGAAACATTTTCTATGCAATTCCCAATCGTAAAATAAACCGTCTATGCACAATAAAATAAAACACAATAATAATAATAATAATAATAATAATAATAATAATAATAATAATAATAATAATAATAAATACAAAGAATATGAAAAATAATGATAGCAATAATAATAATAATAAAAAAAAAGGAGGGTTATATCTTTTACACCCATATACCTCTAGATTCAGAACTCTTTTTCTTTTCATTTTCTTTTTTGTTTGTGAACAGCCCTTTATAACACATCTTGGGGGTTTCAAAGTTAAGATAAACAAAAAAACTAAATTTTATATGTATACATGGACACATATGTACCATTCATGCTTGAGTAATGTCAAGTCAAAAAAGCCCAGCCCCTCTGCTCACAGTCTTCACCTCTCCTCTCCTTCCCCTCTTATTATCTTATTCCTACTCTGGCCAGTAGATGGCACCAAAAATACAGGTAAGCCGCTAGTGTCTGCTGCACTCATTTAATTAGGCCCAGGTGTCCAGACACACAAACCAAACCCAGGAATGTAAAGGGGAAACACAGAGACACTACCGGTGAGTAAATTTACCTGCAAAATTAGTTTTTAAGTATAGTTCAGATAGTGTTAAGATCCTAAGGACACAATAGTGTAAAAATAATCGGTCTTAATTCATTCAAGTGTATATTCTGTTTAATTTAAGTATAATTAATAGCATAATGAGAAGCCTTAGTTAGATTGTAAATGCAATTGGCTGATTTATTTTATGAAATGTCCAAATTTAAGTTAATGAAATGAATAATTTAATCTATTTCGCAATTGATTGTTTAAATATATTCCAATTTATTGTAAATGTTGTAAAATGTATTAGTCTAACCAGGTTAAAGGAGCACTAATTTTAAAAGTGTATATTATTTAGAAATTAAAAGCAATTTATTAATTCATTAATATTACATTTGGTTCATATATCTAGTCTTTTAAAATTGTAGAAAAAATAAGGTATATTTAAAATATGAATTGTTAAAATGTTACATTATTTAAAATTAGCCTAATTAAGTTAATATGTAAAATGTATATTTATAAATATTATAATTAAAATAGATTAATTAAAATGCAAATAGAAAAATACTAACGTAAATGTAAATGTATTTTCATTATTCCACATATTTGTTTACTTTAAAGTTTTTGGACCTACTACTACTACTACTACTACTACTACTACTACTACTACTACTACTACTACTACTACTACTGCTGAAGAAGAAGAAGTTGAAAAAATTAAATAAAAGTCTTGAAGCTTTTGAGTTGAGCCTTGTGTCTGTTGTGTCTGTTTCCGGGTTTTTCAAGTTGGACCTGCATTTCTCAATTAAAGAGTTGACAAGTAATTTAGTGTCTCTCCCGGGCTTTATTCTAACCCTCCTTTCGGTTAGCCACAAATATACGTCACCCAGGCTCCCACATGACAATACTCAGTAAATATACAAGAATATGATTCAAAACTGTACACTACAGCGTAACAGCGAATTAGAGTTTAATCTGAGCTTTGTTTTAACACAGTCTAACCTGAAAGAACTGACTTAGTTTTAGCTGTTTTATCCATAAAATTACAATCACAAGCTAGCTATTATTACAGTTTTTCAGTTAGAAACTTTGATCTTTTTATATAAAATACCATGAACGCTCATATCGATCGCAGGCTCCTGAAAATGTGCTGTTCAAATCCAAATTCCAAACTTCCCTGCATTCTTTGTGTACTGTCCTGGAGCAAACGGTTATGACAAGTTCCAGTCGACTTGGTGTACTGGCAAATTCCAAATGTAGTAGGTACTGAGCTCAGAATGTGTGTTGGAATCGTACATATCCTTCTTCTTCCAAAAAAACTCCAACACAAACTAGCCTATTCCAAATCAGCTCCCACCAGGCTACCAGCTCTGAATCAGCCAAGAATGTGAGCTGTAGCCTATATCTGTGTCCAAATGGAATGGCCAGGATTACCAGACTGGAGTGAAAACACAATGGACATGTGAAATTTTGATGAAAAACGGTCTGAATTGGGAATGTTATACAGGCTATATAGGTTTGTTTAATTTACACTGTAGTACTGTGTAGCCATTCAAAGCTCCATCTGTATGGGCCCATTTGACATAAACAAATGCGTCCACATTAGCCAAGAATGATGTGCGAACTCAATACAAGCTTATGTGAGGCAGCTGTAGCCATAACCATCATCGCTACGGCAACAGGCAATAAAGCAAGAGCGCAAGGAGCAGACGGAATGACAGATACAACGCCGGGAATGGCCAAAAGGACAATAACCGATAGTGACTGATAGCATGTATGTCTGTGGAGGAATGTTCAGCAGTTACCATGGTGACACAATACACACATTAGCAAATACTGCCATAACATAGTCTGAAAACTCAACAATAAAATATTAAATAGATGTAAATGACACATTTCAGGAGCCTGGGATCAATCCAATAGTCATAGTCCCATTCATGCTTTACATATGTGAGACCAAGTGGTGGTGAATCAATAAAATAATGATTTTTCAGTGGGAACAAGAGTCAAACAGGTTCTTTAGTGTCTCATAAATAAAGGTGAAGATGATCCAGATAAAAGCCTGGTACTTGCTGGGCCCTATAGGAAAGCAGGTCCTGGCATGTCCATCCATCCATCCATCCATTTTCTTCCGCTTATCCGGGGCCGGGTCGCGGGGGCAACAGTCTAAGTAGGGACTCCCAGACTTCCTTCACCCCGGACACTTCCTCCAGCTCCTCCGGGGGAACCCCAAGGCGTTCCCAGGCCAGCCGGGAGACATAGTCCCTCCAGCGTGTACTGGGTCTTCCCCGGGGCCTCTTCCCGGTGGGACATGCCTGAAACACCTCCCAAGGGAGGTGTCCAGGAGGCCGGAACAGATGCCCGAGCCACCTCAGCTGGCTCCTCTCGATGTGGAGGAGCAGCGACTCTACTCCGAGCCCCTCCTGTGTGACTGAGCTCCTCACCCTAGCAAACCACCCCAGTGCACATTGGAGGTCCCGGTTCGATGAAGCCATCAGGACAACATCATCTGCAAACAGCAGAGATGAGATCCTGTGGTTCCCAAACCGGATCCCCTCCGGCCCCTGACTGCGCCTAGAAATTCTGTCCATAAATACAATGAACAGAACCGGTGACAAAGGGCAGCCCTGGCGGAGCCCAACATGCACCTGGAACAGGTCCGACTTACTACCAATGCGAACACAGCTCCTGCTCCGGTCATACAGGGACCGAACAGCCCTTAACAAAGAGCCCCGGACCCCATACTCCCAGAGCACTCCCCACAGAACCCCACGAGGGACACGGTCGAATGCCTTCTCCAGATCCACAAAGCACATGTGGACTGGTTGGGCAAACTCCCATGAACCCTCGAGCACCCGATGGAGAGCATAGAGCTGGTCCAGTGTTCCGCGGCCGGGACGAAAACCACACTGCTCCTCCTGGATCCGAGGTTCGACCATCGGTCGGATTCTCCTCTCCAGTACCCTGGAATAGACCTTACCGGGGAGGCTGAGGAGTGTGATTCCCCGGTAGTTGGAACACACCGTCCGGTCCCCCTTCTTAAACAGAGGGACCACCACCCCGGTCTGCCAAGTCCAGAGGCACTGTCCCCGACCGCCACGCGATGTTGCAGAGACGTGTCAGCCAAGACAGCCCCACAACATCCAGAGACTTAAGATACTCAGGGCGGATCTCATCCACCCCCGGAGCCTTGCCACCGAGGAGCTTGCCAACCACCTCAGTGACTTCAGCCAGGGTGATGAACGAGTCCGCCTCCGAGTCCCCAGCCTCTGCTTCCTCCTCAGAAGACGTGATGGTGGGATTGAGGAGATCCTCAAAGTATTCCTTCCACCGTCCAACAACATCCCCAGTCGAAGTCAACAGCTCTCCACCCGCACTGTAAACAGTGTTGGTGAAGCACTGCTTCCCCCTCCTGAGGCGCCGGACGGTTTGCCAGAATTCCGATAGTCCTCCTCCATGGCCTCTCCGAACTCCTCCCAACCCTGAGTTTTTGCCTCTGTGACTGCCCGGGTTGCAGCACGCTTGGCCTGCCGGTACCTGTCAGCTGCCTCAGGAGTCCTACGAGCCAACAAGGCCCAATAAGACTTCTTCAGCCTGACAGCATCCCTTACTTCCGGTGTCCACCACCGGGTTCGGGGATTGCCGCCACGACAGGCACCACAGACCTTATGACCACAGCTACGAGCAGCCGCATTGACAATGGCATGTCTGCACCATGTATTTATAGCCCGGGCGGAGAATTGCACCATGCAGCCCTGGTACACGCTGCTGGTAGGTTTAAGAGCATCCATAATAACTGCTACATGTAAAACACAAGTACAGAAGTAGCAGAAGGCAAGAGAAACCAAGGGGCTAACACCTTTTAATAGCAAAAGAACCATTTCCAACCAAATGAAAGTCAGAGAGAGCCCCAAGTTAAGGCTAAAATACACTTTATAGTTCCCATAGGGATATTTGTCCTCTGCATTTGACCCATGCTTCAATGCCAGGAGCACCACAGTCCAGTGCTCGAGGACCTATCTCCAGATCTTGAGCAAGGCTTGGTCAGGACTAACTTAGCAGGAGGATTTTACCTATACAGTAGTGCTTCCATCTTTGGAATTCCAACCGTGAGTATCAAAGCAACCAAAGCCAATCAGGAGTGAGGCTGTTGAAGGTAACCCACCCTCCAGTCCACATCACGGGTTTAGCAGAGAGCCGGCACTTAGCAAGATTATCAGTCAAACCTGTTATTAATGTCTTGATTTAAGAACGAAACAGCAAAATAAAAACACCAGGATCATGTAGAGTGGGTTAATATGAACATTTTAAGGCCAAAATGAGGAGCCTGACAGCAGCAGTTACAGAGAGGTAAGCGATGGTTTTACAACAGAAAGTATTTTGAGTTAGCCAGTTAAAAAAAAAATAACTCCGGTACTTACAGTGTGGCAGATAATCTATAAGAGGACCACTGTGGGCATCATATTTACAAACTTTATGTGCTATTGAGAGAGCACTTCACAGATGGCGTCCTGACATGTGCGGCGGAGGGGCGGAGCTGAAAATGTCACATCACGGCGCATTGATCAGTGTGTCAGGGGAGCACCTGCCACACTCCAATCACATGGTCCCTTTGTCCAGCGCACCCAGAGCAGGAGCACGCCTGCCATCTGTAAACAAGTCATTACCAACGGAACTCAAGAGCAAGACGTTCAAGACATGATGTTCTGAGCGAGTGTGGTATGTAGAACGTAGAAATGGGTTAAACTAGCTGCAAGATGAATCACAGTCGAATCAAAATCAAAAAGGCTGCAAAAGGGAGTATTTTACTTCTATGGGGTATTAACAGCTAACACATAACATATTTAGATCAACATGTTACATTTGTATTGTTTTGGAAATGCTATATTCACTAAAAACAATATATTAACATGTTTTAGAAGTTTCACGTTCAATTTTGATGCTTTGAGTTTCCCCTCCCTTTGCTCTCCATGCTAAGTCACTCCCCCTTCAGAGCACTATCACAACACAAGCAGCATGCATGAAGTTAATGAAACTACTGCACACCGCATCAGGTTTGTCAAGTTGTTGTGTGTTTTGTATGTTTTCATATATTTCTGGAGAATTGTCGTGTGGGAGCAGGGGTGACGTAGGCGTGTGGGCGGAGCACAATTAACAAATAGCAAAGGCTGCCATTAATGAATTAAATTCTTATTCTGCATAAAAACTGCCCTGTAGTTCAGACCTGTAAAAACATGTTCTGAAATGTGATTTTTGTATTAGTTTATTAATTCATATTTCAATTTTTTATCATTTCCTCTGGAGGAGTTAAAAATGTGAACTTTGAACAGAATCTCATTATCAAAACATAAAATATAATCTTGATGGCAATGCTTGTCAGGAAAATTACATTTAGATATTTTTCCCAAATCGTTCTGCCCTAGGTCAAATGGTCAGCAGATGACAGCAGAACTGAGAATTCAAGAGAATTTGTGCCAACAAATGGCCTTCATTACTGCTGCGTGCTTATATTAACATGCAGGACATTTTCCTCATGACCTAGATTAATTATTTTGCCCGCAGTAATTCCCTCTGCTGACAGGACAAATAATGCATCATATATTATACTATAATATAAAACTAAACTAAACTAAAACTAAAGTGTATATATTTGGATTAATAAGGGCGAACTGGTTTTAGAGGGATCTCTCATTGGTCAAAGGTTCTTGGAGGAGGACAAAGAAAGAGTAGGTGGTGTTAAGAAGTAGATAGATAGATAGATAGATAGATAGATAGATAGATGTGTGATAACTGCAACAAAATGTAAAAAAAAAATTATAATAAAATAAAATAAATATTGTACATCTTGTGTTTATAGTTTTTGTAATAATGCTACTACATCAACATTAAAATTGTTTTCCATAAAAGCAATATTGGACTTTGTTGATTGATTTGTAATTTACCTTGATACTGTGCACACTCTTGGCTTTCCACTAATAAACCCTGACAGAGCACAGCTGTGAAGTGAAAACCATTTCAGGAGACTTCATCATGAAGCTCATTGAGAGAAGGCCAAGAGTTTGCATCGCTGTCAACAAAGGAAAGGGTGGCTACTTTAAGTTATTTAAAAAAAAAAAAAAAAGATAATTCCATCTTGTTACATCTTGTTTCATAAATGTGACTTAATCTACAGTGTAGAACATTTAATGAGAAGGAGTGTCCAAACTTTTGGCTGGTACTATATGTGGACATCATAATACTAAAAGGAACTGTATGTCGCCTGTGCTCTTGCAGTTAAAAAAAAAAAAAAAGGACTAACTGAACCTGCAGATAAAGGACAAATACAAGTGTTTCTCATTCTCAGCATATAGAGAGACCATGCCTCATGTGAATTCCCTCATCCCTCACTGAGCTGCAGAGGCTGCACTAGCACTGATTCGTGATCAAGTGCTGGAGTTTAGGGAGTGACCATTCAGATCAGAGAGGCATTTTAGGTTTAAACAAACTGGATTTCAGCTTTGAACTAGCAACCCAAATGAAAGAGTTATGTGAGGCTCGTTCTGCTTTCTGATTGGATAATCGTCCTGAGAACCAGAACAACAAATTATAACATTTTGTAATGAAGAATAAATCAACATTAGACTTTTTTCAGTAAAAGCTGCATTTCATTTGAAGATGTTTACCTCATATGTGGGGACACAGATAGGTTATTTTTATGGAATTTAAAATCAAAATCTTACATACAGTGGCTTTAAGAAAAACTCCACAAATGACGCCTTTGAAATTGCGTGAATGAAACAGACTGCAGTTATGTTATGCAGGCATGGACAGTGCCTGTTGTAATTTTCTCAGCTTGATCAGAGTAGGGAACTTGAACATCTCACAGGGAGGTGTGAGGAGAGGTGATGGCTGCAGAGATGTGAGGCTAGAGGCGAGAGAGAGAGAGAAAGAAAGAAAGAGGAGAGAAAACGAGCACTAACCGGACAGACACAATCACGATAAGAGTGAGACTTGTAGGCCTTGTTTCCACTGGAGAGGTGCTGTGGAGACAGAAGCAGTTACACATTTTGAGCCTTTATTTCCCCAGGTAAGTTCTCAAAGGCCCTGTGCCCAATTCTGAACCACAAAGAACGTGTTTTAGTTTGGACTGTTAGCCTCACCCACTTAGTCTGAAGTTGCACCATGACAGAGAAACAACTAAAATAGTCCAGAAAGTTGTGTTTACATGGTTCCAGTGGTAGATGAAGGATGAAGAGAAGGGATAAAAAATGACTGAAATCTGCTTAAATAAAAGTACTAAAGAATCCATTCAAAAATGTACTTAAAGTATAAAGTAAAAATATTTCACACACATTTTGAGAAGTGTTAAAACATTAAATATAGCAATACTAATATGAAATTGTGCTTGTTTGGTCAGCAGTAGAAATACAATTCCATTTTTAAATGTTTGTAGTGAATTTAATGTATATATTTCAGTTTGTTCAAATCCTGGATTTCAACACAAAAATGTGCTGAAAAATGTAGTGGAGTAGAAAGTACAGATACCTGCTCTTAATTGCAGTGATGTAAAAGTTAGGTACCTGTAAATTTACAGAAGTAGTTATTTTTGTATTTGAGCACATTTTGCTCAAATACATGGGAAAAATTGGGTACAGGGCTTTTAATACATGTCGGCCTGTGTCCATAATCATTTGTGAATGCATGTTTATAGCTCTCATTTCCCATGGGTACCTAAACAGAATACTATATACATAATGGCTGTACACACATCTTAATGTCTATGCAGTGCCCATAAATAACACTCTGTGCACGACCGCTCTCCATTACTCACTATCACTGTCTGGTGGCTTATGTAAACAGGGCCATGCAAATGAGACCTTGGGGTTAAAGTGTGTAATAAAAATCCAATCAAATCCAATGTCCAGTGTGTGTTTCATTCAGTCATAGTATAAAGCGGGCTATTATGTGCATATTACATGTATTTTCTATCACAGCCGATTTTACAGTAAACATTGCAGCTTTCTTTTCCACTGTATACAATATTATGTTGCTGTTTTTTTTTGTTTTTTTTTGTTTTTTTTAATAAGCTAAAGTTTTTTCTATATTGATGAACTGAAATAAATATCAAGGCCCAGCTGAGCTGGGACAGACAGACAGAAGCGAGGCTGCCCATCTGCACCATCAGCCCCTCCCACCACCAATACTTTTACACACACCACATTAATTCTAGGCTACATGGGTGAAAGACACAAACACTTGTGGCGCCCCACTGTGCCACCTGGTATTCCCATTGGTCCCAGTACTGACTGCACATGCCTAGGACCGCCCCTGTATACAGCTAATACAGATACAGGACAACATTCATACCATACTCCATACAGATGTACAACAACTCACCCTTATGTAACAGATAATACTCCCTACAACTGTACAACTCACCCACTGCACCAGACTATAGAGGGACAGACTATTCTCCAACAGGCTCCTACAGCTCCGCTCAAACAGTGAGAGATACAGGACTACATTCATACCATACTCCATACAACTGTACAACAACTCACCCTTATGTAACAGATAATACTCCCTACAACTGTACAACAACTCAATCTTATGTAACAGATAATACTCCATTCTCCTTAAGTCCTGTGCAGATGAGCTGTGTGGAGTTATGGAGCATGTCTTCAACCTGAGCCTGAAGCTGAAGGTGGTGCCACAGCTCTGGAAGACCTCCTGTGTGGTACCTGTGCCCAAGACACCGCACGCCAAGGACCTCAACAGCTTCAGGCCAGTGGCTCTCACATCTCATCTGATGGACTCTGGAGAGGCTCGTCCTGGGTCACCTCCGCTCTACGGTGAGCTCAGCGATGGACCCGCTGCAGTTCGCGTATCGGCCTGGCATCGGAGTGGAGGACGCCATCATCTCTCTGATGCACCGCTCACTGTCCCATCTGGAGAGGCCCGGCAGCACTGTGAGAATCTTGTTCTTTGACTTCTCCAGTGCTTTCAACACCATCCAGCCGCTGCTCCTGAGGGACAAGCTGGAGTGGGCAGGAGTGGACTGTGACCTGGCTGAGTGGATCCTGGACTACCTCACAAACCGGCCCCAGTTTGTGAGAGCCCGGGACTGTGTGTCTGACCTCATGACCTGCAGTGTGGGGGTGCCCCAGGGCACCGTCCTCGCGCCCTTCCTCTTCACCCTCTACACTGCAGACTTCAGACACAACACGGACAGCTGCGTCCTGCAGAAGTTCTCCGATGACTCCGCCATCATCGGTCTCATCACGGATGATGACGACGCGGAGTACAGAGGACTAACACAGGACTTTGTGGACTGGTGTCACCGGAACCACCTTCTCATCAACGCGGGGAAGACCAAGGAGATGGTGGTGGACTTCCGCAGACGCCACTCTACTGCCCCCTCACCAGTGAACATCCAGGGAAGAGACATTGAGAGAGTGGACTCTTACAAGTACCTGGGTGTGCATCTGAACAATAAACTGGACTGGACTCATAACACAGATGCACTGTACAGGAAGGGCCACAGTCGGCTCTATCTCCTGAGGAGACTGCGGTCCTTTGGAGTGAGAGGGCCATTCCTGAGGACCTTCTATGACTCTGTGGTGGCATCAGCCATCCTGTATGGTGTGGTCTGCTGGAGCAGCAGCGTCACAGAGAGGGAGAAGAAGAAACTGGACAAGATCATCAAGAAGTCCAGCTCAGTCCTGGGCTGTCCTCTGGACTCGGTGCAGCAGGTGGGGGACAAGAGGGTCCTGGCTAAACTCATGTCTATGCTGGACCATGAATGTCACCCCCTGCAGGACGCCCTGTCTGCTCTGGAGAGCAGCATCAGTGACAGACTGATTCACCCTCGCTGTGTAAAGGAGAGATTTCGCAGGTCTTTCCTTCCTGCTGCTGTCAGACTGTATAATGATCAATGCTAGTCATGTGTCATCTCCATAGCAACCATGTGTAATCTCCATAGTAATAATAACAATGTGCAATATTATTTAAAGTCACTTTACCTGCTATTATTTATTTACCCACCACTGTCCATCACTGCACTGTACACAATCATCTCAGAATCAAAAACACTTATTGTGCAACGTTCCTGTGCCTTTTAGCTTTACAGTGTTGTGTTTTTTAGTTGATTGTAAATACTTATTATTATTATTTATCTTGATTTTGATGCATGCTCTTATTTTCCTACTGTTTCTGTAACTTGCGTTGTGACACTGCAATTTCCCCATTGTGGGACAAATAAAGGATTATCTTATCTTATCTTATCTTATACAAGTGTACAACAACTCACCCTTATCAAAAGGAGAAATTTAATTTGTCAACTGGACAGAGTTAATTTGGTCGAATACGTTTCGCAGCTCATCCAAGCTGCTTCCTCAGTTCAGTTAATTTTCATTATAATTAAGCTCCTCCCTTCAAGCAGATATAAAGCAGTGTCCGCCAGCATCTGACCAGAACTGAGAAAACAGCTTGGATGAGCTGCGAAACGTATTCGACCAAATAAACTCTGTCCAGTTGACAAATTAATTTTCTCCTTTTGCTATGGATTCTACCTGGACGACTGAGGGATTTTACACACAACTCACTCTTATGTAACAGATAATACTCTCTACAACTGGAATAGACTCACCTGACCAACTGAAACTGTATTTAAATATGTGTTGTCTCAGAGTAATTTTCATTGTAATTAAGCTCCTCCCTTCAAGCAGATATAAAGCAGTGTCCGCCAGCATCTGACCAGAACTGAAAAAACAGCTTGGATGAGCTGCGAAGTGTATTCAACCAAATAAACTCTGTCCAGTTGACAAATTAAATTTCTCCTTTTGCTATGGATTCTACCTGGACGACTGAGGGATTCTACACACAACTGGACAACAACTTCATCTTAAGTAACGGATAACCTTTTGCCCTGTCAATCAGCATAGTATTTGCACTGTTGTTCTTGTCTCTTGTATATAACTGTGATTTTATAGTTTATTTTATAGTTTATTACTTATTTTTCTATTTTATTTTGACTTGTACATATACATTTATTTTTATAATTATGTTTCATTTTTGGTACTCTCTGTTATTATATTATATTGTGATGAGTGAGCTACTGTGTCCACATAATTTCCCTTGTGGAGCAATAAAGTTTGTCTAAGTCTAAGATCCAGATAAATACAAATCAGAGGTGAATATTCAAAATATGGATCATCTTTTTTTATGATTTCTATTTTTGTGTTTTGTTGCGCTACAGTTTGAAGTATTTGGCTCCACATTTTAAGCCAAGACCTAAGCCCTTGACTCGTTTCAACAACACAATGAGTAATATATGTATGTTCACCCATGCAACACATAGCTTTTTATAGCCTGTTCCTTATGCTAATAGGGGTCACTGGTCATGGACAGATACACAATAGCATACGCACACTTCCGATCGCACTACTATACCACCTGTGAAATGCCTCTGACCTCCTCACCTCCGCTCCGCACCTCTACGCAGATACGTGTTAATGCCGTGTGACAACCATCGCCAAGTCAATACGCAATAATCATAAAGACTATAAAGGAGAGCAAAGGTGCGCCGCAAATGTCAGTCTACTCTGTGCTTAATGGACAGAGAAAAAGAGATGGGCACAAGACAATATGAGTCTTCCGTCAATACTACGTAAACCGCGATGGCTGATTAAAATACCTGTCAGCGCATTATCGACTGGCTTCAAAAGGGATAATGGTGGGAGGTTGGTTCAAAGAATGACAGGAAAATGAGTTTCTTTGTGTTTAATATGCTTGGAGGAGATGTGTTATTAAATTTTAAGTACATGGTGTGTGTCAGTAGTAAAATTGCACGTCTTAAAGCGTACGTATTATGTGAAATTTACTTTTTTGAGCTTTCCACGATGTTATGACATTGTTCCCTTGTCAAAAAACATACCTGGAGTTTTATTTAGCTACTTTAATGCTTGTTTAATGGATTCCGTTAAAGGGCCCATATTACTCTATTTTCCGATCTATGTTATAATGTTGTTTCCTCATCAAAAACATACCTGGAGTTCTCCTCTGAAACTGAAAAACTCTGTTCCACTGTGTTTTTAAACTCCATACGCCTTCACTGGAATCAAACGCTAAACTTGAAAATGACCACTGCATGACATGACATCACCAGGTGGAACAGAGCCTGATAATAAATGGTTACTCAAACATGTGTGAATGAAACAGAACACAACTCCAGGTATGTTTTTGATGACGTAACATTATAGCATGGGTTAAAGCTCACAAGAGTTAATCTTGTGTTATATAGGACCTTTAACTAAGTCTTCTCTTGTTTTGGAATTTCCCAAATTTGTGACATCAAGGGTGAATTTCTGTTTTGTCCATAAATCATTGTTAGACTCGCTCTGACTATTTCTACTGCCAAACTGTGTTCCTTACAACTGCATGCTTACACTGGCATGTCAGAGCAGGTTACTAGCCCTAGTTAATATTTGTTATGACAGTGGTAATTCCCTTTTCTGCCAGTAGAGTGCATCCTAACACCAGATCTCAGTATAGGGAGGATATATGTAGGATATCTGTGTCTATTGTCAGTAGATAACCATTATTTTAAGTGCTTATGACAGGTTGGCCTACACATTCTGCTAAAACACAGTTAAGATCATTACCGTAATTTCCGGACTATTGAGCGCACCTGAATATAAGCCGCATCAACTAAATTTTCAAAGAATTTTATTTTTGTACATATATAGGCCGCACTTGTCTATAAGCCGCAGGTGTCCACGTCTTCAAGAAGTTTTCAAGTTCCGAGCATCTGCTTGTATTGCCTCTAAAGCTTTTATCGTCTTTTTGCATTGAGTCAGTTCGTCACGCTGCCGTCGCCAACGTCTCACCATCGACTCATCGATGCCGCGTTCACGTGCAGCAGCTCTGTTTCCTTCTTTGACAGTCAGATCAATTGTCTTTAACTTCAAAGCTGCATCATATGCATTTCTTCGTATGTTTTCCATGAGGAGGGTGTGTGCATGAAGCACAAAATAACTGTTCAAAACAAAATCAAACGAGCATCTTCCTCAGCACATCATCTCTTCACCTGTCTGTTTCGCTCTTGCGCCCCGTCACTTGGCGCTCTACAGCGCATGTCTCGAGCAGAAAGAGCCGCTGTCCTGTCTGGGATCAGGTCAGTGTCTTGTAGGATTTCATCAGGATTTCAGGCTCTCCCGGGGGTCGGGGTTAGTTGTATCGATCATGTATGAGTGGATGTCCAGCTACTGAAGTTTGAGACGTTTCGTCTCGTCATTTACGCCTCACCTGCATTTAACACATACGGGTCATTAAGACGTATCCCACTCACTAATGTTCATTTAGCAGCAGAACTTATTTTATCACGCAGCGATAAACTGTTTTAGTGCTGACAACAGCGCTAGCGAGTGTTCTAACTAAGCCTAACCCATGTTAACCGCACAGACAGCGGCGCTTTCTGCACTCAGGCTGCGCGCGCATCCGCTGTGTTCATAGACGAATAATCCGTCCATATATTAGCCGCATCGTTGTATAAGCCGCAGGGTTCAAAGTGTGAGAAAAAAGTAGCGGCTTATAGTCCGGAAAATACGGTACATTTGTACCAAACTTTTGGATAAAGTTATCCAAAATTATCCAAAACTCCAAAACTCTCTAAAATAAAACTCTATACTTCTCTGCTTGTAATGTTCAATATTTTTTTCAAGTTTTCTTAAGAACTTAAGATATATATATATATATATCCCACCAAATTGAGTCAAAATCAGACAATCATCAGAATTCGTCATACACACTATAAATGTATACACTATATATGTGCAACTGAGTGGTTGGCTGCTTTTGTTGCTGCCTGGCTCACACACTGAGCAGGTTTTGAAACTTTTTGTTTTTTGAGCTCACTTTTTAACATCATATCATGGAATTTTAATCAACTAAGAAGTGCAGCATGTGCAGGTCAAAGGACATAAGTAAGGGACTGCTGGATTTTGTGAAATGAACTGATTGTTTTTCTTGTATCCATGGAGACCATGCAAGTGGTAGCTAAGGAGCTAGCTGAGAAGCTAACTGATGCTACAGGTTTTTTACACCATATGTGGCAGCAGATGTGGCAGAAGATCTTCCAGAAGAAAAATTTGAGGAAATTAACCATTTCGTCACCAACTGAAATACCAGAGCGGTGTAAGAATGAAACCTTTCCTGTTTCACCTGGCGCCCCCTGGAGGCTGCTGTGATGCTGCAGGACACAGAGGAGAGACACTTTTGTCTCTTCCACAGGATCTGCTGCCCTGACCTGCTGCCTGACCAGTCCTCCTGTTAAAACTGCACTGAGACTTTTGACTGAGACACAAAGAACACTGAGATGCAGAGACAGACCTGGTGTTTTTTGCAGTAATTTTGTATTGTAATTTGGCAGAATTTTCGCAATATTTCAGGTCACAAACTCAAAAGAAAATGTCATATCACCACAGTGCTATATGTCATTCTGGTTCTGCAGGTTAGGATTCAGTAGAAATACTTACTGGTTTTATTTAAAGCTGTACTGGATTTTTTCAGTGTCTTAAAAAATGTAAAAAACAGAGTTCATTTTAAACTGTTTGCAGGGGTCTAAAGTTATTCCTCACTTACCTTAGGCATTCTGAACAAGAGTTTATAAGCACTTTTCACAACTCTCACACATCAATATTTTGGCGTGACGGTAAAGCTAACTGATTGGATGCTAATGCGCACTTCCTGATTGGAAAGCATTTTAACTGATGCAAACACCATACGGTGGCCTTATTTTTATCTTATTTTGACCTTTTTACATATTTGCACTGGGGCAAGAAATGTTTTTGTCAAATACATGGGAATTAAATAGACTACAGTGCCTTATATAAAGTTATTTGGAATCAATACTCTGAATCAGATACACTATTATCAGTTTGTTCCCTCCACTTCCAATGTTGCACAGTGTTCTTGGGCAAGACCCACCATGCCTCCATCGATGCGGTGTGTTATCTGTATGTGAGAAGTCTGTTATTGCGGGGTTATGTCATCTCGTTGCAGACACGTGTTTGGTCAATCTAAAGTCCTATTGACCAGCTCCAGAGGTCACTGGAGTCTGCTCATGTCTTAAAGGGAGGGTATTGTTGTTCTTTTATTAATTGTTCACGCATTATCATCAGGTTTGTGAAGATGTAGTGTATTGTTTTGTATCATGCTTTTGTATATTTATGGAAAATTGTTGTGTGGGGGCATGGGTGATGTAGGCTTGTGGGCTGAGCCTTGGACAGAGTAGTCGTAGTTTGGGCGCCATTAGAAAGACATTGTAGACCCTATAAAAACGCTCTGTTAGTAAAATATTAGCTTCTATCTTCAATTGGTCTGGTAAAGTTTTTTCTTTTATTAAGTTGTTTTAAATGAATATTGAGATTTAAAATGTGCAAATTATAACATAATGATCAATGGGTGTCATAGATTATAACTTTAGAGCAGACACAATCACTTGCATATGTCTTCTTTAATGAGGACAAAACCAAAACAGAAAAGGACAGCAGGATTGAACTGAGATCAAACCAGGGCCAAATCAGAAATAGAACTGGAAGAGAGACTGGTTGAAAGATGGGTTTCAAGGTGCACTATGTAATGTTACTGTAGGAGGATCTGTCATCCATTTGTCTCCATGGAGATGCTTTTACAGTACAATATACTTTACTGTCCACTTGGGGAAATCTGTCTTGGTGCTGTAGAGCCTTACGGTTAAGATACACAGTAAGTCACACTCACAATAAACACCAGAGCAGACTCATTTCCAGACACTTTGATTTAGGAGACTTAAATGGTTACTCAAACATGTGTGAATGAAACAGAACACAACTCCAGGTATGTTTTTGATGACGTAACATTATAGCATGGGTTAAAGCTCACAAGAGTAAATCTTGTGTTATATAGGACCTTTAACTAAGTCTTCTCTTGTTTTGGAATTTCCCAAATTTGTGACATCAAGGGTGAATTTCTGTTTTGTCCATAAATCATTGTTAGACTCGCTCTGACTATTTCTACTGCCAAACTGTGTTCCTTACAACTGCATGCTTACACTGGCATGTCAGAGCAGGTTACTAGCCCTAGTTAATATTTGTTATGACAGTGGTAATTCCCTTTTCTGCCAGTAGAGTGCATTCTAACACCAGATCGCAGTATAGGGAGGATATATGTAGGATATCTGTGTCTATTGTCAGTAGATAACCATTATTTTAAGTGCTTATGACAGGTTGGCCTACACATTTTGCTAAAACACAGTTAAGATCATTACATTTGTACCAAACTTCTGGATAAAATTATCCAAAATTATCCAAAACTCCAAAACTCTCTAAAATAAAACTCTGTACTTCTCTGCTTGTAATGTTCAATATTTTTTTCAAGTTTTCTTAAGAACTTAAGATATATATATATATATATATATCCCACCAAATTGAGTCAAAATCAGACAATCATCAGAATTCGTCATACACACTATAAATGTATACACTATATATGTGCAACTGAGTGGTTGGCTGCTTTTGTTGCTGCCTGGCTCACACACTGAGCAGGTTTTGAAACTTTTTGTTTTTTGAGCTCACTTTTTAACATCATATCATGGAATTTTAATCAACTAAGAAGTGCAGCATGTGCAGGTCAAAGGACATAAGTAAGGGACTGCTGGATTTTGTGAAATGAACTGATTGTTTTTCTTGTATCCATGGAGACCATGCAAGTGGTAGCTAAGGAGCTAGCTGAGAAGCTAACTGATGCTACAGGTTTTTTACACCATATGTGGCAGCAGATGTGGCAGAAGATCTTCCAGAAGAAACATTTGAGGAAATTAACCATTTCGTCACCAACTGAAATACCAGAGCGGTGTAAGAATGAAACCTTTCCTGTTTCACCTGGCGCCCCCTGGAGGCTGCTGTGATGCTGCAGGACACAGAGGAGAGACACTTTTGTCTCTTCCACAGGATCTGCTGCCCTGACCTGCTGCCTGACCAGTCCTCCTGTTAAAACTGCACTGAGACTTTTGACTGAGACACAAAGAACACTGAGATGCAGAGACAGACCTGGTGTTTTTTGCAGTAATTTTGTATTGTAATTTGGCAGAATTTTCGCAATATTTCAGGTCACAAACTCAAAAGAAAATGTCATATCACCACAGTGCTATATGTCATTCTGGTTCTGCAGGTTAGGATTCAGTAGAAATACTTACTGGTTTTATTTAAAGCTGTACTGGATTTTTTCAGTGTCTTAAAAAATGTAAAAAACAGAGTTCATTTTAAACTGTTTGCAGGGGTCTAAAGTTATTCCTCACTTACCTTAGGCATTCTGAACAAGAGTTTATAAGCACTTTTCACAACTCTCACACATCAATATTTTGGCGTGACGGTAAAGCTAACTGATTGGATGCTAATGCGCACTTCCTGATTGGAAAGCATTTTAACTGATGCAAACACCATACGGTGGCCTTATTTTTATCTTATTTTGACCTTTTTACATATTTGCACTGGGGCAAGAAATGTTTTTGTCAAATACATGGGAATTAAATAGACTACAGTGCCTTATATAAAGTTATTTGGAATCAATACTCTGAATCAGATACACTATTATCAGTTTGTTCCCTCCACTTCCAATGTTGCACAGTGTTCTTGGGCAAGACCCACCATGCCTCCATCGATGCGGTGTGTTATCTGTATGTGAGAAGTCTGTTATTGCGGGGTTATGTCATCTCGTTGCAGACACGTGTTTGGTCAATCTAAAGTCCTATTGACCAGCTCCAGAGGTCACTGGAGTCTGCTCATGTCTTAAAGGGAGGGTATTGTTGTTCTTTTATTAATTGTTCACGCATTATCATCAGGTTTGTGAAGATGTAGTGTATTGTTTTGTATCATGCTTTTGTATATTTATGGAAAATTGTTGTGTGGGGGCATGGGTGATGTAGGCTTGTGGGCTGAGCCTTGGACAGAGTAGTCGTAGTTTGGGCGCCATTAGAAAGACATTGTAGACCCTATAAAAACGCTCTGTTAGTAAAATATTAGCTTCTATCTTCAATTGGTCTGGTAAAGTTTTTTCTTTTATTAAGTTGTTTTAAATGAATATTGAGATTTAAAATGTGCAAATTATAACATAATGATCAATGGGTGTCATAGATTATAACTTTAGAGCAGACACAATCACTTGCATATGTCTTCTTTAATGAGGACAAAACCAAAACAGAAAAGGACAGCAGGATTGAACTGAGATCAAACCAGGGCCAAATCAGAAATAGAACTGGAAGAGAGACTGGTTGAAAGATGGGTTTCAAGGTGCACTATGTAATGTTACTGTAGGAGGATCTGTCATCCATTTGTCTCCATGGAGATGCTTTTACAGTACAATATACTTTACTGTCCACTTGGGGAAATCTGTCTTGGTGCTGTAGAGCCTTACGGTTAAGATACACAGTAAGTCACACTCACAATAAACACCAGAGCAGACTCATTTCCAGACACTTTGATTTAGGAGACTTAAATGGTTACTCAAACATGTGTGAATGAAACAGAACACAACTCCAGGTATGTTTTTGATGACGTAACATTATAGCATGGGTTAAAGCTCACAAGAGTAAATCTTGTGTTATATAGGACCTTTAACTAAGTCTTCTCTTGTTTTGGAATTTCCCAAATTTGTGACATCAAGGGTGAATTTCTGTTTTGTCCATAAATCATTGTTAGACTCGCTCTGACTATTTCTACTGCCAAACTGTGTTCCTTACAACTGCATGCTTACACTGGCATGTCAGAGCAGGTTACTAGCCCTAGTTAATATTTGTTATGACAGTGGTAATTCCCTTTTCTGCCAGTAGAGTGCATTCTAACACCAGATCGCAGTATAGGGAGGATATATGTAGGATATCTGTGTCTATTGTCAGTAGATAACCATTATTTTAAGTGCTTATGACAGGTTGGCCTACACATTTTGCTAAAACACAGTTAAGATCATTACATTTGTACCAAACTTCTGGATAAAATTATCCAAAATTATCCAAAACTCCAAAACTCTCTAAAATAAAACTCTGTACTTCTCTGCTTGTAATGTTCAATATTTTTTTCAAGTTTTCTTAAGAACTTAAGATATATATATATATATATATATCCCACCAAATTGAGTCAAAATCAGACAATCATCAGAATTCGTCATACACACTATAAATGTATACACTATATATGTGCAACTGAGTGGTTGGCTGCTTTTGTTGCTGCCTGGCTCACACACTGAGCAGGTTTTGAAACTTTTTGTTTTTTGAGCTCACTTTTTAACATCATATCATGGAATTTTAATCAACTAAGAAGTGCAGCATGTGCAGGTCAAAGGACATAAGTAAGGGACTGCTGGATTTTGTGAAATGAACTGATTGTTTTTCTTGTATCCATGGAGACCATGCAAGTGGTAGCTAAGGAGCTAGCTGAGAAGCTAACTGATGCTACAGGTTTTTTACACCATATGTGGCAGCAGATGTGGCAGAAGATCTTCCAGAAGAAACATTTGAGGAAATTAACCATTTCGTCACCAACTGAAATACCAGAGCGGTGTAAGAATGAAACCTTTCCTGTTTCACCTGGCGCCCCCTGGAGGCTGCTGTGATGCTGCAGGACACAGAGGAGAGACACTTTTGTCTCTTCCACAGGATCTGCTGCCCTGACCTGCTGCCTGACCAGTCCTCCTGTTAAAACTGCACTGAGACTTTTGACTGAGACACAAAGAACACTGAGATGCAGAGACAGACCTGGTGTTTTTTGCAGTAATTTTGTATTGTAATTTGGCAGAATTTTCGCAATATTTCAGGTCACAAACTCAAAAGAAAATGTCATATCACCACAGTGCTATATGTCATTCTGGTTCTGCAGGTTAGGATTCAGTAGAAATACTTACTGGTTTTATTTAAAGCTGTACTGGATTTTTTCAGTGTCTTAAAAAATGTAAAAAACAGAGTTCATTTTAAACTGTTTGCAGGGGTCTAAAGTTATTCCTCACTTACCTTAGGCATTCTGAACAAGAGTTTATAAGCACTTTTCACAACTCTCACACATCAATATTTTGGCGTGACGGTAAAGCTAACTGATTGGATGCTAATGCGCACTTCCTGATTGGAAAGCATTTTAACTGATGCAAACACCATACGGTGGCCTTATTTTTATCTTATTTTGACCTTTTTACATATTTGCACTGGGGCAAGAAATGTTTTTGTCAAATACATGGGAATTAAATAGACTACAGTGCCTTATATAAAGTTATTTGGAATCAATACTCTGAATCAGATACACTATTATCAGTTTGTTCCCTCCACTTCCAATGTTGCACAGTGTTCTTGGGCAAGACCCACCATGCCTCCATCGATGCGGTGTGTTATCTGTATGTGAGAAGTCTGTTATTGCGGGGTTATGTCATCTCGTTGCAGACACGTGTTTGGTCAATCTAAAGTCCTATTGACCAGCTCCAGAGGTCACTGGAGTCTGCTCATGTCTTAAAGGGAGGGTATTGTTGTTCTTTTATTAATTGTTCACGCATTATCATCAGGTTTGTGAAGATGTAGTGTATTGTTTTGTATCATGCTTTTGTATATTTATGGAAAATTGTTGTGTGGGGGCATGGGTGATGTAGGCTTGTGGGCTGAGCCTTGGACAGAGTAGTCGTAGTTTGGGCGCCATTAGAAAGACATTGTAGACCCTATAAAAACGCTCTGTTAGTAAAATATTAGCTTCTATCTTCAATTGGTCTGGTAAAGTTTTTTCTTTTATTAAGTTGTTTTAAATGAATATTGAGATTTAAAATGTGCAAATTATAACATAATGATCAATGGGTGTCATAGATTATAACTTTAGAGCAGACACAATCACTTGCATATGTCTTCTTTAATGAGGACAAAACCAAAACAGAAAAGGACAGCAGGATTGAACTGAGATCAAACCAGGGCCAAATCAGAAATAGAACTGGAAGAGAGACTGGTTGAAAGATGGGTTTCAAGGTGCACTATGTAATGTTACTGTAGGAGGATCTGTCATCCATTTGTCTCCATGGAGATGCTTTTACAGTACAATATACTTTACTGTCCACTTGGGGAAATCTGTCTTGGTGCTGTAGAGCCTTACGGTTAAGATACACAGTAAGTCACACTCACAATAAACACCAGAGCAGACTCATTTCCAGACACTTTGATTTAGGAGACTTAAATGGTTACTCAAACATGTGTGAATGAAACAGAACACAACTCCAGGTATGTTTTTGATGACGTAACATTATAGCATGGGTTAAAGCTCACAAGAGTAAATCTTGTGTTATATAGGACCTTTAACTAAGTCTTCTCTTGTTTTGGAATTTCCCAAATTTGTGACATCAAGGGTGAATTTCTGTTTTGTCCATAAATCATTGTTAGACTCGCTCTGACTATTTCTACTGCCAAACTGTGTTCCTTACAACTGCATGCTTACACTGGCATGTCAGAGCAGGTTACTAGCCCTAGTTAATATTTGTTATGACAGTGGTAATTCCCTTTTCTGTCAGTAGAGTGCATTCTAACACCAGATCGCAGTATAGGGAGGATATATGTAGGATATCTGTGTCTATTGTCAGTAGATAACCATTATTTTAAGTGCTTATGACAGGTTGGCCTACACATTTTGCTAAAACACAGTTAAGATCATTACATTTGTACCAAACTTCTGGATAAAATTATCCAAAATTATCCAAAACTCCAAAACTCTCTAAAATAAAACTCTGTACTTCTCTGCTTGTAATGTTCAATATTTTTTTCAAGTTTTCTTAAGAACTTAAGATATATATATATATATATATATCCCACCAAATTGAGTCAAAATCAGACAATCATCAGAATTCGTCATACACACTATAAATGTATACACTATATATGTGCAACTGAGTGGTTGGCTGCTTTTGTTGCTGCCTGGCTCACACACTGAGCAGGTTTTGAAACTTTTTGTTTTTTGAGCTCACTTTTTAACATCATATCATGGAATTTTAATCAACTAAGAAGTGCAGCATGTGCAGGTCAAAGGACATAAGTAAGGGACTGCTGGATTTTGTGAAATGAACTGATTGTTTTTCTTGTATCCATGGAGACCATGCAAGTGGTAGCTAAGGAGCTAGCTGAGAAGCTAACTGATGCTACAGGTTTTTTACACCATATGTGGCAGCAGATGTGGCAGAAGATCTTCCAGAAGAAAAATTTGAGGAAATTAACCATTTCGTCACCAACTGAAATACCAGAGCGGTGTAAGAATGAAACCTTTCCTGTTTCACCTGGCGCCCCCTGGAGGCTGCTGTGATGCTGCAGGACACAGAGGAGAGACACTTTTGTCTCTTCCACAGGATCTGCTGCCCTGACCTGCTGCCTGACCAGTCCTCCTGTTAAAACTGCACTGAGACTTTTGACTGAGACACAAAGAACACTGAGATGCAGAGACAGACCTGGTGTTTTTTGCAGTAATTTTGTATTGTAATTTGGCAGAATTTTCGCAATATTTCAGGTCACAAACTCAAAAGAAAATGTCATATCACCACAGTGCTATATGTCATTCTGGTTCTGCAGGTTAGGATTCAGTAGAAATACTTACTGGTTTTATTTAAAGCTGTACTGGATTTTTTCAGTGTCTTAAAAAATGTAAAAAACAGAGTTCATTTTAAACTGTTTGCAGGGGTCCAAAGTTATTCCTCACTTACCTTAGGCATTCTGAACAAGAGTTTATAAGCACTTTTCACAACTCTCACACATCAATATTTTGGCGTGACGGTAAAGCTAACTGATTGGATGCTAATGCGCACTTCCTGATTGGAAAGCATTTTAACTGATGCAAACACCATACGGTGGCCTTATTTTTATCTTATTTTGACCTTTTTACATATTTCCAATGTTGCACAGTGTTCTTGGGCAAGACCCACCATGCCTCCATCGATGCGTTGTGTTATCTGTATGTGAGAAGTCTGTTATTGCGGGGTTATGTCATCTCGCTGCAGACATGTGTTTGGTCAATCTAAAGTCCTATTGACCAGCTCCAGAGGTCACTGGAGTCTGCTCATGTCTTAAAGGGAGGGTATTGTTGTTCTTTTATTAATTGTTCACGCATTATCATCAGGTTTGTGAAGATGTAGTGTATTGTTTTGTATCATGCTTTTGTATATTTATGGAAAATTGTTGTGTGGGGGCATGGGTGATGTAGGCTTGTGGGCTGAGCCTTGGACAGAGTAGTCGTAGTTTGGGCGCCATTAGAAAGACATTGTAGACCCTATAAAAACGCTCTGTTAGTAAAATATTAGCTTCTATCTTCAATTGGTCTGGTAAAGTCTTTTCTTTTATTAAGTTGTTTTAAATGAATATTGAGATTTAAAATGTGCAAATTATAACATAATGATCAATGGGTGTCATAGATTATAACTTTAGAGCAGACACAATCACTTGCATATGTCTTCTTTAATGAGGACAAAACCAAAACAGAAAAGGACAGCAGGATTGAACTGAGATCAAACCAGGGCCAAATCAGAAATAGAACTGGAAGAGAGACTGGTTGAAAGATGGGTTTCAAGGTGCACTATGTAATGTTACTGTAGGAGGATCTGTCATCCATTTGTCTCCATGGAGATGCTTTTACAGTACAATATACTTTACTGTCCACTTGGGGAAATCTGTCTTGGTGCTGTAGAGCCTTACGGTTAAGATACACAGTAAGTCACACTCACAATAAACACCAGAGCAGGCTCATTTCCAGACACTTTGATTTAGGAGACTTATAGGTGTTTGCTTTGCCTGTAAGGTGTACAGTATGGGATTTTTGAGCAATAAAGACACCTGTAATTGAACAAAAAGTTATATAAATAAGTTTAAGGCCATACACTAGAACATTCTAGGTAGAACTGCAAGATTAATCACAATCACAAAAACAGTACCATAATTTCCCCCACAAAGAACAAAATCTCCTGTCTTATTCTGCATAAACACTGTTGTCTTTATAGTTTAGATTGTAGATGTTCTGCAGTGTGATTCTTGTTTATGTTTTGTCAGGTAATTTTTAAAAAGGGGGTAATAAGCAAAATCAACTCTTTGATGTTTTGAGCCATGTTATAACGTTCCCTCATTAAAAACATGCCTAAAGAAGTTTAAGATGTCATCCATGCATGTTTGAGTCATTTAGCAATCACTGCTGGCTACGCCATCCATTCTCCCACATGACAATTAATATAAATATACAAAAACATGATACAAAACTGTATACAACAACCTGATGCAATATGCAGTTGTTTTATTAGCGGGATGCATGCTGATTGTGTTGTGATAGTGCTCTGGAGGGGGAGTGACTTAGCACAGAGAGCAAATGAAGGGGGCCTCAGAGCGTCAATATAGCAATATAGCATTTTCAGAACAATAAAAGGTAAAGGTAATGGTGATCTAAATATGTTACGTGTTCACAGTTAATACCCCATAGAAGTAAAATACCTGCACTTTAACTCTCTTCTTCTGGACAGACCAGCCCCTCTGGATATTAGCACTCCCACTGCTCTCACTCAAAGATCTAAAACTGATTCTATATAGGTACATACCGCATAATTAATATTCAATAAGCTTTCAATGTATTCCACCACAACTCTGTTTACTCTCGTAAGCAATTAGGTGTGTTGCTGATGAGGCTTGGATTATGCAGTCTCCCTGTGATCGCAGATCCATTCGGTCTTCAATGGGAATTTTTAAGTATGTTCTGTAAGCATTATATGGTGGTGCCGAGGAATTACAATTATAAGTTGCATTTATTTGAATATTTTGAAGAAGCTGTTCAATAGTTGTCCATACCTTTTGATTTGAGTTATCTTGAGTTAAATTAGTTAATCTGATGATCTGTATAATTTTAAAAACGTGAAAAACAGAACTACTTGGTTTTACAGTTTGCAGTGGTCCAAAGTTATTCCTTGCTTACCTTATGCATTCGGAGCATCCTAATTATTTACAGTGATCATTTTATACGCTCTTTTCACGACTTTTAGAAGCCAGAGTGCAGTTTTGCCGTCATGGTAAAGCTAAAAACTAGCATGCTAAGTGGACACTTCCTAATTCTCTGAAAATAAATTGATTTAGAATTAGATGTAGTCAGTACACTGAGGACTTATTTTGATCTCAAGGCGCTTACACAGTATATCTTTTCTGGGGCAAGACACATTTTGCTCAAATATATGGAAAATAAAACTCAGGTACAGACACTTTAAGAAAACATTTTTGCCGCCTTATTGTGGAAAAAGGCAAATTAAATAAAAAAAAAAATGTTGATGAAACATGTTGACTATATAGAATTTCATATAGAATTTACGTTAATACTTTTTGTATTTCTTTTTAGAATTATATTTATTTATTCAGCAAGTTATTTTCCATCCATCCATTCATTCATTTTCTTCCGCTTTATTCAGGGCCGGGTCACAGAAACAGCAGTCTGAGCAGGGAGGCCCAGACTTCCCTCTCCACACACACTTCCTCCAGCTCTTCCAGGGGGACCCCAAGGCGTTCCCAGGCCAGCCCAGACACATAGTCCCTCCAGCATGTCCTGGGTCTTCCCCGGGGCTTCCTCCCGGTGGAACTTGCCTGGAACACCTCCCAAGAGAGGCATCCAGGAACCTCAGCTGGCTCCTCTCGATGTGGAGGAGCAGCGGCTCTACTCCGAGCTTCTCCCATGTGACTGAGCTCCTCACCTTATTTCGACTGGAGCGCCCTGCCACTCTGCGGAGGAAACTCATTTCTACCGCTTTTAAAAAAAAAAAAAAAAATTAAATAATGGATCATTGCATTTATATAGCGCCTTTCAAGACTCCCAAAGCACTTTACAGTTCATTATTCATTCACTCCACACTCAGTGGTGGCAAGCTTCTATTATAGCCACAGCTGCCCTGGGGCAGACTGACGGAACTGCTTGTATTCGCGATCTTGTCCTTTCAGTTGTTTTTTCTCCATGTATTTTTCCCAATGTATTTGAGTAAAATCTGTCTTTCCCCAGTACAAATATATTGTATAAACAGCTCTTGAGGTCAAAATATGTCTACTGCATACTGTCTGCAGCTAATTATAACACGTTTTATTGTCTGATAATCAGGAATTTGTGTTAGCATGGTAGTTGTTGATGCAGAGTTTTTTTTTTTAAAGCTCATATAAACTAATAATAATTGCAAAGCTCAGAATGCATAAGGTAAGTGAGGAATCACTATGGACCACTGCAAAACGTTTAAAATGAACTAATTCTGTTTGTCACGTTATTAAACCACAAGTAAAACGATTTTAAACCAACCATGATGAAGGGAATTTTATAATTTTATAATGAGTTCAGAAACAGAAATTCTAAACTATTACCTGCAGTCTACGTTAATCGTGCATTTCCATCCATCTCTGGGGCTTATACAAAAGTACTTGACTACAGACTTAGATTCAGAATTCTTGAGTTTGGAGACAGATGGTAAAAGTTCCATTTGGAGTTGGAGCTTAAATGGCAGCATCCAAATTCCACTGGCAGCCCGCGTGAAGAGAGAGCGCAGCTGTGTCCTGGTCTGCCTGGTAACAGCTCCTGCCTCCCAGCCACACAAGCCAGGCTCACAGAACACGAAGAAATAACACGAAGAATCAGATGACATGTTTAAAGGTCCTGTATTACACAAAATGGATTCTTGTGAGCTTTGAACCATGTTATATTGCTGTTACCTTCTCAAAAACATGTCTAGAGTTGTGTTTTGTTCCATTCACACATTTGTTTGTCATGTATTGGTAGTTTTCAAGTTAACAGCTACATTTTATATTTTGTTCAGTACAGATCAACAAATCCAGGGCTGAAATTATCCAAATGATGAGTTTCTAATTTCTTTTCAGTGCTTCTACTCCAGTTGTGTTTCTACAGGAAAAAAGTTAGAATGTTTTGAATGAACCCAACCTATGAATAGTTCTACAGTTCTAATTTGGAATAAGGAAAATATGTTATTACGCTATTTTTTGATCTATGTTGTTATGTTGTTTCAGTCACACATATTTAGCACACAGACCCTGCATATTTAGGCTTAGTTCTTCTCTCAAACTGAAAAAGACATTGTTCCACCTTATGATGTCATGTAGTAATACAAGAAGTGCTCCACTGTGTTTAAAAAAAAACAAAACAAAAACATACACCTTCATTAGAATCATTTCAGCCCCGGAAACTACTGCTTCATGACATCACAGGGTGGAATAGAGCATTCCGACCTTTAGAGATGCAGACAGACTAATAATAAATGATTACTCAAACATGTGTGAGAAAAAAACAAACAAAAAAACACTACTCTAGGTATGTTTTTGATGAGGTAACAACATTATAACATGGCTTAAAGCTCAGAGTTATTTTTACAGGACCTACAAATATTTGGGAGGAAATATTTCCAGGTGCTCAGAGCTGCTTTACAGTTTGGTGCGTTATGATATTTGGCTAAGTGTCTTGCCTAAGGACACAACTGTGGGACCTGATATTCCTAGCAGTTTCCCATCCAATTACAGTGTTAACCAGCCCCAACCCTGCTTAGCTTCTGAGATTTTGATAAGATCAGGCTTTGACAAGAAGGTTTAAACTGCAACCAGCTATTTTTTTAGATATTTGACCCTTCCGGCAAAGCAACTCCACTGGTCTGTTTGTGTTTGCTTGTCCGTGCTCATCCCGGTGAATGATTTTTGCCTGAATGCTGAGCGCTGTGGCTAAAAGCTGCTCGGTGCTGCCGTGGTTTAACTGTGGCTCAGGATGAGTCAGTGAACAGCTGCAGGGTAGAGTACACCGAGCACCTGCAGGGACACATGTTACATCACAATGCCCCATCACACTCCCACTTTCCCACAGCAACACGGTCTAATACAATCCAACATTATCCTCACTATAGAACAATGCAAGTCATCAGTAGGTTCCAGGAAGACTGCACTGTGTATTCTTTCTATTCTTTTCTGCTCGTCTCCATGGTGATGTATTGCTTTACCTGGAAGAAATTTGAATTACGGCTTTCATTGTTGTTTGGTCCTGGTGTCTGTCATCGTAAAATGGTAATGTTTCATCTCATATTAACTGTCACTAAAACTAAAGTCTGAAACCAGCACAGGGATGTCAAATATAAGACATAAAACACAACTTCAGGCATGTTTTTGATGAAATATTATGATCATTAAAACTGGAAACACATTGACGCGTGGCGAATGTAGCCAAAAGTTCAGCTCTGGTATTTGACGTCTGTGGCAGTGATGGTCAAATACACAGCGTGAAGGCTCGAGACACACCGCGAAACGTTGAATTATCGTAGACACACGTTCCCCATAGACGTGGCATCTAAACCCGACACTCCTGCCGGTCTGAACCATGGAAGTATTATCAAATCTGGAAGGTGAACCCAAGATGGCGTTGTATTGCTTTTAATGGCCTGTACTCATATAAATAATTTTCTCTTCCGCATTTTTTCCACAATACACTTTTGCAGTTTTGTCAATGAACCTATTAATACTATTAAATTACCAATATTATGCTGTTTTGTTTTGTTTTTAATCTATGATATATTGTTGATTCCTCATCACAAGTGTGACAAAGTAATCCCGTCAGCCCACACGGGGAGGTCATGATGCTGATATACACGCACACACACACCGGTGTTTCACTTACCCGGCCGTTTACCTCTATCCCTGAGTTTCCGCACAGAACCAGAACCATCGCCACAGTCAGGGGTGCACACTTGATTTGCTGCGTAAACATTCCTCTTGCCATAGCCATTGTTTCATCCCAAACTTTCCTCCATGTCTGCCGCCCCTCAGTGCGTGTGTCAGTCGGCCAACTCAAGCATTGTGGTCTTCCGCATTTTGTTGCATCACGTAGGGCGCGCATGTGACATCACCAGGAACGTCAGGTGACTTTTTCACTCTGTCAATATATAATGTATATATTTTTTTCCTTACCCGGGGGGTGTGTCTGTTTTTATATGTGGAGAAAAAGCATTTTTTCGTTGATAATTGGTTTGGGGGAGGAGCCTCGTACTTTAAAACGGGCCTCCCATCTTCACAGAGGCAGTGTGTGTGTTGGGGTTAGAGCCGTGTGCACCACAGGCACCAGCTCCAAAGCTATGGAAAGACTGCTACAGACTGGAAATATTTTTTTTCCCCCATTTTCACTATTTTGCGCACTGCTCCACCTTGTGATGTCATGTGGTAATACAGGAAGTGCGCCACTGTGTTTTTAAACTCTACACACCTTCGCTACCATCATTTTGATCATTTCACACCTGGAATTGCCAATCTCTACTAAACAAAATGTAAAATGTAGCTGTTAACTTGAAAACTACCACTTCATGACATCACAAGGTGGAACAGAGCATTTTGAGTTTTGTGAATGAAACAAAACACAACTCCGGGTATGTTTTTGACGAAATAACAACATTTTAACATGGCTAAAAGCTCACGAGTCATTTTTGCATATTATAGGACCTTTAAGCTGTTATAGATCTATATTGCTGTTAACATCTACATATCTACACTTATGAAAGTTTATTATTCAATACCAAAAAGAGCTTGTACACATCTGACACCCTGAAAGTGGCAGTGGTGATGACGGGACGTACTCAGACCGCAGGAATGAGACATGTTGTGACAGAGAAGGGCATGTGTCTGCGCACTTCCTCACTGTGTTGCAAACCCAATAAAAGCTGTTGGCACTTTGATTTTGAAGGCCATCCAAAGCCATTATTTTCATTGTCAACAGCGTCTCCAGGAAGCAGAGGAGAGAGTCTGACGCCCCCAAATATCCTCCTGAGGTGAGCAGTCATCTTCACTGACGAGAGGCACTGCTCGCATTTTAATTAGCACCAGGCAATGAGCACTGCTTAGGCTTGGGAGTCCACAGAAATGCCTTTGTAAGACGGTAACTCCTTTTCATTTTCGATGTTGGTTCTTTTGTTGCACATTGAAGCTAAAATTCATGTTAAAATGTAATGTTAAAGGTCCTGTATTACACAAAATTAACTCTTGGGAGCTTTAACCCATTTTAGAATGTTGTTATGAACATGGAGTTGTGTTTTGTTTAATTCACATGTTTGAGTAATCCTGCATTATTAGTCTGGCTTTTTTTTTTATTTTTATTAACAGCAATCTTTTACCTTTAATTCATTTGGGATTGGCAATTCCAGGGCAGAAATGAACCAAATTATTTTAGTGAAGGTGTATGGAGTTTGTGATAAGGAAACAACACAAATCAGAAAATATTAACTGCCCTCACATAACATATTTAGATCACCATGTTACCTTTAATTGTTTTGGAAATGCTATATTCACTAAAAACAAAATATTAAAAGGTTAGTTAATACGTTTCTTTCGTTTCCTTCCATTTGCTGTCTTCTCTAAGTCACTCCCCCTTCAGAGCACTGTCATATTACAATCCGCGTGCTTTCGCTAATGAAACTCCTGCACATCGCATCAGGTTTGTGAATTTGTTGTGTATTGTTTTTATCCTGCTTTTGTATATTTATGGAGAATTGTTGTGTGGGAGCATGGGTGACGTAGGCTTGTGGGCGGAGCTTTGCACAGAATTTGACAGCTAACTGTAAGGAGGGCCCGGGAGAGATTGCTAAATTATTCAAATATGCATGGATGACATGTAAAACCTCATCAGACATGGTTTTGATGAAGGAATAACATAATATGGTAGAAAACCTTAAAGTACATATGCTTGTAAATGTGAAATTATTCATCTGTAGTGAGTGGGGTCGTCTCTCCACTGATCCGACCTGTAACTTGGCTATGCAGCACCACCTGCTTGTACAAAGATGACATCCCCTTCCCCTTGGGTGGCACAGGGCTGCAATTTCCGCCACAAACAAAACCGTTTCTGCCCCCCACTGACCCCAGCTGGAATTATGAATAAAAAGGACACTGCTTGGACATTTAGAAGGTCTCCGAGTGTCCCTGAATGCAACACAAGCGGTGCCTCGCTCCCTCCTGTTCTCCCACCTCTGTTATGGAGTGTCGAGTAATGCACTGTTTGTGTAGTAAGTATTAAAGGGGCCCATATTACATTATTTTCTGATCTGTTATAATGTTGTTTCCTCATCACAAAGAGACCTGAAGTGGCAAAGGCAAAGGCAAAGGTGGAAAAGGCAAAGACAAGGTATAAAAAAAATATTAAATTTAATAAAGTCAAAAATGTAATTTAACAAAGGCTCAAATTAAGTAAATCATTAACAAAAAGTTGGGTCCAACTGGGGTAACTTAAATCCAACTAAATAGAAGAAAAACTAACCCCTAAACAGAGAACAGGTGTGTTTAAATAGATGAGGGCGACTAAACTGAACACAAGAGAGGGGGAAATTACATTAAATAATTAACTAAAGCTACTAACTTAAAGTAACAAAGGCAAATACTTATAATACAGAAAACAAGCGATAATAAAGTAACCTCAAACTAACTTAGCAAAATTAACTAAATAGTGCTTCCCCCCTTCGTTCGGCATCGATGGTCTCCCCCAAGGGTCCTCTGCCCGGCCACTCAAACAAAAACAAACAAACAAACAAAAAAAAAGTGTAAGTAATAATTCAGACTTATATTAACTAAATGTGTGCACCCAAAATTAGAAAATATAAGTCTAAATAAAGGATTAAATTCAACCATGTGCTATAATTAACTTAATGAAAATGTAAATGAAATGAAATACTAACACTATGGAGTGGTGGCAGACGTATCCACCACACACACTTTCTGTTGAACTGAACCAAGGCCTTTGCATTTGACGGCATTCTTTCGTGTTGCATTTGAGTCCAATAAAAGGTTATGCAGTCTTCAGATATTTGTACTTATTGGAAGATGCACAGATTAGTTAACTGTGTACAGCGAGACGGATTCTTTTTCCATCTTCAGAGACTTCCACTGTAAGGATCCAATTCAAACATGATGTGCATTTGTGGACAGGGAGGATGTCTGTGCTTTTGTGCTTTTCTCTCAGCTGGATTTAATAATAAGAGTTAAACTTTTCGGTTTGTTCTGCAGTTGTGACCCTTCAACCTTTTTTTTTTTTTTTTTTTTTTCCTTCAGTTTTTGTGCCGTCACAGCAGAATCCTCCACCTCCTCAGCCTCTCCATCTTCTTGAGAGTGTCCAGGCCCCATGCGGCACATATTTTTGCAAACAAATTGAAAACAAAAGACCAAAAATAGTTGCTAATAACAGAATAAGTCCGCTCCTACAGTGGCAGTGTAAACCGTAATGGTCTAATCCCTCTTGTAGACAGAAGGTCCTGTAAGCGACATACATCTCTCTAATGATGTTTACTACACATTCATTTAACTGTGTTTAAGCTGCGCGCTAAAATGGAGCCACTCAGTCTTAACCTACAATATCGTGTTTCTTTTTTAGATAGATCTAAATTACACTATTACAGCAGAGGTAACAGGACTTTTTATATTTATAAGATTGTTCCATGCCTATACTTAAAGTGACTGGTCTTTTTTTTTGTTTTATGTTTTGGTTTAACTTTTTTTTTTTTTTCGTGCCCCACTGTATATGTATATTGCACATGTCTGCTGTGTACTGTTTGCATCTAATTATAAAGCTTTTTTTCCCCTCCCTCAGAGAATCAGGAAATGCATAGTTGGCATGCTAGTTGCCGTTAGGATTACCGTAAGGTAAAACTCTGGTTTGGTCTGGTGCCTGAGAGCTGTGAAATGTGCTTATAAACTCATCGTGGTGAATCATTAGGATGCCCAGAACATATAAGGTAAGTGAGGAATAACTTTGGACCACTGCAAACTAAAAAATCATGTACAGCGCCTTTAAAGTGGCTGTGCAAGATTTTTTTAATGTTTTTGAGCAAAATGTGTCTTGCCCCAGTACAGATATGTTGTATAAGCAGCTCTTGCGCTAGAAGCTGAGACAACTGTGTACTGTCGGCACTAACTTTTTTTTTGTTTTTACTTTTTGTTCAGTAGAGATTGGCAAGTTCAGAGCTGAAATTATTCTAGTGAAGTTTTCAAAGTTCAAAAACGCAGAGGAGCACTTTCTGTATTACCACATGACATCACGAAGTGGACCAGAGTGTTTTCTGTTTGAGAGAAAAACTTGGAGCCTAAACATGCAGGGTTTGTGTGTTAAATGTGTGAAAAACAAAACTCCAGGTCTGTTTGATGAGGATACAGCATTATAGCATAGATAAGAAAATGGGGTAATATGGGCACTTTAATGTTTCAGGATGCACTTAGAGCTTCTTGCACATGTTTTCCAACGTGTTTTTAAACTACAAATGGCAAATAAGCTAACCTGACCCAACTTGGAGCTTGTATTTCACAGTGGACAGTCAAGGCCACAGTGCTCAGTTCTGTGCTGCTTCTGCTCTGAGTCACAGCCCAGGCACCATCACTGGGAGCACTATAATCCTCACTCCGCTAATCTCCTCCTCCCTCCTCTTCTTCCTTTCCCTCCTCCTCTCTCTTTCCTCTTCCTCCTCTCTCCTGTCCCTCCTCTCCCTCCTCCTGTCGCTTCCTCTCTCTCCTCTAACTTCCTCCTTCTCTCCTCCCCCTCTCTCTTCTACTCTCTCCTTCCTCCTCTCCACTCCTCGCTATTCTACTCTCTCTACCTCCTCCCTTCTCCTCTCCTTCTTCCTCCCTTCCCTCTCTCTGCTTGCTACTCTTCCTCCTCCTCCCTCTCTTCCCCTCTTTCTCTCTCCCTCTGTCTACTTCCTCCTTCTCACTCCTCCTTTCTTTCCTCCTCTCTCACTCTCCTCCATGCTTCCCTGAGTCACGTCTTTACCTCCGTTGGTCCTGATCCTCTCTCTCCTCTGGCTTCCTCCTCTCCCTCCCTGACTCTCTTCTACTCTCTCTCCTTCCTCCTCTCCCCTCCTCGCTATTCTACTCTCTACCTCCTCGCCTTCCTCCTCCCCTTCCTCTCTCTCTGCTTGCTACTCTTCCTCTTCTTCCCTCTTCCGCTCTTTTTCTTTCTCTCTCCCTCTCTCTACTTCCTCCTTCTCACTCCTCCTTTCCCTCCTCCTCTCTCGCTCTCCTCCATGCTCCCCTGAGTCACGTCTTTACCTCCGTTGGTCCTGATCCAGAGGAGAGGCCCCTACAGGTCTGCACAGGAGCAGAGTCTTTAGAGTCGTCTGCATACTGGGCCCTGGAGGTGACCACATGACGTACAGATGCACTCAAACTGCACAGAGAATGTCTATTCTGTAGTACTCGCAGTATCTGGGGTGCCTTCGAGGAGGGCTACAGGGAGGCTCTAGGAGTTTTGTTTTAATGTTTTTTTCTTCAAAAGTTTTAATAAACCATTAAAAAGTTATTAGTAGTAGTTAGCAGTATTTTGAGTCTCTCTTTTGGGCTGTGTATTGCTGGTTGGTTTGTTTATTTACTCTTCACATGGAAGAAATATAATATTGAACTTATGAGTTGACTTTTAGTTTTAAAATGCTTAAATGCATTTGTTTTGAGGTTGGAGGTCCGACCTGCTTGTTACTGCTATACACAGTTTGGCATTAAAGTTATATATCAAATTAGAGGTCCAATCTGTGGAGAGGCAAGCTGTCTGACTCTTCTGCATGGTTTAAAGGTGTTTTCTAGTAACAAAAACACATGTAATTAGATTAGAGGACCAAGCCCAGGTGAGTCTCAACGAAGGCCAGGTGAGAAGAGGGGCCAGGGAAGAGGTTTCACATCTGACATCTACTTTTAAGAAAAATCAAATAAAGTTACAGATGGTAGCTTTAAGGGAAACATAAAATAATGTGAGAGCTGCCTGCTAACATTCCTTAACTGAACAAGTACAAGGAATCATTTAGACCTGGAGATAGTATCATTATGTAAATTGGACTCCACATTCCGGTGCTTATTCTAAGTCAAACTGCACACACTGAGCGGCCAACCCGAGTTCAGCACCTCGGAGAGCTCCCAGTGTAATCCACTCATTAACATGTCCTCCCCACATGCAGTCAACAGGCACAGGGATGTGGGTTTGACAGCACTTGTGGGGTCTTCACAAGGACCCACAGTACACAGTACACACTCACACCCTCACATACACTGCTGTCGAATATACCTGGGTTAGTCCATAATCACTCTTCCATTATAACAGAAAAAGTATTTTTCCCCCTGTGCTAAAACTAAAATAAGTCTATCATAATGGTTATCATAAGTGTGTAAAGGAAAACACCAGCAGAGGGCATAAGTTCTGCATCTCCCGGGGTGGCATAGTGAGTTTTAAACAAGAAAGATTAAGGCATAGATACAGTAAGTATGAGGGAACGCCCACTAACAGAAGAGACAAACCATGCATTTTGTACATTACAATTACTTTTTTTTAAATTTAATCTAAATAGACTAGTTTGTTTAGATGAAACAAAAAAGTTATTTAAAGAAAAGTAGACTAAATGAGTCTATTTGGAATATTAAACTTTAGAATTTATATTGTGGCAAATATACAGACATGAAGACAGGGAGAAGTATAAAGTGGTCAAATTTGCATAAATAATGGAGGCTGCTCGCTACATGATACCTCAGTGTTAGAGCAGCCTGGAGTGTCTTCTCCATGCCTGAACACACCGCCCGCTATGACCACTATGTTTCCAGTTGTATCGATATTTGAAATGTAGGACAATGATGGTATCATCAGAATCATAAAACAAGAACACAAACTATGACCTTTTTGCCTGCAAGTCCAGATTTGTATTATTTATAGAGGGACATCATGTACCACACCCTCCGTTGCACCAGAAACCAGAAACAAACCTGGCTGTCCAATCAAATTTGTTTTTCAGTGATGCATATGAAACAAATGTGAAACTATAATTTTAAACAAAATCTCTCTCACCTCAGATTAGTTTAGTGCTTTGCTCAATGAAATCCAACCTTGTTTTTCAGTCCCCTGTGATATATTTTTTTCATTTCTTCTTTCCTTGTAAGCAGCCATATTTGTTTTGCATGTCCCTGATTGGCTAATGCACCTATCAATCACGCCCATCTGAACTCTGAACTGTGACTGCTTTAGTAAAACCTTCACTTATGTCAACCATGTTTTATTGAAATTAGTCCAATCTGTCACACACATTTCAAATTTAAAAGCTCAAAAAGCACAGGAAGATAATTTTTTTTTTTTAATATCTAACCTTAAAAGTGAGTGTGAACCTGCAGAATGAATGGTGTTTACAGAATCTTCACGTCTCTAGGGGGCGTCTCGAAGGTGTGAGCTTTGTGTAGACTGAAGAAGCATGGCCCTGTGAGCATAAAAACACACAGCTCCATCCTCCTCTCACACAGTAAGCAATCATGTGAGCACAGAACTCCCCACTGAAAATCAATAATGAGAGATGTGTCAGGTACAAGGCTTCAGATCACCACCTGCCTCTGCTCTCCACACTCACCCCACGGAACACAGAAAGGGCTGGGGATTTAAGTCAAATACAAATAGTTATGGAGTTCTGTGGGCTATTATAGAAAATGTATTCAGTTAGATCAAGCGTGCTAAAATATTGGCAGCTCTGGTAAATGCAAGAAAGGAATGACAAGTCTTTTCTTTTTACTTTAAAGAACAAATATTATGCATTATTTGTATTACAATCTGCCTTTTAAACATGGTACCTTTGCTTTGGAATTTCATAATTTAGATCTTAAAATAATGACCAAGTATTGATTCATTTTCCATTTTAGCTGCTCCCCGTACAGTGATCTGATGCAGGAAATTGCCATGGGGAAAAAATGTACTAGCTGATTACCAATACACCCAAACATGTTCATGTAAGCACGCGATTGTAATGAACATGATTTGAACAGCTGAGGAGGCTCGGGTATCAATTCCAGATGCCTCCTGGAGAGGTGGCATGTCCAACCGGGTGGAGGCCCTGGGAGGACTCAGGGCACACTGGAGGGACTGTGTCTCTCAGCTGGCCTGGGAATGCTTCTGTATCCCACCAGAAGAGCTAGAGGAAGTGTGTGAAGAGGGAGGTCTGGGAGTCCCTGCTCACACTACTGCCTCCATGACTCACCCCCGGATAAAACAGAAGGAAATGGATGGATAATTTGAATGAGTCTGGCAATGATTTATGGTCTTTCTACCTATGACACAACAATCTTGGGAAAATTAAAACTGTATTTTGTGAGGCTCAGAGGCAAATTTTATTTTACAAGGGATTACTGAAATCAGTGTGAATGAACGGAAGTACAACCCCAAGGATGTTTAGACGATGGAACATTGTTAGACATGGTTAAAAGCTCAAATAAGTCTAAGCTTAAAAACTCATATGTGTTTAAAGATGGAGTGCATGGAGCTGCTTTGCCTAGAATGTTCCACAGCATGACATCAAGCCTATCTACCTCGCATATATTCAATTAATGGAGTTGCTTAAAAAAAGGAATCCTCTATATTTGTCAAGGGGGTTTGAATAGTGCCTGAGAAAAATGTTATGACATGGTGGAATGCATAATAACCCATCTTTAGCTTGTAAATTGTCAAACTCGGCAAAACCTTAAATATAATGTCAACTATGCTTTAATGAAACCTGTCTTGTTCACTTTTAAGTACTCTGTTCAATCTGGAGTTTCGTGACGTCCATTCTAAGCTGACCACATGCTGTCATTGTGCTAAAGGTCCCTCTATAGCTAAATTAGACAGTATAGTTCCTGTTCTTAGCGCTCTGGGATGAGCTAAAGCTGGATATTCCATTGGCTTCCTTAGCTGTACAGTGATTAGGTCAGCCACATGCTCTCCACTCACTTTAAAGGGTGTAATTACAGACTTGACCTTTTCTAGCACTCTGTCGTAATATGAGGGGGTGCGCTGGTTATGCAGGCTTTTCTACAGGGTTTGTGTGAGAAAAGAATTTAAATGATTTTTTTTTTTTTTTTTCCAACATTTCAACGTTTTGTTCATAGAGCTATAATATCATGAACTGTCTTTTAGCCTTTGAGTGGTTACAATAGTTCTCCCTCAACATGGCTTGGTCGAAGTTATATTTTGATTCCTGCATGTTTGAGTAATCCTGTATTGTACTGCAATTTGAAACTTATGGCTCTAACTTGGTTTGGTGGGATAGTACCTGTAGTAAATATTTATCATAGTTCTATATCAGTTAAGTGGCAGTTTGTGTAGAAAAGTTGAGAAAAAAGTACCAAAATACAGAAACAGAAAAAGTAGCTCAGTCACAGGGGAGGAGCTCAGAGTAGAGCCGCTGCGCCTTCACGTAGAGAGGAGCCAGCTGAGGTGGCTCGAGCATCTGTTCTGGATGCCTCCTGGATGCCTCCCTCGGGAGATGTTCCGGGCATGTCCCACTGGGAGGAGGCCCTGGGGAAGACCCAGGCCATGCTGGAGGGACTATGTCTCCCGGCTGGCCTGGGAACGGCTTGGGGTCCCCCCAGAGGAGCTGGAGGAAGTGTCCAGGGTGAAGGAAGTCTGGGAGTCCCTGCTTAGACTGTTGGCCCCGCAACCCAGCCCTAGATAAGCGGAAGAAAATGGATGGATGGATGGAGAAAAAGTAGCCAAGAATTTTAAAACAGAATCCCTCTACCTACGTCATCAACACGGAAAATTCCACCCAAAATGCAGATGCAATTTACAAGTTTTGACTCTTGTTGCCTGGTAGCAGTTATGGAATTAATGAAATGGCAAATAGTCACATTTTTCTGTAGTGCTTTTCCACCTTCAAGACACTCAAAGCACTTTACATCAAGGAACCACTCACACACAATTCTCTATAGTGGTATGCTACTTCTGAATAATAAGTAGGGGCCCACACAGGAATCAATTTATGTTTATAATACTAAAATATGCTATTCATTTTCTTTGTACTTCTAAAGCATTGCAGAGTTTTTAATCTGAAATGTTGCAAAGGCAGGCTTCATTACAGAGGAGCAGCAGCCTCCAGGGAAAACAAGAGAGTTGATTAATTTCCTGACACCTTTTGACAATCCGTCCCTTTTAAGAGTTTGTGACGCTGTGCACCTTCCCTGATACATCTGCCACAGCACATTTGGCTTAGACGCCCCATACGCAGTGGAGGGATACATCTGAATACATTTGTACAAAAGACACGTTTCATCAGTTCAGTCAGATCTCACACAAACAGGTAGTTGGCACGGTGACGAGGACCGTCTCTGACTCGCAGATTAAAGCCCCGCAGTGGTTTGTGCACTTTGACAAATATGATATCGCCTCACACATAGACAGATTTAATGATCAGCTGTCTTTTGTGTGTTACATGCAGAAGAGGAATTCTTCACAAGAGATTAAAATGGAACCTAATTTGATTGAGATCAGTTATTCTCTGGCTGCGATTGCTCAGTTGGTGGAGAATGGTGATTTGATTCTGGCTACAAGCAATACTCTGTGATATCAGTCTGGAGAGGCTCCTGTTGTAATTGTTTGGAAAAAAGGAGGGACTCTTACTGGGGCTCTACCCAGTCACAGCAATAGCAAATATGAACACATCTAAAGTTGTGCATACTTAACCGGACCAGTTGGAAGTCGTCTGGGCTAATGACAAAACAGGAACATACTGACCTAAGTCTGGCCTGAAGTCGTATCAGGATCAGGTCTGAGTTGGTCTAGGACAGAGAATCTAAACTTTCACCCATCCTTGAAATAAAAACATTTGTTTTCAAGTCTCTTAGTGCAAGAAATTTCAATAGGCAGTGCATTAAGAGTGAAACGATGCAATCACTTGATCAGTATTTACAAGTCAAATGCCCAGTTGTTCCCAGTGGTCTGATTGTTCCTAGTGGTCTGTTTATGTCCCTTTGGTCTGTTTGTTCCTTATATTCCAGTTGTTCCTTATAGTCTGGTTGTTCCCAGCAGTCTGTTTATTTCCCTTTGGTCCAGTTGTTCCCTTTGGTCCATTTGTTCCTTATATTCTAATTGTTCCTTATGGTCCGGTTGTTCCCAGCGGTATGTTTATTTCCCTTTGGTCCGGTTGGGCACCCCTGTCTGGAGCACTGATGAGTGATTGGGTGACGTGTTTGGGTGAGAGTCAGACGCCTCTCTCTCGCGGGTATCAAAGATGAAGGCTCATTTTTCCCTGTCTCTGGTGTGAGCTCTTCGGACCACAGCCTCTTGTCTGTAATAGATGGATCTGTGCAAAGTGACAGTCAATCTCCAGCTTTTCGGCTCCCCCTGGCTTCACTCTGAATAATGCGACTGTGGGATGGAGTTGTCTGCTGTATGAAGCTTGAAGCAAACATGAAATATGTTATGAAATGCACCAATTGCAAATATTGTTTGTCTCTTGGTCTCTTGTTGATTGGGTGAGTTTTGTAATGTGTATATAAGCTGACTGTCAAAATGCAGACGAAAGGGGGAGTTATTTTTGCTCATTCCCCCTCGCTTTTCAAACTATAATTGTGATTTATGAAGATTTTTTTTTTTTTGTACTTTTTCTGGTGAGCAGGTAAAGCTTTGGAATGCACTTGTCAGGTAAGTGTGTCTTAGGGCTGATATTGGCAACAGTTTCATGATGTGGAGTCAAAGAATAATATTTGTCTGTACTGTTCCAAATTATGGCATTAAACTTATCGATTTGGTATCCATGGAAACAGATAGCCAAGTCAAGTTTAAAGGGCCTTATGATTTTATGTGGCAATACAGGAAGTGCTCAACTGTCTTTTTAAACTCCACACACTTTCTCTAAAATCATTTGGATAATTTCAGCCCCAGAAATTCCAATCTCTGCTGAACAAAAGGTAAAAGGAGCTGTTAATTTGAAAACTACCATGACATGACATCACAAGGTGGAACAGAACATTTTGAGCTTTGGAGATTCAGACAGCCTAATAATCCAGGATTACTCGAACATGTGTGAATAAAAACAAAACACAAACACCAGGTCTGTTTTTGATGAGGTTGAAACTCACAAGAGTCAATGTTGTATAATATACGACATTTAACACCATGTTGTGAAGCATTCTAGGTAAATAAAATCTCCATGGAAACAAGCAGAAAAGCTTAACCAAAGATCAACAATCCTAAAAGATTATAAGATATCTGTACCGAGGAAGCATTATTTGAATTATAAATGTTATTATGTGATAAATATGTCATTCTGTCATCATCCAACCTCTTCCAGGGCTGGTTGCAAAATGAAATTGTAAGTCAGCTATGGTATGGTATTTTTAATTATTATTTCTGATATTGCAGTATTGGAAGACTCAAATGCTCAAGGTTCTCAGCAACTGGTTGGTGATTATCTAAAGAGCAGATTTAAAAGCTGCATTCACTGAATCAGTCATGGGATTTTAATACGATGAAACTGGATAACCCTGTAGTTTAGACCTTTACAAACATGGCCATGAAATGCATGGCACCATTCCCTTAAGATATTATGTGAAATATCCACATATAACACAGCAGGAGACAGACGTGCAGCACTTTTGATTGATTCCCAGTTTGCTCTGAAGCTTCATCCAAACTTCTGCTGAATCCAGTTGGAAAAAGTATTGACGCCGCCACGTTTGTTTAGGATCTTTCGGGTGCTTCACTTTTGGCTTCTGTCCGAACCGCAGTGTTGTTAAGAGCAGAGTTCAGATTTCGAAGGAACTTATACAACTTTGTGTTTAATCACATCAGCTGCATCCATTTCCATGAAAAAAGAAAGTTTAAACCATACCTCTGAACAACAAAAATAATTAAATGCAGTTATTTTTCTTTAGTTTTTTGGCTAAAAAGTGACATACTGTAGCTTTAAAGGTCTGGGGTCTCATTTATAAAACTTTATAAATAATATAATTCTTGCTTAAGGTGTACATAGGGACCATAGACCATATAAATAAGTGGACTAAGGGAGTGTGACATTACCCATAGTATTCAGTCAAATGAAGCTCATGAGGCCAGCAGTTATAGGAGCGAATTTGAAGGTAGTTCCATATTAGGAATAGGAATTTATTTATGGACAAAATAACAGGATCATGGAAAGCAGGTTAATACAAACATTTTCAGACCAAAATGACGAGGTTCACAGCAGCAGTTACAGAGAGAGGGTTGATGATTTTTCAGTGTAAAGTCAATTGAGCCAGAGTCTGTTTTTTTTTTTTTTTTTCAATTTTTAGAAATTTGCTCAAACTTCTCTCTGAGCACAGATGTGTTCTGTCTCATCTCTGAAAGTCCATACGCGTCTCATCTCAGTTGTTGAACTGTTAATTTTTGTGTCATCTTTTTGTAGGTCACAAACTTATCATAGAAAGTCCTGTAAATAACATTTTTTGTATGTACACACATTACACAAATGAGATCTCTGTGTTACTGTTTATGAAAATTAAATGAAAGTCATATTTACATTATTTGCTCAGTGCAAAAGCACAATATTGTAAATAGTGATGGACCAAAACAAGGACAATAAACAAGCTCATGACTGGCAGAACTGAGATGTTCTCAAGAGCTGTCTGCACTGTGGGCTCACACCTCACTTGGATCTGGACAAATATTACAGCAGCTTCCTCCTCCGTCGGCTGCGTCCCATTCATCACGAGCCAAAGCACCATGAGACCCCTGCTCCACTGGAAGATTGATGGGGACCTCGGCTGGACGCCTACACCTCCTCAGGCCTCCACACACTCTATCTGTCCACAGTCTGCTCAGTACTGCAGGCATTACGTAGGGGGTCCTCGGGGCTTTGGGCAGTATGAAAGAGCCTGTGTCTGAATTTTAACCATGAGTGAAGAACATGTTTCAGAATGAGCTGTTAGCCACTCGGATGCTGAACCATGACAAAGAAACAGGTCCTATATTACGCAAAATTGATTCTTGTGAGCTTTAAGCCATGTTATAATGGTGTTACTTTATCAAAAACATACCTCATGTTGTGTTTTGTTTCATTCACACGTGTTTAGTTAATCCTGCATTAATTAGTCTGTCTACATCTCCAAAATTCAAAATGCTCTGTTCCACCTTGTGATGTCATGTAGTGGCAGTTTTCAGGTCAACAGCTACGTTTTATCTTTAGTTCAGTAGAGATTGGCAATTCCAGTGCTGAAATTATCCAAATGATTTTTGGGAAGGTGTATGGAGTTTGAAAACATAGTGGAGCACTTCTTGTATCATCACATGACATCACAAGTTGGAACTGTTTGAGAGAAGAACTCAGCCTAAATATGCAGGGTTTGAATGTGAATGAAATGAAACACAACTCCAGGTATGTTTTTGATGAGGAAACAACATTATAACATAGATCAGAAAATAGCATAATACGGGTGCTTAAAGTTCCAAATCCAGTTTGTTTTTTATTTAACACTATTACATATAACAAAATTATTACCAAACTACACAAAGATGAAACCTAATGGGAAAAAATACATAAATACGTGTACAACAACATCTCTGTGTTTTCTGTCTGTGATGGTAGTAAGACCTTTTGAATTGACTTGACAATGCACCGCACACCTGCTAGTGAGCGAGTGTACTGGACTCACTGAACAAGGGCTGGGTGTCACGGGAAAAAAAGGTTGAAACAGCATCAAATTGTCCGTACAAAAAAGACTTTTCAGAAGGACAAATGGTTTAAAAAAGCTGTGCCTGATTTTGACTGAAAAAATTGAAAAACAGAAGTAAATTTTAAACGGTTTGCGGTGGTTCAACGTTATTCCTCACTTGCCTTATGCATTCTGAGCATCCTAATTATTCATGAACCTTTTTTGATAAAGTAGTGCAGTAACTTGATGTGTTGGTTTTATAGGTCACTAATGAAATACTTTTAAAGGGCCCATAATTACGCTATTTTCTGATTTATGTTATAATGTAGTTTCCTCATCACAAACAGACCTGGACCCTGCATATTTAGGCCGAGTTCTTCTCTCAAACAGAAAACACTCTGCTCCACCTTGTGATGTCATGCTCCACTGTGTTTTTAAACTCCACACACGTTCACTAAAATCATATGGATGATTTCAGCCCTGGAATTACCCATCTCTACTGAGCAAACGGTAAAATTCTGTTAACTTGAAAACTACCACTTCATGACATCACAAGGTGGAAATGTAGACAGACAAATAATAAAGGGTTACTCAAACATGTGTGAATGATGTAGTAACTTTAGAACATGACTTAAAGTTTGCAAGAGTCAATTTTGCGTAATATAAGTCTCTCTCTCATTTATTGAACGATAAGTCGATACAGTAATTAACGTCACAGGTCTAGATCACAGTGAGGAGTTTATAAGTGTTTTTCAAAACCTTCAGAAACCAGAGCGGAGTTTTGTCTATTCAATTTATCTGTCCTGGGGTGGGGGCAGATTTTTCCCAAGGACAGGCCCTTTAAGAGTTCCTTATTTTGTGTGGGACTGGTTTTAGGTCAGTCAGCTCAGTCCTGGGATTAAAATACATGCTGTGTGAATTATATTCTTGAAGACAGGTGGTTTTCATTCAACTGTATTTATGTGGTGGTAAAATAAACAATGCTGATTATAATTTCAACAACTTTTTAAGCCTGATGTTTACCAACTCTGCAGTATCATCATTAATCAAGATGGTATTAACAGATGGAAAGACAAAAAAACAAGACAAAGAAATTTCTCCAAATGACTGCCCAATAAATGTGTCCAGTGAACCTCCAGATGCTCATGGTTGCTGCTTGGACCTCCAATAAATAAGTCTATAACTTCTGTGGAGTTTAAGACATCATTTCTCATCCCACATTTATTTATTTTTACAATATACTGTAGATACAAGTTAGGTCCAGGCTCTTTAAAAGTAGATTTGTAACAATTGATAATGGCAGACATTTGAATATGAATTTCTGATCATAATTACAGTCTTTCCTGGGTAATACTGTACCCAGTATTGAACCTTTCTCAAATGTTGACAGACATAAAATCGAAAACAGACCTAGTTAATTTCAAACGGTTTGCAGTGGTCCAAAGTTATTCCACATTTACCATATGTATTATGAACGTTCTAATTAGTCACTGCAATGAGCTTTTCCAAGTGCTTTTCACAACTCTGAGACCAGTGCGGAGTTTGCCGTGCCAGCAACGCTAACAACTAGTATGCTAACGTCCTGATTATTGGACAGTAAAACCCTTTTTGCAGAGATTTAGCTCAAATACATGGGGGAAATGGGGTACAGGGCCTTTATGGGTTTATTCTTACATAAAATTAAACAGAGATTTGATTTTAACTCGTACTTGAATGCTGGTCATTATTTGGTCCTAAATTGGTCCTAAATTTGATATTGGGTTGGTTCTGTTATGCTCCTTTTTAGCTCTGGCCTAGTCCAGGTTTAGTTTCAGGTTTAGTCCCAAAGTTGCTGTGGTAAATTTGTAAGTGACTGATATTTTATTTCAGCGGAACTTGTTTAACAGCACAAATCAGCTCCCCTGTTGTGGATCCAACTAAGTCTTTCTGGGCAATTTGTGTTAAAACAAAGTACAGATTAAAGTTTAACCTGAGTAAGATAATAATATAGACTAAGATAATAATATAGGCTACAGAAGCAGGTTAGTGTAGAGGATAAATGTGGACGATTTCGATGGAAAAAGGAATTGGAATAGAGTACACTCAAAAAGAACTGCTGTACTGAACTCATGAGTACTATTATTATAATTATTATGTATTTATTTTTTTCAATTTTTCTATCCGTTAAGTTCTGCTTGTTGTTTGCTCACAGCCGTATTCTTGGCATCATCATTTGTAAACAGGCATTCATAAGCGTTTTCACTTCAGCCTAAACCCCTTCAGTCTTAGTTTTATGTGAAATGTTTGTAACAGTTGACTGAAGAAAATAAACTACTACTAGTAACACAGCTTCAGACAGAGCCGTGCCTCCTGTTAGCTCTCCTCCTTCAGCTCATTTGATGACATCAGCTGCAAAGTAATAAAACTCCCGAACAGCTGTACTTCTACCTCCCATGTCTGTTTGGTGTCACATGAAAAACATACTTAAACTAATCACGCACAGATGAGGCGTCCGTGACAGGAGTGATGGATTTTTAAATGGCGCTCTTACTGATCCTCACGGTGGATGTAAATGAAGGCGTCCTGTGGCGGGGCCGTACATTACACGGGGGGAGGGAGCGGGCGGCGTGCTCAGAGCCATTCGTCTTGATGAAGGCGCGTCACCCGTCCGCCGCTCCAGATGTAAACAACTTCATTTGTCAAACACATGATGAACCTGTGACTGCAGCGGCACACAGCTCACACCTGCTACTGTCGACTCCGTGGAACCACAGCGCTCAGAGAATGCCGAGGGTCACACTGTGTTCTATTGTGTCTACCTCATTAAACACATACCGCATTATTGTCTAACTACTGTATGTAGCATCATAGACTGTGCATCTAAATGGACATAGCTAACCTGCTAACTGCTGCGTTTCAAATAGGAAGTGAGCAAAGGCACGTTTCCTGCTTCATTAACTTCATTGGCTCCAATTCACATTCTGATCGTAAATGTTCCATATTACGCTGTTTTCTGATCTGTTATAATGTTGTTTTCTCTTCATCCCTTCATCCTGCATATTTAGGCTGAGCTCTCAAACTGAAAACACTCCGTTCCACCTTGTGATGTCATATGGTCATATAGGAAGAGGTCCACCCTTCCTGTATTCTACATACAGATAACTATATGCAGTCTCATTAGAATCATTTGGATAATTTCAGCCCTGTCATTATCAATCTCTGCTCAACAACATGTAAAGGGTAGTTCATGACATCACAAGGTGGAACACAACGTTTTGAGAATTGGTTGAGTGTTCTAACATGACTTAAAGCTTACGGGAGTGAATTTTGCGTAATATAGCACCTTTAAAATGTTCATATTAATCCACTCTACATGATTCTGTTTTTTGTTTTTGTGTTACATGTTATTACAGGTTAATACACAGTGTGTGTTCATGTGACATGTTATTCTTATGATATTGTCATGTTTGTGTTACAGGTCTAGTGTTGGTAGTGTGATGGTTCTATTCACTCTGTACGCTCCAGAAGAATCAACTGTGCAGTGCCCTCTGTGTCTGTTGTTTCCATTTTGAAAAATGGCGGACTTGGACTACATCGAGCGGGTTGCGGTGCTTTATTTAATGTGGAGGAGACGTGACCCAAGGCGTTCTCGGCACCGAGTTTGGAGAGTTCCACCATCTCCTCCAAGAGCTGCGTCTGAATGACGGCCGTTTTCAGAGGTATTTCGCCTGTCCTAGACCCAGTTTGAGGATCTGTTGTCCCGCGTTGGAGCCAGGATCACCCTCCAGGACACCAACTACAGGCGCACTGTACCTGCTGCAGAGCGCCTGTCCATATGTGTTTGGTTAGTAAATGCTTTAGTATCCATGAACATGTCTTGGGTTAGTAAATGCTTTGATATAAATATACCTAAATTAACTAATAACTTTGGACTTGAATGACCTCATTGTTCTCATCTAATGTATAGATATATATTTATAAATATTAATTTTCAGTGTACTTAAATGTATAGAGCAGTATCAGTAGAATCAATGACTACAGGAGTCATCTAGTGGGTTAAGTTGGCTATGTCATCTTCTTTTACTTGCTGGATTCACAAGGGCTGATTTGACAAAATTTGATAGATTAATTGCATTTGAGGAATTTTTTTGTACACTCCAGCCAAAAAAATAACAAAACAATACAATACAATTTCACAATAAAAAAAAAAGATGAGATATGAGAGATGAGTGCAAACCATAATATTCACAAGACAATACCAACAATGACAGACTTAAGCACACAAATTATGGTTTTAAAAATGGCTGCTAGGAGATGGTTGAAGCTATGCTACGCTTCAGTTACCACCCAGTAGACCTATAATGAAATTAAATACATTTCCGCATTTCCGGTGTATTTCTGATGACATTTGTTTATGGTCTCTACAGGTACCTTGCCACTGGAGATTCCTTCTGGACATTTTGAGTGGGTGTCTCAGCTGTTTGATTGTCCCGCAGGTGGTGACTGCCATTTGGGACTTGTGGAGGAGTTTATAACTGTTCCTACCCCTGAATTGTGGAGGTCTATGGCTGAGGAGCTTCAGCAGAGGTGGAACTTCCCCCTCTGCTGTGGGGCAGTGGACAGCAAGCACATCAACATCGTGTCACCTGCACACGCCGGATCCCAGTACTTCAACTACCATGGAGATTTTTCCATAATTTTCCTGGCAGTTGTAGACTCCCGGTACCGGTTTATGGTCATTGATGTCAGAGGGTATGGCAGGATGAGCGACGTGGGAATTCTGGCCAACTCCACTTTTGGCCAGGCACTGCAGGCTGACACTAGCACCTCCCTCCTGATCAGCTCCTGCCAGGGGGTGAGCACAGACAGCCCCTGCCCCATGTCTTTGTGGCTGATGAGGCATTCCCACTGCGCCGGAATATGATGAGGCCATTCTCTGGACGCTCCCTTCCCACTGACTTGCGGGTCTTTAACTACCGGCTATCTCGGGCTCGATTGGTGGTGGAGGATGCGTTCAGGATCCTGTCGGCACAGTGGCGAGTGTATCGTTGTCTGATTGAGGTCCGCCCTGAGGTTGTGGAGCAGTGTGTCAAGGTGACAATTGTGCTTCACAATTTCATGCGGGCCACAAGAAGAATAGGTGCAACTGCTATGATGCCCCTAGCTCCTGGAGAGGATCCTTTGCAGCCACTGCGTCGGGTCGCTGCCAACAACACCTCACAAGAAGCAGTGCGTGTGAGGGATACCTTCAGAGCCCTACTTCACAGCGGAGGGAGCAGTACCATAGCGGCCCACTAAGTAAAAGTCCTTGTCAGGACTACAGCGTTTCTTTTAAGAGCCAACCATAAATCAGTAAAGAGCTTTTTCTATATGTTTAGCCTATTTAATTTATACTTTACCTAAATAAGTATGAAAGTTGTATTGTGCTTTTCTTCTGTCCTTGCACCTTCCAACACCATCATTGCTGTGGCTGCTGGCTTTGCAGCACAGCATTGGATTCTGTACTTTAAGGGTTTGTGCAGGTTTCAACAAACCAAATTTAATGCTTTTTAATGCCTTTTTAATGCCACAATTCATGCCATTAAGAGATGTGGAAAGAAGGACGTTTAAGTCTTCATTTTATCAAAGCCACTAAAGAATGAGGCGAAGGTAGTTATTGTAATGCAAAATTCACATGCATAATCACTTAATACTTTTTAATGCCCTGCGGAAACTCTGACTTTTCATTACAGGGAGATCTACCAGAGCAATGCTGTCAGTGCATCTGGCTGTTTGATGACCTGCTGCCTTTATTCAATTCTCTGATCAAACCAATACATAAACACTGCACCACATGAATCTCTATTACAACAGTATGACATTGTAGCTGCTTTAAATGTGTACTTTACTAATTCCTCTTGATTTTTATTGAAAAATATATAATTAAAAGATCCTTGAGATGTTATATTTTCTGTATATTTTCTGTCTTAATATTACAGGACCCTTTCATTTAAATAATTTTTTAGTTATTGTCACAATCCTATGTGTTTGTTGGTGTATACTAGCATTATATTCTAATGTCAACTATGATGAAACATTAACAGTTACAAATGGTTATTCATAACCAGTAACAAATATGATCTAATATTAATGATGTGCATAAAAAGACCATAGAATGTTAATTTGTTTAATTGTACATAATGTACAATTAAACAAATTAACATATTACAGAAACTGGAATATAAAAGGACCTTGCTTGGAGAAGGGAAGAGCTGAGGGATAGAATAAAGGAGGGGGGAAAGAGACTGGTGTAGGTCCGGCTCTGTTGAGCTTTCCACCTCTTTATATTCAATGAGTCGTGGACGAATTTTCTTAAAGTTCCAAATTAAGTACTACTGTGTGGCGCTCAAAAATTTGTTTTGTTATTTCAAATTTAAGACATTCTTTTTCCTGAGGTGGAATGCCCGACAGCAGGAGCTAGACCGAGGAGAAAAAACTCATCGGAGCTGAACTCCCTTGGAGGTGGCCTATTCCTCAGGGTGTTGAGAAGGGTCTGCTCCACCTCCGAAACAGGTTCCCGGGGACGTTTTCCTCCTCTTCTTGGTGTCACTATAAAATAAAGCAACAGAATGTACAATCAGATGCCTGACAGTTAAGCCACAATTTCAAGGTTCATGGGCAGTGGTTACATGTGATATACATGAGTATGGCACACCTGTGGGTGCAGCAGGAGACAGGGATAGACCAGAGGCTGGGGAGGGAGAGGAAGCAGCAGGGGACAGAGGAGACCTCTCAGTCTCCTCATGAGAAGCTGGATCTGTCACAATATTGTTTAATGTTAATTGCTCAAATAGCAGATAACTGTTAACACAAAAACAATAAAACTTAATGTGCATACCTTCTATCTCTGACTCCCCTGCTGTTTCCTTTGTATCCTGGTCCTGGTTAGGGAAGTACTCTAAGGTCTCCTCGACCCTCATATTGCCAATTGTCTGGCGAGGTGTAATAAAAGGGTCGGGGAAGACCACAACCTTAAAGTACTTCCATTCCTTTTTCACACCTCTTGCTGACCCACTCCTCTTTTGTGTCTCTTTCCTCCTCTCCTTTAGGTAAGTGTCCCTCAGACTCTTCCATTTTCTCCAGCACACATCCTCTGAAAAAAAAAAAAAAAAATAGAGAAATATCTGTATAGTTTACAATATTAAAATAATATATTATCAAATGTAAATTACCAGACAAATTTGGGTGCAATTTAATGCGCATTCATTAAAATGGGCAACTCCTGATCATTAGCAATTGCTTAACTTTTGATCTGAAACACAATAAATGTTGTATGCTAAGCCAGAAAAGTCCATTCAGAAGGAGCTAGTCTCCTTTAAAAATAGTGGCAACTTAGCCTTTGAGTAGCTTCACGGGAGGAAAATTTGGGTGCAGTTTAGTAAATTTCATTATTAACATTAAAATAGGCATCTCCTGATCAATAGCAGTTGCTTAACTTTTGATTTTAAACACAATAAATGTTGTATGCTAAGCCAGAAAAGTCCATTCAGAAGGTGACTAGTTTAAAAATAGCAGCAACTCAGCACAGGCTTGTATTCTGCTCAAATGCTACATGCTATAGAGCTATATAACATTCTTTAACAACTTACCTGGTTCTCCAACAACCTCGCTCACTCTTCTCCAAGCAAGGACCTTTTTATTCCAGACTCTGTACTAATACATGCGAATATCATATAGTACCCTCTCGTCACAGAGAGCAACAATGAGTGTGTCCTCCATCTTGAATGAAAGTTCACGTCTGTCTCAGCATTAAATAGACCTTATGTCACTCTGAAAACATGGTCCTTGATTGGTTGACGTGATGCAAATAGAGGCAGAAAGTTCAACGTTTTCAACTTTGGCGAAGTTGCCTCTTTATTTCCGTGCCCCTCCCGTTTCCCGTGCCGCTTCATTCACACCACAGAACTGTTACTCACGCGTCAACGCACCTTTACATAGGGTTAACATTTAAATCACTCGCCTTTGCCGCACCAAACGCTTTCAGTCGGAACAGGGCTTAAGTGGGAAAAGTGGGTGGGACAAGGAAACTACAAAATGTGTACGTTTTGAAGTCCTGGATGTGCACGTTTGTTATAAGTTATGTCTAAACATAATACAGTACCAGTGCAGGTTTCGGCATGTTTCAGACTGATAGAACTCATCATGTTGAATGGGGACATTGCTACAGTACAAACAGTCACATTCGGGGACTAAGGCTTTCCGCAGTAATGGAGCTGCTTACAACACAGATGGTGAATGTGCGCTTAACTAACTTGCACTGATCACCAACAGATTTGAAATGTTAGAAAATGTGTGCCAATGTAATGGGAACAGCACGGCAAATCACACAGTTCTATACGCTCATTTAGAAAGGGCTTTATAAGGCATTTGGACAGCTTACCCTTGGCATTTCATGTAGTATAACTTTATACTACCTGTTGCTTTGTCTGGAGAATCTCAATGCAAAATATGCATTCTGACTGTGGGTTATGTATCCACAGATCTGACCTGTAATTGGCCTGGAGACATTAGGTGCTTATTTCCATGGAGATGAATGAGTTTAATGCTCTAGATACAGTTGGCAAAGTGTCATAGTAGGGGGTGTCGTGTGGCATAAAAGAAAACTCTGAATTCAACTTTCAACACTAAAGTCAGTGAGAAACAAAACTTTTTTCAACTTTTAAGATGTTTTCTGGTGCGTTATGTGAATTTTAAGCACAACATCACCAGTCAAAATTGGGTCTCAATAGACGTTGACATTGCAGTAACATGAATCACACAGCTACCGTAGCGTTCTTGAATATTTGTACCAATTTAGGTCATTGGATCATTCCCATATGTTTTTTCTTTTTTTCTTTTTTTTTTTTTTTGGCACGGGAAAGCTACATAATGCACCATTAAATAATAAGTACGATATGATTTCATCTGTTGGCACATGGAAAAATTATGCCATTTGCATGCACTTAAAAAAAAACCTGAAGTACTGTCAAAATGGCTTGTTGGTGGCGGCACGGCGGTTTAAAATTTTTTTATCAAGTTTGGTAAAAGTGCATGGAATTTAAAAACACAGAGGAGCTTCATAGAACATTAGGAGACCAACTAAGTTAGAAGCCTTTTATATTAATATGACAAGGTGCGAAAGTGTCTTGCCCAAGGACACAGGACAGTGATATCTGTAGCTTTATATCTGTCTTTCTCCAACAGGTTTTCTAATGTGCGCAGCATGTTTGTGATTTCCCCAAATGAACACAAGCATTACTTCACGTCTTATATTTTCTGCCTTGACAAAAGCCGTAATTACTCGCTCAGAAAAATGTCCTTGTTTTGTTGAACGCTTAAAGGTTTTATATTATGCATTATTCATTCTTTTAAAACTACTTAAGCTCTGGTACTGCATGTAGATGGCGTATACCGCAGAGGGGAGAGTTTTGAGAGCGGAGGGAATGAAACAAAATACAACTCCAGATTCATTGTTGTTTTAGAAAATGGTGTGGTTAAGAGTCTCAAAATTTGGAATAAGTACAGAGCCGTGGGTGGGGATAGGGGGTAGGTGTAAACTGAAATTTATAAAAGCTGATCCCTCACAATTACCCTCTGAGTTGCCAGTTTCAGCGCTGAAATCCAGTTGGTTTAAACATAAAATGCCTCTCTGATCTGAACGGTCTCTACCTAAACCCCAGCACCTGCATCCAATCATGAGTCCGTGCTAGTGCAGCCTCTGCAGCTCAGTGAGGGAATTCTGGACGTTCTGAGCTTTTACATGAGGCCTGTCCACATACTGACAATAAGATAAAGTTGTATGTGTCTTCTATCTGCAGGTTAAAGGTCCTATAATACGCAAAATGGACTCTTGAAGTGAGCTTTAAGCCATGTCATAATGTTACATCCTCAAAACCATACCTGAAGTTGTGTTTTGTTTCACGCATGTTTGAGTAATCCTGCATTATTATCTCAAAATGCTCTGTTCCACCTTGTGATTTCATGAGGAAGTAGTTTTCAAATTGACAGGTACCTTTCACCTTTAGTTCAGTAAAGATGGGCAATTCCAGGTCATCCAAAATGAAACCATCCAAAAAGTTTAAAGTTTAAAAACACACCGAAGCACTTCCTGTATTACCAAATGACATCACAAGGTGGAACAGCTCCAGGTATGTTTTTGATGAGGAAATATTATAAGATATAAAAGCTATAAAATAGCTTAATATAGACTCTTTAAGCAACCGGCAACCCAGGCTCATTTGTGATTGCAGTAACGTTTTTTGAAACGATACATCCCTTTAAATATTCTTGACATTTACTCTGACGCAACTGACATATTGTTGGACTTTGTTGATGTCACACTAACCTGTTCAAATCTAGCAGAGAAAACCCGTAAGCAGATCTCTACAATGCCACAGTGCATGTAAACAAGATGTGATGACCTACTTTTTCCTCCCCTCAACAACATGTGTGAGGATCTGGAAGCCTGCAGTGAGCTTTAATGAGACGCTAAACAAAAAGCACTGTCTTTCAGGTCTCTGCTGGTATGTTTACCCTGAATCCACAATATTATTTATGTTGCACCAAATTTCCATTGTAGTTTGAATTTTCATCACTGGCAACAGCAATAAAGCTTTCTGATTGTGAATGCCGTTTAGTGATGTGATGTTTATGAAAGGCTCTTTTCAACGATTCCTTAAAGGTGCATTGCGCAACTTTTCTGGTGAAGGGTTCGTCAGTTGCTTGTGTCCATGGAGATGTTTTTGCTTTGTGTAGAATGTTATACGGTAGACATTAAACCTATCTAGATAACTATAGGCGACATTACAATCCAAATTTAGAAAACCCTCCGTGCGCACTCCATCACACAATCTGTGCTTTATAGATGCCACCTGCAGCTAGAATCTGTGCACGTGAACCCACGTCACGCCACGACCCTGTTTATGCACATATACTAGTAGATATGTGCACGTGGTGGTCTGAATGGTCAAAGGAGGGGGCTATGAGTGCATGCGAGAACTTCAGAAGCCCTCCACGGGAGGGGACGAGCACTTAAGCAGACAGAACACAGGTTTGGCATGTAACATATTAGACACATATCAGGCGCTGTTATTCTGCCAAAGAAGTCCACACGAAACATCCAAACTCTGCTTACCTGTGTGCACAGGTCTGGGTCTCACCTCTGTGAGTGCGCGGGCCTGAGTCTCACCTCTGTGAGTGCGCGGGCCTGGGTCTCACCTCTGTGAGTGCGCGGGCCTGGGTCTCACCTCTGTGAGTGCGCGGGCCTGGGTCTCACCTCTGTGAGTGCGCGGGCATGGGTCTCACCTCTGTGAGTGCGCGGGCATGGGTTTCACGGGCCTCGGTCTTATTACACATTACACAAAAATGCAGGGAATATTTTGAATTTGGGTCAGGTTCGGTCAGTGTCGTGTGCAGACTCGGGCCACTCTGTCTCCTGTGCTTAAAGACAAAAGTGTTGGAGCTGCGTTTAGTCCCAGTGCTTCATTAAGCCAAAGCCTGGCTCCTGTGCTTCGTCTGAGGGTAGTTTTCTCTCAGGTCCGGTCATTATTTCATCCTCTCTGTGTTGGGTCACAGTCACAGACTGTGTTTTATATAAGTCTATGGTCACGGCACGGACCGCAGAAGACCCAACGCTGCACCAGGAAAGTGCACGCCTTTGTGCACGAGTCTCAAATATATAATACTGTAGAGAATAATTTGTGGAATAAACAGCCCTTCTCTGTGTTTTGACTAACCTCTGCTTAAATGCACACAATTGAATGTAATTATTTTATATACATAGATTTTCTAACGATTTCCCGAGCAAACACTTCCTCAAACTCTCTTCACTTCTGCTCCTCTCCACGTGTGTCGCTTTTTCTCCGTGTCTCCAGACTTTGCGTAGAGCTTACAGCAGGGTCCTAGCTGCCGTAAAGAGCGCCTGTGCAATGATTTGTGCGTAAGCGAGCTTTAGAAATGAGGCCCCTCATCTGTGGAGAGGCGACCCTATTCACAGAGATAATTATTGTATTTTTGATCAGTAGAAACATGAAACACCTGTCATGAATATATCTTTTTCTTTCTAATTTTGATGCATTTTTATACTGATTAAAGCTGAACCAACACAAAGATCAGCACAGAAGCAGAGCAGGCAACACGAGTGAGAGATGTGTGCACAAAAAACATATTTGGCATCATAATAATTGTTACAATTTAAATTATTATTATTGTAGTGCCACATTTTATTTAGAATTTCATAATTTCAAAGGGCAAACACAGTCACTCAGTTTTAACCATTTTAAACAGATATGAGCCTTGGTCATTTCTCTCTGTGACTAGTTTGTACATAAATGAGTTTTCACACTGACTTCTGTCATATAAATTAATATTTTTAAAAAAGCCAGTGTTTTGAAGAGCTCTTTGACATGGACCGATCCAAAAGATTTGGATCCCACAAAGGAGCCAAAAGACCCATAACAAATGCCATGTAAGGTCTCAAACAGTCCATCTCTCACTGTAACAGGCATATATTTTGTTAACTTATAATGAATAATGATTTCAACTAGGCCTTTGCAAATAATCACATTTTTAATCAAGTTTGGTCTGCAGCCAATCAGTAAAATGTGGCGATTTTTTGGTGTTAAATGGCTTTCATTAAAAGTCGGTATTGTTTTTTGCATTGTTAGTTAAAGGCCCTGATTTTTACTGTCTTAAAAACCTGAAAAATAGAACTAGTTGATTTTGAGCATCCTAATTATTCACCACGATGACTTTATAAACACATTTCACAACACTCAGAGGCCTGAGTCTGAGGCCTGATAATCGGACAATAACGCTTTATAATTAGATACTGACAGCACGCAGTTGACTTACTTTGACCTCAAGGACTGCTTATACAGTCTTTCTGTACTGGGGCAAGACAAATTTTGCTCAGATACATGGGAAGAATCAGGTACAGGCCTTTAAACATTGAAAGCTATTTTTTTTTTTAATGTTTTTGTTAAAATTAAATCAAAATAAATCGAAATATAAGATTGTTCTATACAAGGAAAACAAATCAGGATCAGTATTTTTTTTGTCACATGTCATCATGGTTCTTGGAATGTAAACATTAAATTGGTACTTCCAGGTTAAGTTACAGATCAGATCTGTGGAGAGGCTACCCCACTCATAGTACCAATGCATAATATCAAGGTATTTTTTAGCAATACAAAAAAACCATAAATGAATAAATGATAAACAAGATGTTTATCGCTGTGGAATAAATACAGCACAACTTTAAAACTATGATACATTATGACACAAACATATCCTTGGGCTGCAATTGAACCAGCAACTCTCTGGTTTAAAGGCACTTATTTAACACCACTTGTACCCATTTATACAATATGCCCAATATGAAAGAGTAATACTTCTTACTTTATTTTCTTATCTATTTAGTACCATTATTTATGTTAATATAGCCACTTAAACGCATGAAACATTAGGTACATTACAAACAGGGGACAGTACATAAGACGGTGAGATCGCAGTATTCCCACAGGGCCAGTGTGGAGATGTAGGCCTCAAATGAGCATCAGTGTAGGGGAGGCCATTACAGTACACGCACCAGTGCTGTCTCTGTGTGCGGCGGGTGATTAGCACAAAACAACAGGAAATAATAGGAGCAGAGTTGGCTTCAAGCGCTACTACACTGAGGAGCACTGAGAAAACATGATGCAAGTGTGTTCTCGGTGTGAGCTGTAATTATGGTTTTATCGCACTTATTTTGTTATTAAAAGCACTTTATCATAGAGGTTTTGTGTAACTTTACTGGTGGAGGGTCCATCAAATAGTTTTCTCCTTGGGGAATGTTATTGCGTTGTCTGGAATGTTTTACAGTATGGCATTAAACCTTTCTATCTGCATGGAGACCAAACCAGACGAAGTAACAGATCAGATCTGTGGAGAGCTGACCCCGCTCACAGTCAGAATGCCTGTTTTTCTAGGTATTTTTGAGCTATAAAACCACCTGTAATTGAATAAATGTAAGGTAGAGCTGTTTAAAGTTGTAGTGTGGAACATTCCAGGCAGAGAAACGACAAAACATTTGACAGACCCTCCACCAGAAAAGTTACATAGGTCTCCCCATGACACAAATTTCACAGCAACTAAGGTTTCTTGACGTTGGTTCCATGATGGACACTAAAGCATCTTTGAGTCACAGCACACTTACTTACACTTACACTTACACTTACACACTTGAAGTTGACTAAATCACACCTTTTAGCAAGAAAAAAACAAAAAACAAAAACTGTAATTTAATGTTGACTATGCTGTGTCCGGTTACTTAAATGTAGCAGGTGATTATTTTACCTTCTTTTTTGAATCAGAGGTTTGCTCAGACCAGCCCAAAATGGGAAATTATACAATAAAAACCATTAGTGAGTCAGGTTACGCAAATTGCTATTGCTATTTCAAAAACAAATAGTGTAAACCTGGCAGTGGATCAGGAAATGTGTGCGTCCACATGAAGAAGGGATGACGCAGGGGATGAGTAGAAAAGGTAATCAAAATCTAATCCAAAATCTACAGAAGACTTACTGTAATGTAATGATAAAGCTTCAGATCGAACTTAATGGAGACTGTCATCACGGTGGATTTATTTCTTTATTTTCTGTGTCATCTGTGGCTATTGGTGTAGTTGCGGAGTGATGATTGTGCAGGTAACATCATATAAAGGTCTGTAAATTATGAAAAATATCTACACAATGCTGGCACTGAGATAAACTCGGTGTGGACAGGGCCTGTGGTATGTATTTTATGTTTTCAAAGCTGATGTGAGGGGACACACATGAAGACAAAGTGACGGATCCCTACGTGGTCCAGAACTCACTCATTCAGTCCTGACGAGCCAAAACAAAAGTATTTACCTTAAACGTATTAATACTAACCCAGTCCCTGATCTGAAAATACACCTAGTCTTCATTTTGCATTATTTCCTTGCAAACGCTGTAGGTATGGAATTTCTCACTTCAAATGTTTTAACTCTGAAAAAACATGTTTGGATTATTTTTATTCTGAATTAATTAAACTATAAGTGTACATTTTCAAAGTGTTTAAAATTCAGTATATAAAAAAATCACCTTTTAAATATTCAGCACAAATATTTTCAAGTCCTCAAATTCAACAGTGTGAAATTTGCAGCAAAGATCCAAGATGCCAAGGCCTAAGCAATCGATCCAAAGTGATCCGATCTAATTTAGTAACAAACAGGAAATGGTGCAGTGAAGCGATCTGATTGGTCAGAATTCGCCTCATCAAAACCTCATGTCTTTTATTTGTTAAGTGTAAACCCCGCCCACAGATGAGAACCAATAGGAAACAGCCTCTGTCCTCCTCACTCACACAGGATCGATTGCTTCTGCCTTGGCATCTTGGATTTTTACTGGGAAATTTTTCACTGCAAATTTTACACTCTGAATTTTGACTCTTGGATTTGAGCGCTTGAAAATATTTGTGCTGAATATTTAAAAGGTGAAATTTTTACTTTGTATCCGAAACCTATTGAAAAAGTATACTTAAAATTTCAGCAGCTAAAATTCAACATAAAAATAATTCAAACATCTTTATTCAAAGTTTAAAAAATTCAAAGTGAGAAATTCAGTGGGATTTAAAATTCAAAATGTAATGGAACAAATTATCTTCCATATGTAGTCCTCAGGTGTTTCTTGTTACAATAATACCCTAATCAAATTTTAATAACAATGCCCGCAAAACATCTTTTCTGATAATTATTTTTAAATAATGGAAAACATGTGCACTAGCCTAGTCGCACTGATTTTATTGTTTCGACCATGGACTACACGTTTCTCTGGTTGGAAATCTATCACAAACATTGCTTCCAGACCCAGTGGGAGTTGTAAAGTTTTGTTAAAGCGCGTGATGTTGGCTGAACGGGCATTGGCTCAGTCAGAGTACTTTTTTTTATAAATACTACAACTTTTATGTTTATTGCACCGTTTCTTCTGCATTTATTTATCACAGATTAGAGAGGGATAAATCACACATGCGCTCATCATTAATTTATGCATTAATTCAGTGCAGTTTGAAGCCTAAATTGTAAAATCAAGTTCTCCAATGTATTCCTTTGATTTTAAGAAAGTAACTGTATTCTTATAGGGCCCATATTACTACTATTACTATTTTCTATGTTATAATGGTGTTTCCTCATCAAAAACATACCTGGAGTTGTGTTTTGTTTCATTCGCACATGTTTAACACACAAACCTGCATATTTAAGCTGAGTTCTTCTCACAAACGGAAAAAAAAACAAAACAAAACAAAAAAAACATACCTTGTCATGTGATAAGACAAGAAGTGCTCCACTGTGTGTTTAAAATCCACACAGCTTCATTAGAATCATCTGGATTTTTTCAAACCTGGAATCGCAACTCTCTGCTGAACAAAAGGTAACTTTAAAATTTAACATCACTTCATGACATCACAAGGTGGAATAGAGCATTTGGAGCTTTTGAGATGTAGACAGACTCATAAAGGATTACTCTATCAACTCCAGGTATGGTTTTGATGAGGTAACAACATTATAACGTGGCTTAAAGATCACAAGAGTCAATTTTGTCTAATTTAGGACCTTTTAACAACACTGGAATAAAGTTACTCAAAATTTGTATTCTCCCTACTCTTATACTATCTGAGTTTAATATAAACTCAGTGTACGTAATCCCTCATTTGTCCTGGCGAGGTCCTACTTTTGAAACCTTTTTGCCTTGATTTAAACTGTACTGCACAAACAATTTGAACAGCAGCTCCATCCTACCCACCTCTGCATCTATTCTTAGTCAACCTTAGTCAACCTATCACACTTATCACACTGAGCATTAGAGCCTGTATTAGCACAACGCACAAAAGCAGCCCTCTTTGTAAATGCAGCATCGAAACAAAGACGTCTTGAGTAGTATCTCCCCGAATAGATGTTATTGTCCCATTGTAAGTGAAAGTGTGGCAGACAGCGTGCGGATTCATCTTTAGTGTGATTCTGAGCTCGAAGAGTGCCTTTCAAAGAGGATTGCTGTTACTAGGCAACAACAGCTGAGTCGACGGAGAGAAGTTTGGCTGGGTCTCGATCGCGCTGGATGTTGGCTGTGTCCCGTAGACTGTATACACTCACGTATGAAGCTCTGACCTTCTTAATGCACTGTTGATGCTCATGACCAGTGCTGGATGAAGTACTCAATTTTGTTACTCAAGTAAAAGTACAGATACAGGAGCAAAAAGTTACTAAAGTAAAAGTATCACATGAAAAAATCTACTTAAGTAAAAGTATTTAAGTACCTCTTTAAAAATGTACTTAAAGTGTAATACACTCCTGATCAAAATTTTAAGACCAGTTGAAAAATTGCAAGAATTCACATTTTGTAGTAGCACAAGTAGTGCTTCAAAATGCAAAAAGAAGAAATGGGAGTGAGACAAGAAAAAATTTTGAGTAAGCAATTTATTGCAAACAATGTGAATTCTTGCAATTTTTCAACTGGTCTTAAAATTTTGATCAGGACTGTATGTCTGATGTCTGGGACTGATTTTAGGAGTTTGGTTTAAATTGTATTTTTAGTGTGTGGTTTTTAAATTGCATGATTTTAGCTCCCCGGCTTGTCGTAATGGGGCGCGTAAAGTGGAGCAGGCTATAAAAGGACGGGATTGAACACGTCGGAGAACAAGGGGAATGGAGACAGGAAGGGGAAGAAAGCCGGGGCAAAGGGCCGAGCGGACCAAAGGCTGCAGGTGGCAGCGGCGTGAGGAGGAGATGGCCGGCTGATGGACTTAAGACGGGAAACAGGAGACTCAGCGACAGGGTGAGGAGCCCTGCCGTCTGCATAAGTGTCCTGTGTTTGACGAGAGTTGCCTGTAACAAAAAATGGTGGTTGCTCTCTGCACTTTATCCCCGCTTGTTTTACTACAAAGTTTGTTTTTACATTTTATTGCAGCCCATTTTAGTCTGTTTTTTTTTAATTAATTTTAGCTTGTTCTTTTTAACATTTTTTATGGGTTAGTTTTATTAATATAAAATTAGAAGTATTTTAACAGTGTTTTGGTTTATTTATTGCACCATCACAACTCAATTTTACAATAACATTCTAATTTGGGCTCTACATATACAAGTTTTCCACAACATCACCCTGTGACAAAAGAGTAAAAAGTAAAAGTATTTTGCAGAGATTTGATTTTTAGAACAATTAAAGGATGAAATGTAGTGATTTTGAAAAAGAATTTAGCTGGTTTTATGTGATTCAGTTGATTTCTTAATTTTTCTAGCTGTTTTTGTGTATTTGGTTTGCTCAAAGTTGGGAAGGAAACTCAAATTACATGTGCTAAAAATACGTCTCAACCTTTCCTTTTCAGCAAGTCTGAAACCATAAAGAAAAGTACTTTTTACTTTTCAGTTCAGATCTAAGATGTAGTGGAGTAGAAAGTACAGATACCTGCTCTCAAATGTAGTGAAGTATAAGTAAAAAAAAGTATCCACTGTAAAATGTAATTAAGTAAAGTACATTTTTAGGTATTGTGCTTTTACGTTTGTACTTTGTTACCTTACACTTCTGCTCACGACAGATTCGGTATGAGTGAATAGAAGTTTTACAAGGTGTTTGTTCACTACTAAGATTGGAGGGGGCTGATTTATTAACCCTAAAGTGCCTGTGCCTTGAATTTTGTTTTAACCAGTGGTGGATGAAGTACTCAATTTTGTTACTTGGGTAAAAGTACAGATACTGGATCAAAGAAATACTCAAGTAAAAGTACAAGAATCACATGAAAAAATCTACTTAAGTGTCTCGTCAAAGAGTTTAAATACCAGGGATTGACGTTGGACCCGACATTGACATTTAAGAAACACATTAAGTGCCTCACAAAAACTGTTGATTTTAACTTAGTGAATAAGATAAGATAAGATATGCCTTTATTAGTCCCACAGTGGGGAAATTCCAGTGTTGCAACACACAGTTCAAGAACAGCAGGAAAATGGTAACATGCAATAAAACAAGATAATAGATAATGGATTAAAAATAATTTAAAAATAGACTTAAAAATAGACTCTAATGTAACACACTGTTCCGGTGGAGCAAAAATATAAACTACCAAAAAACTATTATGTACAATAAAAGTAACAGTGCAGCATATGAACAGAATAAATCTCAGTAAAGTGACTTCAGTATATTATAATGTTATTTACAGTAATATGACTATTTATTTTATTTTATTTATTTATTTATTTCAGGGACAGTGCATATTAATCAACATTTCTGTAAATATGCCAGAATTAGCCAAAGGCTATTTTTCATCCATAGTCCCTTGACAGCAGATACTGTCCACCTAAAAACAAGAGTAAAAATTACAATACAATAAATACATAGAAAACAGTCGAGAAATATATACACTATTACATAAGATGGCAGACTCACAACAATCATTCACCTACATACCACCACTCATAAAGAGAGCAAATACATACACACATGACAATCGCACACAGACACAGGGCAAGAGGCCAGCAGGGGGCAGCGACAGCGGATAAAGACAATGTTCACAGATCTGATTTGCAATTAGCCATTGTTTTAACTGTATTTTGTACTATGTTTATGTATAGCAGTATTAGACAGGATAAATATCAGTAGAGTGACTTAAGTGAATTGTATCAGAGATGTTTTACATGGTCTTCAGTATTGCATTGAATTTTAGATAGGCAAGATCCTTTATGACTCTATATGTTTTTACACTCCATGATTCTGTCTGATATAGAGTATTGCATAACCACATGGTCACTTGCTGCTGGCACAACAGTCAAACCAGTTGAATCACTTTTTAAAAAAGCTGTAAAAATATTGGACAAGAAACCATTCTCAGTTCACCACTGCACTATTTTAGATAAGTACAACTTGCTTAATTTTAATAATTTTGTTCATTTCAAATATGGATGTTTTGTATATAAAGGTTTTGAACTAGGGCCACGGACCAGGGGACTGTGAGGTCCCACACAGACGCACAACATTCAGACAAAGTGTGCTCTCAGTCAGACACTAAGTTCTGAAACTCTCTCCCATTATTAATAAGAGAGAATCCAACACAGGCCACTTTCAAATCAGACTTGAAATAGTGGATACTTTTAGTGTTTAACTGCTGCTGTTGTTACTTGTTATTGTTTTTGCCTAGGGACTACAGATGGAAATGAGCATTTTTGCTATAATTTGGCATATTTACACTGCAATGTTGTAGATGTTCATCAATATGCATTGTCCCTATTCAATAAATAAATAAATAAATAAATACATAAATAAATACATAAATAAAGTGAAAGGATTAAAGTACCTGTTTAAAAATGTACTTCAAGAGTAAAAAGTAAAAAATAAAATAAAAATGCGCAGATTTTCAGATCTAATAAAGCTTCAAATGAAGTGATTTTGACAGATTTGTGCTGAATTTTGTTCAACAGAAAACTTTTCCCAAGTTTTTCCCCAGCCTTTTCAGCAGATCTCAAACAATAATTAAAAAAAATAAAACTACTACTTTTTCTTTTCAGTCCTGTTAAAAATGTAGTGAAGTAAAAAGTACAGTTACATGCTCTCAAAAGTAGTGAAGTATAAGTAAAAAGTATCCACATTAAAAAGTACTCAAGTAAAGTACAGATACCTAAAATTTATACTTAAGTACAGTACTTTACTACTTTTACTTTGTTACGTTCCACTGCTGATCTAACCTATGTCTGTATCTAGTTATAAAGCCTTTCTCTGTCCAAAAATCTGTTTTAAGATTTGTTGTATTACCGTGATAGAAAAACTCCTCTCTGGTCTCTGAAAGTTGTGAATAGCGCTTATAAACTCATCATTGTCAATAATTAGGATGCTTGGGTGCCCAAAGGTAAGTGAGGAATATCTTTGGACCACTGAAAACAGTTTAAAAGTTTTGTTTTTCACATTTTGAAGATGGTCAAAATCAGGCATTTTTAAAGGAAACATGCAAAATTTTCTTGAGCTTGAATAATTGTTGTCTCTCATCATTTCCTTACTCAGAGTTGTATTTTGTTTGTAATCATTGTACTTCTTCAGAATGCAGCAGCTCGGCTCATCACTGGTTTTAACAGACATAAACACATTCCCCCTGTTTTAGTTTCCCTTCACTGGCTGCCTGTGTGTTTTAGAATTTATTTTAAGATTTTACTTCACTTTTAAAGCTCGTTTAGGTCTTGCACCAAGTTACATTTCAGAACTTTTAACCCCATACGAGCACTCCCGCGGCCTTAGATCGTCAGGCAGGTCCCTGTCGCTATTTCAAAGTCCAGGCTCTGAACGAAGGTGATAGAGCCTTTCAGTCCGGGCGCCTCGGCTTTGGAATGACCTGGCTGAGGAAATAAGGCTCACACCATCAGTATCATCTTTTAAATCACTTCTTAAAACTCATTTATATTGGTTGGCCTTCCTTTCACTGGTTTTAGATAGATTTTATCCCTTATTTATTTTTATTCTATTTTATTAACTTATTTATTATAATTAATTTAACTGATTGCTTCATTGTCTAATTTTGTTTGCTTTCTGGATGCTATTTTTATTGTTCTTTGCTGCTTGTACAGCACATTGAAACCTTGTTTTTAAAAGTGCTTTATAAAGATTTATTATATATGATTATTATTATTATTATTATTATTATTATTATTATTATTATTATTATTATTATTATTATTATTACGTAATCGTTGCTATATGGCTGACCTCCGCCCACTACCAGTCTAACCTTTTATACATCGAACCATTCACTCACAAATCCCGAGCAAGCTGTCAACATCAGTGAATATAGACTTTAGGCCTAATAGCATACAGTACTGGTGATTAAAATGGAACATCTGAGTCATCGAGCGACTCGGTAACCTGAACGCAGAACAGGCACAGTAGCTCAGTTGGTAGAGCATTTGTCCACTTATCCAAAGGTTGCAATTCCAGCTCCCCCAGTGTGTGTGAATGGGCAATTGGTTCCTTGACGTAAAGCACTTTGAGTTTCGTACATATTCAGTTCACACATTTTGCGTAACCATTATTTATTGGAAACCTTAAGTCACAGGCATGAAAACGGGTCAGGGGTGAAAAAGGTGAGAAGGGTGTGCGCGGGACAGGGTTGCAGGAAGGATGATCACAGGGCCCCGAGACCGAGACAAGACCAAGACTCCTATTTTCTCACTGAAAATACACGATTCACCTAGGTTACCTGTTTTGGCTTCAAAACTGTGAATTTTGCCAAAAGGTGAGAGATTTTCATGCCTGCAGCAAACAGATTTTACTTCATCTATGACAATCATGACCAAGCCGAGCTAAAGGTCTGGAGATGTGTCCCGCTCAGGTGGCTACTCTCATCAATGTTGCTTTACTTTAGCTCCCACCATTTTACTGGAGGAGACATGGAGATACCAGCCAACATAAGACTGCATAATTTTGGATAGATAGAACCAGAGAACCAGACGGTGCAGAGCCACAAGGGCATCCTCTCCGTGCTACGAGTAAGTAATAACAGATGCTGAACGTAGAGCCAATGTTTAAAATAACAGCCGCACCTGCTATTGTAGCGTTCTATTAATTCACAGGTTAATGGATTACATGAATCATTTCTTAAGGTGCTGCTAAACCCGCAATAGGACTTAAAATTTAAGTAAGTATTTCAAGTACTCCATCTGTTTGCGCGGTGACGGCTGAAGAACTTTAGATTAAGCTACAAAAGTTGCTTTTCCCTGAATACACACTTCTAACATAGTTTAAGAAGGTGAAAAATATCACAAAGGACTGAAAAACATCACAGATTTCACCAAAATTTGTTTATCTGAGGTAGGGTTGTCAAAAGTATTGAAAATCTGAAAGTCGTAATCGATAATAAAACTAGTATCCAAACTAGACTCTCATTAGAGCAGGTATCGATACTAAAAAAGTCACATTCACAAGACAGAAATGAACCTTTCCTGAATGTCTTTAGAATGATCTTGAGCTGTATCAGAATAAGTATAAGAGCACATAGACTAGTATACACCCATGGACCACTATGAACCTACCTGGACCACTGACCCTGATAACATGACGACGTCATGCCAACTTTGGGCCAACGTATGTGTATACGTTGGGCCAACGTTGGCAGTTGACGTTGGGCCGACGTCATTTTGCTCATTGGCAAGTGGTTGGGCCAACGTCATCAAAAGACGGTTGGCTAGACGTTGGTCCAACGCCTTGCCAACATTCAATAGGTCAGTTTCAGACGTTGGCCCTACGTCGGGCCAACGTATGTGTGGACGTTGGGCCAACGTATGTGTATACGTTGGGCCAACGTTAGCAGTTGACGTTGGGCCGACGTCATTTTGCTCATTGGCAAGTGGTTGGGCCAACGTCATCAAAAGACGGTTGGATAGACGTTGGCCCAACGTCTACCCAACTATTAATTAGGCTTTTTATATACTGTATATATTGTACTACTAAATTGCATACTTTATGGAAAGTAATCACAAGTGAACAGTGCATGTAGGTTTTGTTGCAGTATTGCAACATTTATTGATAATACTTGAATTCATGTACACACATATTATCAAAATATAATGTTCAAGGGTGGTTCTTAATTACAATGTACAAAAAATGTTACCAAAATATATTGCTGAAGGCTGATTTACAACAGAAAAAGTTAACTACATTTCAAATGCATTAAAATGCACTACAAGTTTCTGTGTACCTATATAAGTAGATGGAAATAAATATAATGAGATCAACTTCTGAATGTAAAAATAAAATACTACCAACATGTCAAAACATACCTGAACAATCATGAGAAATCATAGCACCAAAACATAGCATATTTTCATACTTTTATCAACTAAACACACCCTAACTATGCATACACCGTGCGTGTGCCAGCACTGGATGGAATTACTAACAAAATAACAACCAAAATTACGAACCCAAATCTTAGACAATATATCTAAAGTGAATTTCAAATACAAGCCGATAAACCACGTGGGACAAGATCCAGTTGGAAAATGGATAATTAGTCAATATTCAGTGAGTAATCTAGCACTTTTCACGGGTGACGGCACATACTTGAAAACCGATGGGATGTAGTCAGGTGAAAGCGGGTTGTCACTCTTTTTACCTAGGACACAAAATAAGTAACGTTAAGTAAAGAAACCACTAAGATTACACTGAGAAAAAATATTCACTATTCAATGATACAGGCAGTTTAAAATGTTGTGATGTCACATGAATGCAATCCATTAGCTAATACGTTTTTAGGTCTGGACATTAACCACCGTAGTGAGGTTTATATCGCCAACTAGACTGGGTTGGTAGATTAGGTTGAGGACGTTTCGGCTTGTCCGACTGAAATACAATCCACCCAGTTTAGTCGGTGATATTTATTGTCCAAAACAATAACTATCAGCACCATTTAAGATAATATGAAATGTATAATGTTTACGTGAAATTACCTGATATGAAATGGTCACTGCACAAGCGAAATCCATTAGGTGACGGGTTCCAACGCTCGGTTTTCTTCAGCGCGCTTCTTGCCCGTTTTATCGCAGAAATCCATTTTCCCCTCCGAGCTGGATCTTTGGGAATGCGATAAAAGGCTTTATCTTTAACTTGTCCTCGGTGGTTTGTACATCCAGGGGCACAGCATGAGTCTACCATCGTTGTAAGCTGGAAGTTTTGTAGGCTAGTTAGTTAGTTTGTTTACAATAATTCCTGCCAAGATGGCGCCCGGTGGTGCATGCTGGGATAGCGTGACGTCATCTCCCGGAGCTCTATTGAAACGAATTGTCATTACAAACGTCGGCTCGACGGTCGCGCCAACGTCGTTAACCTGTGTCAGATATGACGGAATACCGAAAAATCGCGAACTTCAAACAACGTCGGTTCGACGTTGCGTAATGTTCGTTGGCTGCACGACGTCGTGTAGACGTCGGCTTGACGTCTAAGATTATACGTCGGCAACGCCGACGTCGGCAGGACGGATCAATGTTTTCAGGGTGAGGGATTACACAGATATAAGACCACATGGTGATATAAAAGAAAGTACTTTTATTTTTTTATTATTGCGGTAATCAAATCGAGTTTAAAGTTTTCCTATTGAGACAACTCTAGTGCACTGAGGAATAAAGTGTTTTAGATAAGGGTAAAACAGTAGATGGTTGCACAAGGTTGGTTAGTTACACAGCATGGTTCTGTGTTTTGTTTACAAGCTTTTCCCAGCCTGTTCCAGTCCATCTTTTGCTTCCTCCCTGTTTTTCCCAGGGCAGTCTATATATACTCCCTCTGTTCGTTCACTCTGTGCTGGATTGTTGACCAGTCAAGAGAGACACTCAAGCTCTGTATCTGGAACTCTGAATCTGAAATCTGTTGTTTGCAATTTGTGCAATTCTGTATTATTCCGTTTGAAAAATTTGAGTTTCCTGAGTTTATCCTCTGCTTGTTTTCTATTTGAGATTTTCCGTCCAAGTTCTCGGCGTGATACACAGAAGGCGATTTGAGGTTAGGAATCACCAGAACAAGCTCAGTTATCAAGTGCGAACATGAACTTTCTGAAAAAAAAAAAAAAAAAAAAAAAAAAAAAAATACAACAACTACTTGATGAAATAATGGAGAATGGAGCAAGTGCTGTGAGCTCCCAAGAGAGGCTCAACCTAAAGATAGCTAAAGTGAGCAAATTGAGTTGTTGTAGAATTGGCCCCAGGGCAGTGAAACACATACAACCTGGTGTGACACTGTGGCATTAAGTTTAAAGTTTTGTGAGAACGATACACAAACACAAGCTAACAAATGCCTAATGTTGTGCTCGTGTCCTGACTAAATAGCAGAACGGTCGAAAAGAAAGTCAATCAACTGGATCTGCAACTGGACTTAAAGGGCCCATATTTGAAAAACTACTTGAATACTTGAAAAACTACCACTTCATGACATCACAAGGCGGAACAGAGCATTTTGAGCTTTAGAGATGTAGACAGACTAATAATAAAGGGTTAGTCAAACGTGAATGAAACAAAACACAACATTATAACATGGTTTCAAGCTCTCAATAGTCAATTTTGTGTAATATAAGACCTTTAATATGTCCATGGTACTTGCTTACCAAAATAAAATACAATTGCAAAAGTTAACGAGTGTGACTTTAACTGCCTTTTTGTCCAAAAATTGTATGTATGCTATGATCTCCTGGAAAAAAAAAAAAATCACAATCTAGCTAAAGTATTAATATTATTTTGCTTTACACTCATATTGTATTTATAGGTTCAACAAATCCTCTCAAAGCACAACGATGTAGTGATTACTGATTCACTCCACATTCTGTGATGGTAAACTGCTGTTGTAGCCACAGCTGCCCTGGGGGTAGACTCAGGTCCCGGAGTTAAACGTGGCTGTCAGTTTGAGTGAATGGGCCGAGCACTGTGAAGCCTTTAGCGGCTACGTACATCCGGTGGCGTGCGCGATAGTGCTCTTCTCCCACGCTAGAGCTGGAGTGTTGAAGAGTAAGTTGATGATCTAAAAAAAGTGATAAATTACCACAAAATCCAACCCTTCTGAAAGCTGTAGGTCCCTGTCAGCCAAACACATCAGTCATAGAACACATTACATACCCATGTCAGGAACTGTGGGTCCTTCTCAACCTTCAAGAACACTCTTGAAAAATAATCAAACATGCTCACACAGGTAGATTATCTTCTTCTTGGGGCCTCTTAAACTCAGAGAATGGTCTATTGTGGTTAACTTGCTGTCATGTCTATGCGCATTTTTGTCTCGTTTGTGTGTTTCTCTAAATGTTCTCTGTTTCTGACCTGCCTTAGGACAACGGATGTAAACTAGCTATTGTGCTTATTCCGGCATATTTACATTGATGCTGTTTGTTGACATGTTGATTAATATGCACTGTCCTAATAAAAATAAATAAAATAAAAATAAATAAACACTAGTACTTTATGTTTACATTGTGCTCTATGCAAACAATGCTTTCTGCTACAAAGGGTTTCTTCAGTGCAGCATCAATGAACTGGCCATTAGTCAGAGGGTTTAAAGGGTCTGCATTTGATGTATCTATGTATTTGAGCAAAATCTGTCTTGCTGCTGTGTATGTCTACTGTCGTTTCTCACCTGTGGTTGCTTGGGTTTCCCGCGCAGGTGGGAAGTTCTAGGAAGAATCCAAAAATCAGGCTCTGCTAATCTGAATACTGTTTATTATAAAAACAGAGTATAAGCCAATTACAGACAGAGGGTCCGGCGCCTCGAAGCCAATCAAAAGAGAATACCTCGAACAAAGGCTTTGCCCACATATAAATAGCTTTCTATAGGACATCTCATCGTAATCTGACTATTCCTATATGTACAGACTTAAACATTTCTAGATGTTATTAGAGTGAGGGGTCTCTCGGGCCATCATGACAGATTAGAATGCAGAGGCCCCTCATAACTCACTTAAAGGGGCTGTATGGTTCTCAGGATTCAAATGGTAAAGCAGATACTACACTACATCAAATTCTGAAGTGTTTTATTGGCAGAGAATCCGTAAATAAGCGCTAAGCATGCTAGTTGTTAAGTAGCAAACAGTACAGTGATGGCAAAACTCTTTTTGTTGGATCAGCCACTTCGATATACAGTTTGAATCCAGAAGGGTCTGGAATTGGACCAGAGCATGAAAAACCTCGGTCCAAACTTGACACAGTCTAACCACAGCTGCTAATTTGTAGCAGGTTGACTTGAAATTCTCATGATATTCAACAAAATATATACATTTTACCTGAGATAAGTAATAGTTGAGTGGTTGCTAAATCTGAGAAAATCCATGCCTTTTTTTTTCTTCTTTTTTCTTCTTTTTTATGTGTAAACCGCCATTTTTGTTTTTGAGGAAGGGAGACAGGATACAGCTCCAGATCCACTTGCCTTTGTAAAGCTGGACAGGTAACTTAAAATCTGGTACTGTGCTTTAAAACATTCCCCTATCCAGATATTGTAATAGATCCACGGGCAGACTGCGTAAGGACACAACGCTCAACACCACTTGGTCCACGCGTCGACCTTCATCTTAGCATTTCAAGGTACAGCTCCCTGTCTTATTGTCCTTGTTTCACTGTGTAAGAAATCATTAGACTATGAAAAAATCGTTGCACCCACTTACTTGTAATAATTCAATTTCTGATCCAGCGCTGCGTAGTTACAAATAAATCTTCCTATCTTGGCTGGGGCTGGAGCCGTGCGGATATTATCTTGAGCAGTGCACCCTCTTATTTTCCTTTTCCTTGTGCAGTCAATTATCCACGCAATATGGGTGCTGTAATTGAACACAGCTCTCTGCGGTTGCTCGGATGTGGACCTTGTTTTTCTGTTGTCTCACCTGTCATCCAGAGGTAATTTCCAACTTTTAATTAATCATCATCGCTGTTACTTTTTTTTTTTTTTTTTTTTTTTTTTCTTTGAGGTAGCATTTCTGTTTTCTGTCACCCGCTTGTCTCCATAAAGATGTTATTGCTTTGGCTGGACTATTCTACAGTGTGGCATTAACGCTGTCTTATCCCCATGGAGACAAGCAGTTGACCAAGTTAAAAGTCTGATCTGGGGAGTGGCGAACACGGTCACAGTTAGAATGCATGCTTTTCAAGGTACTGATGTAAATAAAGGTAAGATAGATACATTACACTCCTATGGGGCATTAACAAACACATATCATATTTAGATTACCGTGTTACCTCTTAAGCCTCTCTGCACTAAGTCACTCCCCCTTCAGAGTGCTGCCGCAACACAATCAGTGTGCATTCTGCTAATGAAACTACTGCACATCGCATCAGGTTTACTGAGTTGCTGTGTACAGTTTTGACCCATGTTTTGTGGGAGCATGGATGACATAGACTTGTGGGTTGAGCACTGGTCAGAATCTTAAAGCTAACCGAATAGCGCCCAGGAGAAATTGCTAAATTACTGAAACATGCGTGGATGATGTCTATGACCTCTTCGGGCATGTTTTGATGAGGGAACAATGGTAGAAAGCAAAAAAAAAAAAAAAAAAGATTCTGCATAATAACTTCTCTTTAGTGTCGTACCATGGAATGTTCTCGGCAAAGCAAAATCTCCATAGAGACAAGCAGATGGCAAAACCTCCATGAGAAATGTTACCTAATGCACAGGGATTAATTGGGGTGCCACTTACAGGTGCAAGAGGAGACATGTTACCAAATTACCCCAATTAAAGTGCAAATTTAGGCACTATTTTTGTGACCTACTTTTGCAGGAGTTTTCTAATTTTGTGTTGAATAATGTGTCCTCAAACATCGGAGATAAAAAGCCCTCTCGCCTCACAAAAAGCAGATCCCTGTTCAAGTGTGGTAGTGCTTGGAGTTCACGTTGCACTTTTATCTGGTAAGGCTCTTCAATTTTTTTTTCTTTTCCAATGACTCATTAAGAGCACTTGAATGATTTCTTGGATATGTGTAATATCAGTAATCTCTTCTGGGTGACCCTGTACAGATTTGTCAACAGAATCAAAACTCAGATATTAATCGATACTAAAACTAGTATCGAAACTAGATACTCATTTGAACAGGTATCAATACTAAAAATAAAAATAAAAAATCACAGGGCAGAAATGAACCTTTCTGGGTGAGTTTTAGAATGATCTAGAGCTGTATCAGAACAAGTATAAGAGCACATAGGTTAACATACGCCCATGGACCACTATGGAACCTACCTGGACGACCAAAGGATTACAGATATAAGGCCACATGTTAATATAAAATAAAGTACTATTATTTAATGGTGAAAATAACATTCTATTGGAAGAGTGTTTTTATATCAGAATCAGTATTGAGTTTTGGTATTCAAATCGAGTTTGAAATTTTAGAAGCATAATAACAGATATATTGTAAAAAAAAAAAAAAAAAAAAAAACAGATCTTAGGGTCAAAATGAGACCACTCTGTGCTGTGTCCATCAAATTATAACACACTGTATCAGCCTTGAACAAGGAAATAAGGCTAGTGAAGCAACAAAGTTGGACAAAGCGAAGCGCTCATATATTTATTGTGGCAAATAATTAGGATGTTCTCATCTGATACTGTCTGCCATTTTGCTGATCCACTCCTGTTTTCACTTCCACCAGGATGTGCCCACTGCTGTGCACTAACTTCTCTTGTTTTTATTTTCTTAATCGGTGACAATGCCACATAATCATTTTTGGTACTAATCGCTAGCTTGATCTGTAGCTATCCATTGGACGTGCCAACAACTTCACAGCTCTTTGTTGTGATGACATATACAGCGACGTCTGGTCCCACTGGACACCGCAGTTTTCTAAGATGAAACTCAGCGAACTTGTTTCTTTATTTTGTTTCTTATCTTGACTTCACTTGTCTGGATTTCACTCTTAAAGAAGACATATTGTGCTAATATGTCTTCTTTAAGAGTGAAATCAAAGCGCTCAACTAAAGGGCTGAATGTGCTAACAGTATGTACTCCTGGATATTGACCCCACAGACCCCTTGCTTAACGTAATGCTACACATTCAAAATATCCAATTAAAATAACAACAACAGACCTGATAACAAAGTACATGCTGTCATTTTCCCCGCAAACCAGCTGTCCTGCTTTTTGATAACCGTCACCCTAATGCAGCCCTTTTAAGCGCACTCTGCCTGCATCGCCCGGATCTGTGCAGTCTATTGAACCCTTTTAGACTGAAAGGGATGTGACAGCAAGCGGAGCACTCCAACACTTTTGCACATTTAACGAACATGCATACACCATCTAATTTGTCGCTAAAACTTGGATTTCAAAGGACCAAAACCAGGCTTTAATCCAATTTACTCTCCTATCAAAGCCGAGGGTCTGCACAAAGGAACATGTGGGCATCCGGATATACTGAGCCCGAACGCAGAGGAGATCTGATTAGAAGTACCAGCTTTATTTCAACCAAGAGCCGGGCTGGATGGTGGCTGGACTAAAACAACATGGGGAGGATGAAAAGAGTGCGTGCTTTTAAAGGGGATACATGAGTCATCCCAGATTGGACACTTAGGATCCGGCCGGCTTCAAGTGAAGAGGAACAGAGCCTAGCACGCAGCGGAGCTCTTTAGAAAAACATCTCAAATCAAGTGCCTATTTGGCTAAAAGCATCAAAGCTGAATGAGGAATCGCTACCCTGGCGGGGTGTGGTGAGATAAAAAAAAAGTAAGGGTTCGATGTTATGTTAAAGATGTGTTATGTAGCTTTTCTGGTGGTCCGCTACCTTTTTGTCTCTTCACAGTAAGGCATTAAAGGGCCCATATTAACTATATTTTCTGATCTGTATTATAATGTTGGTTACTTATCGCAAACATACCTGGAGTTTTGTTTTTCGTTCACACATTTAAGATACAAATTGAGGCTCTCTCAAACAGAAAACACCAGTGCTCCACTGTGTTTTTAAGCTCTATACACCTTCACTAGAATCATTTGGATCATTTCAGCCCTGGAATTGCTAATTTGCCAAGCTTTGATTGTTGATTCTTCAGAAATCCACATTGTTTCTCAGTTCTGTGTTATTTTATTTTATTAAAGCTGCATTCAGACCAGTGCGTCAAGGCGTCCAGTTTACATGCAAAGTCTATGTGGACACGTGTCTAGGGCATCCTGCGTTTTTGAGCGTTCAGGCGTCGGCCACCAGAAAAAGCTGAACTTTTGATGTCGGCCAGTCAGGTACTGCTATCCATTGACGTAGCAACGTCATTATCCAGAAGAAGGAGAAGAAAGAGAAAGACCCAGGAACCACAAACACCATAACAAGAAATCTACGCATGTCATTATCGGAGTCAAGTATTTTCCCCCAACGTTTGTCCAAGGCTTCTGAACTCAAATGCAAAAGCGTCCAACTAGAGGTTGCCTGAACGCAGCTTAACGCAGCTTATTCATTAATCCGCCTGTCAATCATGTCCTCTGGAATCTGGAAGACAGGATATGGCTTCAGACCTACACATTTTTGTAAAGTTTTGTGAAAGTGTGTAGTTTTGGCTGGCTAGGTTATCAAATTACCAGTTTTTCTTCCAGTCTTTCTTGTTCTCCTCTTGTGGAGTGAATGAATAATGTTCACAGTGTAGTACTTTTCTTTCTCCTTCAGCAATCTTGTAAAGAGCAATATAAGTGTTAGTCATTATTATTATGAAAATGCAATACTGGAAAATCCCTTTCCAGTTACATTACATTTTCCTTATGCTCGCAGTTTTTTGGTTCGACTGTAATTTTGAAAAATCAGCTTCTTTTGCCTAACAACATTTCCATTTTAAAGACAGTGGAGTCAGGACACTACACCCCACACAGCAGGGGAAGAATGTGATACAGTAATTATGAATGCAGCTGGCTTTATGCTGCAACCACCCACAAACATTGCTCCATTTTCAGCCTGAACATTTTCGTGAAACAGATATTTTAAAGCTACTTCTTCCAACCATTAACTAGTTCTTTGCAGTCACACATTTTCCAAACTTCCATACAAAATTGTCTTGAATTAAAAACTACAATTTAGCAATTTATAGGTTGAGACTGGCACAGAGACATTACGCCGAAGGTTGGGGCGGTGAGTCGTGATTTCAGACACCATCTTGTTAAATGTCAGGAAATTGGGGCACTGAATATTTGCTTGGCAGAACTGCAAATGTTTCTTCCCAAACTTCTCCAGAGTTGAGCCACGCAGTTCAAAAGGTAAACGTGGAGCACCTGAAGGAATGCTTTATCCACCAACGCCACGGGAATCGCTCCAAAATTCCAGTTTCCTCCACAGTTGGAATGCAGTTAAAAGGGACAGCGTTTTGCTAAACCATGTCTTATTGTTTGTTTGCAAACATATTTTGAGTTGAGTTGTATTTTAAATGTTCTATATTGCGCCAGAATTGACTCTTGTGAGCTTTAAGCCATATTAGAATGCTTGGCAAAAGGAGAAATTCAATTTGTCAACTGGACAAAGTTTATTTGGTCGAATACGTTTCGCAGCTCATCCAAGCTGCTTCTTCAGTTCTGGTCAAATGCTGGTGGACACTGCTTTATATCTATCTGAAGGGAGGAGCTAACTACAATGAAATTACTCTGAGACCCACCTAACTAACAGAAACTGTAAACAAATATGTGTTGTCTCAGAGTAATTTCAGCTCCTCCCTTCAGAGGAGGTTACTGTTTAACGTTAACAGTAACCCTTTACGTTTAGTTCAGTAGAGCGAGGAAATTCCAGAGCTGAAATTATCCAAATGATTCTAGTGAAGGAGCACTTCCTGTATTACCACATGACATCACAAGGTGTTTTCTGTTTGTGATGAGAAAAAAACATTAAAACATACAATAATCGTAACATGGGTCCTTTTCATTGCTCTGAAATCTCTATTTGACCCCACTCACAACTAATGTCACAGCCAAACCCTGTTCCTGTCAGAAATGTTGACTCATATAAACGGGATCTATTTTATTCTGGATTTAAAATGTGAACCTTGAACAGACTCCTATTATGAAAACATAAACCATAAATCTAATCACAGTCGCAATGCTTGTCTGAAATTGTTGGACATTTTTCCCAAATTGTGCAGCTCTAACCAGGACTAAACCTGGACTAGACCATTACCAAACCAAATCTGTGTGTAGATGTTCAAAGTCTTTTTCCTGACAATCTACAATAATACGGTTTTACTGGTTATGTAGACTCGTGTTACGCATATTGATATAGGGTCTTGAGTCAGTTCTTTTCAAAGACATTCCCCATAGGCCCATGGTACATTGTGTTCATGTTACTCTTCCATTAAATGTTCTGAAGAGTCTCCCGTGTGTGAGCAGCTGAGCAGAGCAGCTGGGCTTTATGTAAGTGTCCTGTTCGCGGCACCTCTCCCAATGTTTGGAGAAAAACCTGTTTTCAACCATAAGGGAAAAAGCGGAAGTGCACAGGAAGAGATGAACAGTGGAATTCGAAGGAGCGCAACATTCATGTGGTCTGGTCAGTCAAATGTACTTATTTTATACAAAGAAATTAGCAGTCTGGGATTCGGTTTTGATTGACAGTCAGATACCAAACAATGTGGAGCGGCAGGAAATATTTGAAGCAGAATGAGGAATGAGAAACAACAGGCATAGACAGAATCAACAGGCAAAGTATTAAACTGTTAATGTGAGGTAAATTATAGATGTCTCTGTGAAAGATACACAGATATTTGAGAGGAAATGTTTTCAGCTTAAATAAACAGCTGTGATTGATTGAGAAATAAGCAGCCTTCAATTTCTTCTGTAAAAGGTAATGGACCCTGGGAGATTAAAAGTCCCTGAATATAGAAGGAGGAACGCCAACACGCTTCAAACAGGCTGTTCGTCCTCAGAGTTTAAGATTAAAATGAGGGTCACGTACATCAGGACCCCATTATTTGAGCACAAGTAAAACAAACAGTGGGTCATTAGAAAGCACGGCTCAAACTGCTGTTATTAGTTGTGAGAAATGATTTGCGCCGTGTTCCAGACTCTACTGCTTTTAAACCGAAAGTAAGAGTGGCTGTCTTGCCAGGCTAATATCATATTAATGCAGGTAAAAGGGCCCATATATCGCACCATTTTCCTGATCTCTGTTATAATGTTGTTTCCTCATCAAAAACACACCTGGAGTTGTGTTTTGTTTCATTCACACATTCCTGCATATTTAGAGTTCTTCTCTCAATTGGAAAACACTTGTGATAACTCGTGGTAATAGAGGAAATGCTCCACTGTGTTTTTAAACTCCACACACTTTCACTAGAATCATTTGGATAATTTCAGCCCTGGAATTGTCAGTCACTTCTGAACTAAAGGTAAAAAGTAGCTGTTAACTGAAAACTACCACTTCATGACATCACAGGGTGGAACAGAGCATTTTAAGCTTTGGAAATGCAGACGCTTTCTTCTAGTCTAGTCTTCTACTCCAGGGCATCTGTAGTAGTAGTAGTAGTAATGGATGTGATTGTAGTAGTAGTAGTAGTAGTAGTAGTAGTAGTAGTAGTAGTAGTAGTAGTGGATGTGATTGCAGTAGTAGTACTAGTAGTGACTGTAATTGTACTGTAGTAGTAGTAGTGGATGTGATTGCAGTAGCAGTAGTAGTAGTGATTGTACTGTAGTAGTAGTAATAGTAGTAGTGGATGAGATTGTAGTAGTAGTAATAGGAGTAGTGGATGTGATTCTAGTAGTCATCGTAGTAATAGGAGTAGTGGATGTGATTGTAGTAGTAGTAGTTATTTTTGCAGTAATATTCAAATCTTATTACCAGCAAGTGTTGCAAGTGAATAAGTAATGGATTACAAAATAATGGACTACCGAAAAGCATTTTGAAAAGCTTGTCACGGTAACTGTCAAAACACAGACAATTTTAGCCGCAAAAGTAGAAAAAATCCATTTGCCAACAGTTAACTACAGCTGGTGAGCGGGTCAACTCCCCTGCAGGTGGAGCGCCCCCTTCACTCCACCACCTGCACCCGCAGAATACTAATACACCATTACAGCTCGGAAAATACTGCAGAATCACACTGCTGCTTTCCATCAACACATCTGCTCCTTCAAACCAATTACAAAACTGCCATGAGTTTCTTCTCCCAGTTAATTTTACATAGACTTAAATGAGACGTAATGGGGCTGCGTGTAATACAGATGGTGTTCTGATGGAAGAAGAGGATTTTTTTTTTTTTTTTGTGGAGGATATTTAAATTGCCTGTATTACACGATTTTTTTTATCTATGTTATAATGTTAACAATGTTATAACAGACTCAGAGTTGTGTTTTGCTTCATTCACATGTTCAACACGCAAATTCTGCATATTTATGTTGTGTTTTTCTCTCAAACTGAAAACACTATGTTCCACCTTGTGATGTCTTGTGAGAATACAAAGTGCTCCACTTAAAAAAATCATAACATGGTTCCTTTAATTGCTATGAAATCTATTTGACCCCGTCAGAACTAATGCCACAGCCAGACCCTGTTCCTGTCAGAAATGTTGGCTCGTATAAACAGGATCTATTTTATTCTGGATTTAAAATGTGAACCTTGAACAGACTCCTATTATGGAAACATAAACCATAAATGTAATCACAGTCACAATGCTTGTCTGAAATTGTTGGACATTTTTCCCAAATTGTGCAGCTCTAACCAGGACTAAACCTGGACTAGACCATTACCAACCCAAATCTGTGTGTAGATGTTCAAAGTCTTTTTCCTGACAATCTACAATGATACAGTTTTACTGGTTATGTAGACTTGTGTTATGCATATTGATATAGGTCTTGAGTCTGTGTTTTTAAACTCATTACACCTTCACTAGAATCATTTCAGCCCTGGAATTGCTTATCTTTACTGAACTAAAGGTAAAATGTAGCTATTAACTTGAAAACTACCACTACATGACATCACAAAGATGGAACAGAGCATTTTGAGCTTTGGCGATGTAGACAGACTAATAATAAACATTCAAACATGTGAGAACGAAACAGAACATAACATCATGTATGTTTTTGAGGAGGTGACAGCATCATAACGTGGCTTAAAGCTCAACATTTTGCGAGACTCAGGCTCCTACAGCTCCACTCAAACAGTGAGAGATACAGGACTACATTCATACTATAATACTCCCTACAACTATTCCACAACTCACCCTTATGTAACAGATAATACTCCCTACAACTGTAGAACAACTTAATCTTAAGTAACGGGTAAACCTTATGCCCTGTCAATCAGCATATTTGCACTGTCATATTTGTCTCTTGTATATAGCTGTGATGTCATAGTTTATTTTATAGTTTATTACATATTTTTCTATTTTATTTTGACTTGTACATATACATTTTTATTTTTATAATTATGTCTCATTTGACACCTGTCTCTTGCTATCTTTTTGCTATACCATCTATTTTTGTTACTCTCTGTTTGTGTAGAATCCCTCAGTCGTCCAGGTAGAATCCATGGCACGTTACTCTCTGTTATTATATTGTGATGTGTGAGCTACTGTATCCAAATAATTTCCCTTGTGGATCAATAAAGTTTGTCTAAGTCTAAGTTTAAGCATGTTTGGATGTGGCATGCACTTCTTATGTAACAAATGCTTTTTCACACTTATTCACCAGTAGGTCAATTGGAGAAATAATATTGTGTCTGGTGCAGTGGGTTGAGTGAGAATCCCCTCTAAGACCTTCTGGTTGCCTCATGTTAGACTTAGTGCAATATATACCAGACCATTGATCATTTTAAGTGCTCAAAGTTACACCAGAATGTACCGGGAAATAACAAACTGTTTACACATCACATAAAAACAGGACAAACAGAACTAGTTCATTTTAAACATTTTAAACAGTTATTCAACAAGTTACAAAGTTGAAAAAGCTGAGGCACTCAAAAAGTACAAAATAATCAAGCAAACAGTTTGCCCTGATGAAGGACAAAGAGACGAAATGCATTAGTTAACTTTATCTGCCATATGGTATTAAAGGCTTTTAATTATTTTGTACTTGAGTCCCTCAGCTTTTTCAACTTTGTCAGACTGAAGAGCACTAAAAGGACAATTTTACACAATCTTTATACATCCAAGTAGCACCCCTGCCCCCTAAAGTTTTATTCAACAAGTTATTCCTCACTTACCTAAGCACTTTTCACAACTTTCAGAGACCAGTGTGGAGTTTTGTTCATCACAATAAAGCTAACAGCAACTAGCATGCAACTGTACGCTTCCTGATACTCAGTAATAAAAAAAACAAAACAAAACAAAACATTACAGTATATCCAAAGCAAGACAAAATTTGTTCAAATATATGAAAAAAATAAATAAAAAATCTGGTGTACAGGGCGTTTAAAAAAAGTACTTTACAATGCCTGAATAACACATACTATGGGCTATTTTTACTTGAAATAATGAAAATATTGTTATGATAGTATGTAAAACCGGGAGTACTTGGAATTGTTTCAGATAAGATTAAAAAAAAGAATACAATTTAAAAAGCAGATGTTTGGAGCAGATAATGGTCTTTGTTAAATTATCTCTGTGTGTGAAAATCTAATTATCTCTCTTTTTATTATGCTGGATCATACTGGATATCACTTTCATTAAAACAAGAAAGTGGAAGTATATGACTTTAGTAAACAGATTTATTATATTAAAGAATTACTAGCACCACTGCTTCAGGGCTTACACATAGCGGTTTCCGAAAGCAAAATTCACTGGAAAAAAGTTCTGGAAATGGGACCAGCCGTCACACATCTGCCTGTCTGTCAGATTTTAAGTATAAAAATAATGCCTCCCTCCCGTCTCGTGTGCTACTCCTTTGGGTTTGTGTAAATTTGTTGTAAAAAATAAACAAAAAAACAAATATGGAACAAAACTAAACCCTGATGGTAGAATGGTCTCAGAGGAACTGTCAGGGATACTCCAGATGTATCCACAGAGCACGGACTCCTCAGATGAATTTTACACGCCTCATTATGCCCCAATCTGGATTGCACACTTACGCCAAGAGACAAAATCCACACACAAAAACACTGAAAATGTGTGCCATGGCAGAGTTTGTTTTTCTCCAAAATATTTTCTTGGGGCACATGATTGACATCAGTATGGGTAAACTTAGACTACCATTTTGATAAGTTAAGATTTACAAAAAAAAACAAAAAAAAAAAAAAACCTAGTAAAACTATGACTAATTTTTACCACAGGTACCAGAACCAACAAGTCTATACAAATACACAAAGCGCGTTCCTCGGCGGTTTTCACTAAAGTTTTCCAAATTTAGATAAAAAAAGTGTTTGGGTGCTTAAAATATGCAAAGCTAGCACAAATTCAAAGTCAAACTGAGCAAATGAGACCAGAAGTAGTTGGTGTTTAAAGAATAAATTCTATTAGGCTGCACTTGGATTCACAGCTGCACTGCTGTTAATGGCAAACACAGACGATCTTGCTGCCCTCCTAATTCCCATAGACTCTTCGCAGTAATGATTCAAATCCGGCCGGTGAGATAACTCTTCCTCGCCTTCATAGAATCCGCCTCAACCTCCTTGCTTGCCAAAGACCCCATTTCCTTAAATTGTCTACCAGCTATTTGCAAATTGAACTGTATTAGACAGAACAGGATGCTAATAACACAGTATAAAAGGCATATATGTGGGTATACGATTCACATATCTAGTCTTTAAAACTTTTTGCAGCGTTCTACCATGTTATAAAGTTGTTCCCTCATCAAAAACATGCCTGGAGATGTTATATGTCAACCGTGCATGTTTAAGTAATCTAGCGATCTCTCCCGGGCACTATTTGAACCCTCATTATGGTCAGCAGTATGAGCCTCAGCCCACAAGTCTACGTAACCTAGGCTTCCGCAAAGCTGTTTTCCATAAATGTACAAAAACATGATTAACTTAAGTAGTACTCGAAGGACTACAGGGGTCTGGACATAAGAGGAACAGTGTGACTGGTCTAACAGGTATTCACACTTTAAACTCTGCCCCTGCAGCAAGGTATTTATAATTAGAAACAACTGGCTGTAATCAGGGCAGTCCTACGTGATGTCGCATACTACTTGAAATAGTGCCGCACACTTTTTTGACTAAAAAGCTGCAAATGTACGTAGTTTAAAATAGAAACAGCAGAATACTATTAAAACAACATATACAGCATTTAGTAGAAAAATAAAAAGTCGATCTTGTGCGTAGTTCCTCGAAAGTCGTAGCTGTTTGGAGGAAGATAGGAAACGTCTAGACAGATTTAGACTCATTTAGGTGTCTTTAAAACTGGAACACACTTTCTCAGACAGAAATACGTCACTTTGGAGAAAGATGTATCGTTGCTCTGTGTATAGTTTCAAAATGCGCCACAGAAATATGCTGAGAAATGGGGGGAAAAAAAAAAAAAAAAAAGTTTTATCTGAGTTTACAAAGGAAAATGCACTAGAAGGGTCAATTTTGTGGTTATCTAAAATAAGCTTTTAAGCATTTTATAGGCATATGTGGCAAAATTATAGTGAAATCTTGCTTAGAGAGCTATTTTGCTTCTGAACAGCAGAAATACTCCAGTGTGATTGTTTTGTGGATTGTTTCATTGATGTTCTGCTGACTACTCATTTCAATTAAGTGTAATTAACATCACTGAAACAAATCTTGCCTGTTTTTCCTTTTTTGACCATTTTGGAGAAGTTTATTCTTTTATTTCCTGGTTGAATGTGGGCAGCATCTGACAAAGACCATGTAGAGGTAATTCCATATCTGAGACCTAGCCAAAGATCTCCTAGTTAATAAAAGTTATTATTTGATAAAGTAAAATATAACAACTTTATTTTGTTAAATAAACTGTGTCCTTCACCTCTGTCATCAATATGATTTACCCCCGGCTACACGTTTTCTAAATAAATAAACCAAAAATGATAAAATTTTCATCACCAGAATTTTAAAAATATACTTTTATTTACATTCATTGGGTAATTACCCTATTTATTGGTTATAACTGCATCTAGCACATATAAGTGGTCTTAAAATGTTCATATTAACCTGCTCTACATGATCCCGGGGTTTTTATTTTGCAATTTTGTCCAACTTCACTCCTAGCCTCGATGGCCTTCATTTGGCTGGAGCGTTATGGGTGACGTCACACTCCCTCGGTCCAGTTCTTTATACAGTCTATGATCAAGCATGAAAAATCACATGAGTTTTCCCATCATGACAACAGCTAGAATGCGCACTGATTCTCGGACGATAAAGCACGCAGCAGTGTCATTTCTACTCCTTAACTACATTTTAAAAAAACATGTACAGCCTTTATCACTAACACTACATTTTTCTCCCCAATGAACTATCTTCTATCCTCTTTTCCATTTCCAGCTCTGTGCTTTCATCATTCATAAAGTACCTCCATACTATCCATACTGGTGAACAGTGGAGTCATGGTTGTGTAAGAAAAACACTGCTTTGACATTTACTTTTGTAACACAAGTCCTTCCCTTGAACACGCTGCCGGCTGGCCTTCATTCTGTGCTCTGCTCTCACTGCTGAGGACAACTTGACCTAAATTTAAAAAAAAAACCATTCTTTTAATACAACTCATAACACTCCATATTCTTCCCTTAAGCTGACAAGATATTTCAGTTTGACGTATCGTATGCGCGGTCTATGAATAATGCATGTGTTTTCATATACTTTTTACATATATGAGCGCGATCATTCTGAGGAAATTATGCACCGTGACCCAGGGCATATGCATAAAAACAGTCATGCAGATTGAGAAGCGAGGGGTGATCCGAAGCATTAAGTGTGATCGAATGGATCAGGCCTTAACTATTCCCTGTCGACGACCTCGGTGCTGGAGCAAAAGTAAGGCCTTGATTTTTTTTTTTGCACGTTGCCAAGACTCCGGAATTACATTTGTTAGCATCTGTTAGCAGGAAATAGCTCAATCTGTCTCCAAGCCGGGGCACAGCGTTGCATGAGCGGTAACCCAAAGCAGGAGGTGCAGGGGGGAGAGCCAGCCACTGTAGAGGAAATGATGAAATGATCAATGTGTCATGGATGTCAAACGGGGTGCTAGATTGGATCAGCCAGGGGGACGCGCCGAGGTAATTGCTTTGTTACAAATGGCTAGTGCTCCAGCCACCGGAACATACTAAGGAACTGGGTGTTACTGTAGTGATTATGGTATAAAAGGGCAGTATGCAACTTAAAGGTGCACTGTGTAACTTTTCTGGTGGATGGTCCGCCATCAACTTGTCTCCATGGAGATGTTGTTGCTTTGTCAGGAAAGTAACGGTGTGTTTACAAAATGTATCCATCTTGAATTTACTCAATAACATGGGTTTTTATTGACTTAAAAACTTGCATTTTTACCGTGAGTGGGCTCGCCTCATGTAACTTGACCCTATGGCGTCAAGTTACATGTAGGTGTGGAACATACTGTGGAACATTCCAGATAATCTCCATGGAGAGAAGCTGGTGACGGACGCTCCACCAGAAAAGTTACACAGGGCACTTTTAAGGAAGCTAAGTCGATTTTGAATGTTTTTGTTTTGTATGTTTTTCCATTTCATTTCCATATAGCATATTTGTATGGCACTCAACAGTGACCGCTCATCCCACCGGTTCTGGAAGTAAATTTCTCATTCATTTTTGCCATAGACTTTGTGTAAAAATAAATAATATGGAAGGTTGCTCAGGCATAATCAGATACAGTGGAGGAAATAAGTATTTGATCCCTTGCTGATTTTGTAGGATTGCCCACTGACAAAGAAATGAATAGTCTATAATTTTAATGGTAGGTTTATTTTAACATTGAGGGGAAAAAAAGAAAAGAAAATCCAGAAAATAACTTTAAAGAAAATATATAAATTGATTTGCATTTCATTGAGTGAAATAAGTATTTGAACCCTCAAGCCAAAAAAGACTTAAAACCCTTGTTTGCAGCACAGAGGTCAGACGTTTCTTGTAGTTGATGACCAGGTTTGCGCACATATCAGAAGGAATTTTGGTCCACTCTTCTTTGCAGATCATCTCTAAATCATTAAGTCTTCTTGGCTGTCGCTTGGCAACTCGGAGCTTCAGGTCCCTCCATAGGTTTTCTATAGGGGTAAGGTCCGGAGACTGGCCGGGCCACTCCATGACCTTAATGTGCTTCTTCTTGAGCCACTCCTTCTTTGCCTTGACTGTATGTTTTGGGTCATTGTCGTGTTGGGTTGTGTTGGGACACTTTCAGTTTCCAATAGTTGTCTCCTTAACACCCAGCTTCTTGCTTATGGTTTTGTATCCCGTTCCAGGCTTGTGCAGGTCTACAATCTTGTCCCTGACGTCCTTTGACAGCTCTTTGGTCTTTCCCAAGTTGGACAGTTTGGAGTCTGATTGACTGATTCTGTGGACAGGTGTCTTTTATGCAGGTGACTAGTTAAAACAGATGTCTAATTCAGGTAATGAGTTGATTAGGAGTTTCTAATTGATCTGTGGGAGTCAGAACTCTTAATGGTTGGTAGGGGATCAAATACTTATTTCACACAATGAAATGCAAATCAATTAATATATTTTCTACAATGTGATTATCTTCATTTTCTTTTTGATATTCTATCTCTCAATGTTAAAATAAACCTACCATTAACATTATAGACTGTTCATTTCTTTGTCAGCGGGCAAACTTACAAGATCAGCAAGGGATCTAATACTTATTTCCTCCACTGCATGTAGTAACTAATGATCACAAGACCTATATATTTATTTTTTTTTTAATCTATTTCTGAAACTTTATATACCGCAAAGTTCTTAAAACTTTTTGCTGCATTTTTCGTTTTAAATGCTCTCTTTAGATTTAAAATAGCTGCATTATGGTTACACATTATGGAGTACTCTTAAAATTACAATTTTTTGAAAAATCTATGTTAAAAATTAATGGAAAATTTGCTATTGTTAACAGGAGAAGTTACGTATCAGTATGGAACCGGAGACATGTACACATATTTTCATCTTTGCTTGAATTGTAGGGAGTATTATAATGATGATGATGTTGTAGGTCAGATAATATTCATACCAGGCAATGTGGGTGAAATGCCATCCATCCATCCATTTTCTTCCGCTTATCCGGGCCGGGTCGCGGGGGCAACAGTCTAAGCAGGGACTCCCAGACTTCCCCCCGGACACTTCCTCCAGCTCCTCCGGTGGTACCCCAAGGCGTTCCCAGGCCAGCCGAGAGACATAGTCCCTCCAGCGTGTCCTGGGTCTTCCCCGGGGCCTCCTCCCGGTGGGACATGCCCGGAACACCTCCCGAGGGAGGCGTCCAGGAGGCATCCGGAACAGATGCCCAAGCCACCTCAGCTGGCTCCTCTCGATGTGGAGGAGCAGCGGCTCTACTCCGAGCCCCTCCCGTGTGACTGAGCTCCTCACCCTATCTCTAAGGGTGCACCCAGCCATCCTACGGTGGAAACTCATTTCGGCCGCTTGTATCCGCGATCTTGTCCTTTCGGTCATTACCCAAAGCTCATGACCATAGGTGAGGGTAGGAACGTAGATTGACCGGTAAATTGAGAGCTTTGCTTTTTGGCTCAGCTCCCTCTTCACCACAACGGTCCGGTACAGCGAGCGCATCACTGCCGACGCTGCACCAATCCGCCTGTCAAGCTCACGCTCCATCCTCCCCTCACTCGTGAACAAGACCCCGAGATACTTGAACTCCTCCACTTGGGGCAGGGACTCTCCACCCACCCGCAGAGGGCAAGCCACCTTTTTCCGGTCGAGAACCATGGCCTCGGACTTGGAGGAGCTGATCTTCATCCCAGCCACTTCACACTCGGCTGCAAAACTCCCCAGTGCACATTGGAGCCATCAGGACAACATCATCTGCAAACAGCAGAGATGAGATCCTGTGGTCCCCAAACCGGATCCCCTCCGGCCCCTGACTGCACCTAGAAATTCTGTCCATAAATACAATGAACAGAACCGGTGTCAAATGGCAGCCCTGGCGGAGTCCAACATGCACCGGAAACAGGTCCGACTTACTACCAGCAATGCGAACACAGCTCCTGCTTCGGTCATACAGGGACCGAACAGCCCTTAACAAAGAGCCCCAGACACCATACTCCCAGAGCACTCCCCACAGGACCCCACAAGGGACACGGTCGAATGCCTTCTTCAGATCCACAAAGCACATGCGGACTGGTTGGGCAAACTCCCATGAACCCTCGAGCACCCGATGGAGAGTATAGAGCTGGTCCAGTGTTCCGCGGCCGGGACGAAAAAATTGATCTGTGGGAGTCAGAACTCTTAATGGTTGGTAGGGGATCAAATACTTATTTCACACAATGAAATGCAAATCAATTAATATATTTTCTACAATGTTATTATCTTCATTTTCTTTTTGATATTCTATCTCTCAATGTTAAAATAAACCTGCCATTAACATTATAGACTGTTCATTTCTTTGTCAGCGGGCAAACTTACAAGATCAGCAAGGGATCTAATACTTATTTCCTCCACTGCATGTAGTAACTAATGATCACAAGACCTATATATATATATATATATTTTTTTTTAATCTATTTCTGAAACTTTATATACCGCAAAGTTCTTAAAACTTTTTGCTGCATTTTTCGTTGTAAATGCTCTCTTTGGATTTAAAATAGCTGCATTATGGTTACACATTATGGAGTACTCTTAAAATTACAATTTTTAGAAAAATCTATGTTAAAAATTAATGGTAAATTTGCTATTGTTAACAGGAGAAGTTACGTATCAGTATGGAACCGGAGACATGAACACATATTTTCATCTTTGCTTGAATTGTAGGGAGTATTATAATGATGATGATGTTGTAGGTCAGATAATATTCATACCAGGCAATGTGGGTGAAGTGCCATCCATCCATCCATCCATCCATCCATTTTCTTCCGCTTATCCGGGCCGGGTCGCGGGGGCAACAGTCTAAGCAGGGACTCCCAGACTTCCCCCCGGACACTTCCTCCAGCTCCTCCGGTGGTACCCCAAGGCGTTCCCAGGCCAGCCGAGAGACATAGTCCCTCCAGCGTGTCCTGGGTCTTCCCCGGGGCCTCCTCCCGGTGGGACATGCCCGGAACACCTCCCGAGGGAGGCGTCCAGGAGGCATCCGGAACAGATGCCCAAGCCACCTCAGCTGGCTCCTCTCGATGTGGAGGAGCAGCGGCTCTACTCCGAGCCCCTCCCGTGTGACTGAGCTCCTCACCCTATCTCTAAGGGTGCACCCAGCCATCCTACGGTGGAAACTCATTTCGGCCGCTTGTATCCGCGATCTTGTCCTTTCGGTCATTACCCAAAGCTCATGACCATAGGTGAGGGTAGGAACGTAGATTGACCGGTAAATTGAGAGCTTTGCTTTTTGGCTCAGCTCCCTCTTCACCACAACGGTCCGGTACAGCGAGCGCATCACTGCCGACGCTGCACCAATCCGCCTGTCAAGCTCACGCTCCATCCTCCCCTCACTCGTGAACAAGACCCCGAGATACTTGAACTCCTCCACTTGGGGCAGGGACTCTCCACCCACCCGCAGAGGGCAAGCCACCTTTTTCCGGTCGAGAACCATGGCCTCGGACTTGGAGGAGCTGATCTTCATCCCAGCCACTTCACACTCGGCTGCAAAACTCCCCAGTGCACATTGGAGCCATCAGGACAACATCATCTGCAAACAGCAGAGATGAGATCCTGTGGTCCCCAAACCGGATCCCCTCCGGCCCCTGACTGCACCTAGAAATTCTGTCCATAAATACAATGAACAGAACCGGTGTCAAAGGGCAGCCTTGGCGGAGTCCAACATGCACCGGAAACAGGTCCGACTTACTACCGGCAATGCGAACACAGCTCCTGCTTCGGTCATACAGGGACCGAACAGCCCTTAACAAAGAGCCCCGGACACCATACTCCCAGAGCATTCCCCACAGGACCCCACAAGGGACACGGTCGAATGCCTTCTTCAGATCCACAAAGCACATGTGGACTGGTTGGGCAAACTCCCATGAACCCTCGAGCACCCGATGGAGAGTATAGAGCTGGTCCAGTGTTCCGCGGCTGGGACGAAAAAATTGATCTTTGGGAGTCAGAACTCTTAATGGTTGGTAGGGGATCAAATACTTATTTCACACAATGAAATGCAAATCAATTAATATATTTTCTACAATGTTATTATCTTCATGTTCTTTTTGATATTCTATCTCTCAATGTTAAAATAAACCTGCCATTAACATTATAGACTGTTCATTTCTTTGTCAGCGGGCAAACTTACAAGATCAGCAAGGGATCTAATACTTATTTCCTCCACTGCATGTAGTAACGGCCGGGACGAAAACCACACTGCTCCTCCTGGATCCGAGGTTCGACCATCGGCCGGATTCTCCTCTCCAGTACCCTGGAATAGACCTTACTGGGGAGGCTGAGGAGTGTGATTCCCCGATAGTTGGAACACACCCTACGGTCCCCCTTCTTAAACAGGGGGACCACCACCCCGGTCTGCCAGTCCAAAGGCACTGTCCCCGACCGCCACACGATGTTGCAGAGACGTGTCAGCCAAGACAGCCCCACAACATCCAGAGACTTAAGATACTCGGGATGGATCTCATCCACCCCCGGAGCCTTGCCACCGGGGAGCTTGCCAACCACCTCAGTGACTTCAGCCAGGGTGATGGACGAGTCCGCCTCCGGGTCCCCAGCCCCTGCTTCCTCCTCAGAAGACGTGATGGTGGGATTGAGGAGATCCTCAAAGTATTCCTTCCACCGTCCGACAACATCCCCAGTCGAGCTCAACAGCTCTCCACCCGCACTGTAAACAGTGTTGGTGAAGCACTGCTTCCCCCTCCTGAGGCGTCGGACAGTTTGCCAGAATTTCCTTGAGGCTGTCCGATAGTCCTCCTCCATGGCCTCTCCGAACTCCTCCCAGCCCCGAGTTTTTGCCTCTGCGACCGCCCGGGCTGCAGCACGCTTGGCCCGCCGGTACCTGTCAGCTGCCTCCGGAGTCCCAAGAGCCAGCAAAGCCCGATAAGACTCCTTCTTCAGCCTGACAGCATCCCTTACTTCCGGTGTCCACCACCGGGTTCGGGGATTGCCGCCGCGACAGGCACCACTGACCTTACGACCACAGCTACGAGCAGCTGCATTGACAATAGAGGCCGAGAACAGAGCCCACTCGGACTCCATGTCCCCAGCCTCCCCTGGAATCTGGGAGAAGCTCTCCCGGAGGTGTGAGTTGAAGGTCCCCCTGACAGAGGGCTCTGCCAGACGTTCCCAACAGACCCTCACTTTACACTTGGGTCGGTGCACTGTCCAGCACCCCTCCCAGAGACTCCAAGAAGGCCAGGTACTCTGCACTGCTGCTCGGCCCGTAGGCCGACACAACAGTGAGAGACCTGTCCCTGACCCGAAGGCGCAGGTACACGACCCTCTCATTCACCGGGGTGAACTCCAACACACAGCGGCTGAGCTGTGGGGCAATGAGCAGGCTCACACCAGCCCGCCACCGCTCCCCGCGTGCAACGCCAGAGAAATGGCGAGTCCAGCCCCCTTCAAGGAGTTGGGGTCCAGAGCCCAAGCTGTGCATGGAGGTGAGGCCGACTATATCTAGTCGGTAACGCTCAACCTCCCGCACGAGCTCTGGCTCCTTCCCCCCCCAGCGAGGTGACATTCCATGTCTCCAGAGCTAGTCTCCATGTCCGGAGATCCAGTCGTCGAGGCCCCTGCCTTCGACTGCTGCCCAGATCTCTCTGCACCGGCCCCCTATGGATCCTCCCGCAGGTGGTGGGTCCACGGGAGGATGACCCCACGTCGCTCCTTCGGGCTGTGCCCGGCCGGGCCCTGTGGGGGAAGGCCCGGCCACCAGACGTTCGCCGTCGAGCTCCCACCCCAGGCCTGGCTCCAGGGTGGGGCCCCGGTAACGCCAATCCGGGCGACGTAACTGGCCTTGGTGTATTTATCATCATAGGGGCTTCTGAACCGCTCTTAGTCTGACCCTTCCCCCAGGACCTGTTTGCCTTGGGTGACCCTACCAGGGGCATGAAGCCCCCGACAACATAGCTCCCAGGATCATTCGGGCACTCAAACCCCTCCACCACGTTAAGGTGGCGGTTCAAGGAGGGGTGGGTGAAGTGTCTTGCCTGATAACAGACACTTCCAAATGCACAAGAGCTACTGCTGATGTTGATAAATTTAACTGCCAAAATCCAGTTGACCTAATTATACTGTTTTCTGGACACAGACAACTTGAACTAAAAGTACTAAATGTATTGCGAAAAACTGCACTCAGAGAGGGAGGTATTAAGTGAAATTGATTTTGGAGAGTTCTACCATGTCATAATATTGTTCCCTCATCAAAAACATGCCTGAAGAGGTTTTAGGTATCATCTATGCATGCATAGTTTAGTGATCTCTCCTGAGCCCTGTTCAAACCCTATTCTAACCCATGCTCCCACATGACAATTTTCCATAAATATACAAAAGCATAACACAAAACATGAAAGGGGAGTGACTTAACGTAGGGAGCAGAGGAAGGTGAAACTCAGACCTTCAAAAGCGAAAAAGAAACTTTTAAAACATTATAATACATTGTTTTTTAGGGAATATAGCATTTTCAAAATAATAAAAGTTAACACAGTGATCTAAATAGTAGTGTAGTAAATAGTGTTAGCAACTGTTACCCCATAGAAACAAATACTGTACTGTAAAGTCTCATTTAAAACACCATCATATTTCCAAGTATTTCTGAATGTGTCTTAAACTGCAGAGCCTCTTGTGCTGTTTGGCTGGTGCCGACGTGACCTGCCCACTTCCTCTGGGTGAGCGAGGCCGTGTGGGTGTCTCGTGTTGACAAACAGGGCTCCAGTGCCATTTCACATATTTATCCATTCATTTGGCATTTACTGCGGAGGGAGCAGATGGTCCAGGCGTTGGATACAAGTTTGCCGCACCCCAAGGATTCGCCGCATCCGTTACTCCTGACGTCACTGGCACCAGAGATCTTCTCAATCACAGCCATAGCAACCTCATTAAAGTGAGAATTAAAGGCTAAATCAGGCGTTAACAAGCACTGCAGTTGGGTGAAAGACTTGGAAGATAATACGATCCTTTAACTTGAATGCAACCCGGAAAAGTTCCAGATGGCGCTGGTTTGGAACAAGAATTTATTATTTAAAGAGCCCATATCGTACTATTTACTGATCAGTTGATGTTACAATGATGTTTCCTCATCACAAACATACCTGGAGTGTTGTTTTCTTTCATTCACACGTTTAACACACAAAGCCTGCATATTTAGGATTCTTCTTCTTCTCTGAAACAGAAAACACTCTGTTCCACCTTGTGATGTCATGTGGTAATGTAGGAAGTGCTCCAAATAGTACACTCTAGAATCATTTGGATAATGTCAGCCCTGGAATTGCCAAGGTCGACTAAACAAAAGGTAAAAGGTAGCTGTTGACTTGAAAACTACTGCTTCATGGCATCACAAGGTGGAGCATTTTGAGATACAGACAGACTAATACTGAAGGATTACTCAAACATGTGTGAATGAAACAAAACACAACTCAAGGTATGTTTTTAAAGACGTAAACAGCAATATAATATGGCTTAAAGCTCAAAGTAAGTAAGAGTAAGAGTAAATTTTGTGCAATATAGGACCTTTAAAAACAGAGCTAGTCAGTGCTGAATTGGGTCAAAGTCAGGTACACACGAGCACTTAAAAAATTACGCAAGAATGCCCTGTGCCCTGTGCATTTGCTCACATTACTTTGCAAGTAATGTGAGCAAATCATCCAATACGTAGGAACAATTTACACTCATGAAGGCATCTTCTGGCGGTTTAAACCTGTTTACTATTTTTAGTCTATTTATTGTGCAATTTAAACATATTTTGGCCCTTGTTTACATTATGGTTGCTAGGTCGCAGTCACCTTCGGAGGTTGAAGCTCGGATCCCAGAATGATGTCATCTCAGAGTTAAACATTGGATGCCCGTTCCAGTCATCAAGTCATAGAAACAATAACCAGACTATTACAGTAAAGCTTGAATTGTTCAATTCAAAGTAATAAATACAAGAAAAGTGCTCAAATCAGCCAAAATAAGGATCCAATTAAGTCCATTTAGTAACTCGGACATTGTTACTACATTAACAGTTCATAAAGTAACATACATTTTAGCAACATTAGCACAGCATTTGAATTTAGTATCTACGTATCTATTTATCTTTCTATCTATATAACAGACCATAACAGCACATTTATAACTGCAGAGGTTCAATCACTATGCAGGAGCAGGTTCACTTAAGTATGTGGCCAAAAGGGAGCAACTAAAGGGAAAATAACACAATGTGATCAATATTTCGCTGTCAGATATCAATGTTTATCCAAACGCAAGGCCGCATCGCCATCTAACTCGGACTCGGAAATGTTCTGAGCGTTCCCAAGTAGAAATTCCGAGATCGCTGCACGTTCCAGTTGTCATGTTCAAGTCGCAACTTGGAAAATCCAACCTCCGAGGACTGACCGTGACCAACCACTTGATTTGAAGTTTTGTACAAACATAATGTATGCTAATGTCAGTTAAAATCATTTTTGCTTTGCGGCAAAGGCATTGCAGAGTAAGTATAGAGGATTGCTGTTGGGACAATACATTTTTTCCTGCTGACCTCCTCCAAATACATACATACACTGCCCTTGAGTCTGTACTGGTTCTAAGCCATGTATCGACCTCATAGTTGTGATAAGATTGAATGTATGAGCTGCACTTCTATTCAGTACACAAATGTTAAGGACATCATTACCTTCTAGAGGTGACAACACCCTCAACCTCCTCTTCAGACTGCGCATGTCACAGCTGATACACATTTACAAAGAGCCTTTCATCCCTAGCTCAAGATCTGGTAATCAGATCAGGTTGCCCCAGCGGGGTAGAAGACTGGGTCAAATGTAGAGAATGAATTTCCCTCTCAGTGGGATTACTAAGCATACCATACCTTACGGCTGCTATTTTTCAGTAGAAATAAAAACAAAACATTTCTATCCATGGTTTTCTCCATAGGCCAAGGTCTAATGCTGAGAAGTATTTTCTTCAGATGCAGAGCTCCGGAAGCAGGAGACCAAGGCCGTGCCCATGTAGCACAGTGATAAATAAAGTGTATATGTGCAGCCCAAAGAGTGAAGGGCTCTGCAGAGCTGTGGCTCTGGGCTGGAGAGGGGGAGTGTGTAAGGTCAGCAAGATCAAGGACCAACACTGCTCTTTGAAAACTCACTATATAACTTCTTAGTGCAGGATATTCTGTTATGATTTCTGTGCATGAAACAACAAACAACACAAAAGTATGTTTAAAGACATTTTATTGATCCAAGGCATTATTATTATTATTATTATTATTATTATTATTATTATTATTATTATTATTATTATTATTATTATTATTGTTAATGCTACTCCAGCTGCTCCTGACCAAAGATGTCTGTTCTTAAAAATGTCTGTTAATAAACATGATCTTTTACTGAATATTTTGAAGGCTTTATACAGATTTTTCTATATCATCTAACTAAAAACATTGCATTGTGGAAGGTGTGAGAAGCACCTTTTTCCAGTCTTGCATGGCCTTATATACATATATATATATATAGTACATATGTTGGTTTTGTCCATTAAAGGTGCACTGTGTAACTTTTCTGGTGGAGGGTCAGCTATCTGCTTGTCTCCATGAAGATGTTTGTAGCTTACCATAGTATGGCATTAATTTTAGCACCATGTAGAGAAGCAGGTGACGCCATCTGACCGAGTTAAAGGTCAGATCTGTTTAAAGGCCATCACTGTACGAACTTGTGTTTTTCAAAGTATTTCTGAGGAATAAAAATGCTTTCATACTTTTGAAACATATTAGGCAAAGCAAAAAGGTTTTCCATGGAAATAAAGAATGTGTCTGACCAGTATGAAAGTGTAAGTATAATATCCAAAATCTAAAAGCTATTTTTTTCCAATATGGCTTAAATATTCAAAACATTTTTTTGAGAAATGGAAAAAAGCACAGGTTTATAATTAAATACATTTATCACAGTCAATACACACACAGAAGTACATAGTATTCTCCTCGCATACCTGGGGAGCAAAGTGTAAAAGCGAATCCCTGCATTGTGCCAATAATTTCCTCCAGACAAATATAATATATCTGCTCTCACATGAAGCCCTGCATTCCCTCTGCAGCACTCTGGTTCAGAAAGCATGACTTTATGATTAGTCCTGTATAATGAAAGCGGCGGTAAAAAGCCCAGCGCATACCAATAGGAAAAATTATATATGGATAACTGCACAAATGGACTGACACAAACGTGCAAGGCGGTTAGCGCGGGTCTGTTAGAACTCCGGCGCTATAGCTAATTATTTCTCTAGCTGATTTTTCTAGCTAGTCATTCCGTCGGCCTGCGGCACAAATCTACTGATGGAATTTCCAATGATGTGAAAAGGTTGGCACCGCAAACTCACAGTCCCGTGTGCCTCCTGATGCCTGCCAGGTCTTTTTACCGAAGTGAACTCACCACTCCAATGAAATTCTATCCTGCAATTACACCGGCAATAGAACCGGGGCAAGGCCAAGCACATAAACAGTCACTCCAGCAGTGTGCAAAGAGCAAATCCCTTCAGCCACATTCCTCCGTGAAAGGACGATCAGCTGGGACACTCCGCTGGTCGGACATCTTTAATTCACGGTTTGTGTTTGTTGTTCAGTGGCTATTTTTATTAGGATAGAAATTAAACGTCCTGTATTATGCAAAATTGATTCAGCTTTAAGCCATGTTATAAAGCTGTTAACTCATCAAAAACATTCCCAGAGTTGTGTTTTGTTTCAGTCACACATGTTTGAGTAAACCTGGTTTATTAGTCTGTCAAGTTAACAGCTATATTTTACTTTTTGTTCAGTAGATATTGGCACTCCCAGAGCTAAAATGGTAAAAATGATTCTAGTGTAGGTGTATGGAGTTTAAAAACACAGTGGGGCACCACATGACATCACAAGGTGGAACAGAGTGTTTTCAGTTAGAGCCATACACAGCCTAAAGAGGCAGGGTTTGGCTCTTTAAGTTCAGATCAAATGTAAGAAAAAAAATAGATAGAATAGAAATAGAGGATAATTACCATTACCAAACTGTAGAAGATAAGAGTTTAATTTTAGATTACCATGGTTAGCACAGGGCCGGTTTTAGGCATTTTGTTGTGGCCCCCTAATGAATAGTTTGAGGGCCAAACGTATTGATACTTTTCAGTGACATGACGCTGGGGGTGTTCTACATGGATCTAAATGGATTTAAGCAACACATTTTCAGGAGCCTGTGATCAATACAAGCGCATGATCCTCAGTTTGATTTTCCACAAAAACGGTGAGACAGACAAAGTAATAATAAAGGGTTTCTACCACAGGTGTCAGTGAAACAAAACACAAGTCTGGGTATGTTTTTGAGGAGGTAACATTACAACATGCCATGGCTAAGAGCTCATTTGACCCAGTATCAATACTAAAAAAGTCACATTCACAGGACAGAAATGAACCTTTCCTGAACAGCTCCAGAATGACCTTGAGCTGAATCAGAACAAGTATAAGAGCACATAGACTAGTATACGCCCATGGACCACTGTGGAACATACTTGGATAACAGGGATTATACAGATAAAAGGTCACATCGTAATACCAAATAAGACTATGATTTAATGTTGAAAATCACATTTTCATCAAGTTTTTAATTAGCTTTGCTTTATAACAACTTTATAATAGCCTATAAATATAATTCTACGTTTGTTTGAAAAAGGCAGATCTGTTCCTTAACTAAAATCTCACAAAATCATCCTTCCATCTGTGCTTGGATTTCTTTTTTTTTTTTTTTAATCACTACTGCACGTTATGCCTGACAGAAATAACTCCATCACTGGAGCCACAGTGGTACAGTGAGTCAAACATTTTCCAATCTGTACCAGACTGTTGACGGTCAGTGGAATCAGCTGCATACGTAGCTACTATGCAGACTCAAGTTAGAAGAAGTTAGTAGACAGGAAGGACATCTGATTTCACCTACCCCTCCCCACCCACTTACTTGCAGTCTCAAAAATATTTTCTATTTTTAGGTCAAAATATGATGTAGCCTATTACAAATGTAATAACACAAATAAAAATCTGCAATATGAAGAGGGCCAGCCTTAGAATATTTGCACTTTTAAAAGCGATGTATGTGATTTTCCCATAATGCTTTGCAATGTGATGTCTATATGTCGATCTAAGAGAAGATAATCCTTCATTATTTCCCATTGGGAGAAATTTGTCTTGCTTCAACACAAAGACAACAACAAGAGCAACATAAGCCAATACAAACAACAAGCAACTCCGAAAGGGCTATTGATACTTTGCAGTGACATCATGCTGGGGGTGCTCTACGTGTATGTCTTTGACGGTATGTTCAGCCATTAAAATGGAGACAAAATGTACACATTAGCAAACACTTTTAAGAACGAGAAAATACAAAATGGATTTAAACAACACATTTTCATCATTTTCAGGAGGTAATTCCAACTAAGTCAGCTCTTTCTGGTCATCTTGTGTTTTAAAACAAAGCTCAGATTAAAGTCTACTTTGAGTAACAGAGCTTCAGCTGCAAAGTACCAATTCAGTCTATAGAATCCAGTATCCAGACTGCACTGATAATGGAGCAAAGTAGCACTGCGGAGTTACTAAAAACCTTCGTATCATGACGCCGAGCAGTAGTCACGCTGGCAGTTGGCATTAAGCTCAGATTATCTTGGCGTTTCCTTGTTGATGCGTGCAGCTCCTGGCAGCGTTCTCTGGCCTGCTGTTTGAGGACTGCGTATGGTGCCATTTGGTTTAGCGCTGAAGCAGTCTGCGTGTGCTGTGCCTGTCGAGCTTCAGATTTGAGCTATATATGCATTATTCCATGCTTCTGTTTGGAATTCTGTAGCTGACTGTTTGCCAGTTTGATCCCTGGACATTTAAAAGACAAGCAAGGATTCGCAATCATCAAAAGTTGAATTCCTTTCTTGTTTTTGATGTATTCTTGTGGGGGGAGCCTTAGACAGAAGCGTGGTGTCGTATACCTAACCATAAGGAGGGTTTGAAGAGTAAAAAACGGCAAGATCACTCAAAGATGCACAAATGATTCAGAAAATAATTTCAGACATGTTTTATATGAGGGAACATTATATGGTAGAAAGCTTAAAAAAAAAAAAAAAAAAAAAAGTTGATTCAGTGTAAAACCCCCTCTTTAAAATCTATCCACTTCTACCAAACTCGTGTAAGTCTTAACAGTGCTTCGCATTGGCTGTATATACAATGCCATATTATGGAACCATATCATGTCTCCCAGAGTGTGATTGATAGAAAGATCAGTGAAACACATGGTCAGTGTCAAAATAAACTTTTGTTTATGAACAAAACAGAAAAAAAAAAAAAAAAAAAAAAAAGAGGTATGGATTTCCCCAGAATAAACAAGCAAAGCTTAGGTAAACTGAGGTAAAATAAGTCACAGATTTTGTTTTCAAATGAATATTCCAAAAGAGATGTCTTCCTCATTTCAGAGACACATGCTACAAATTAGCTGCTATGATTGGAGTGTTCCAAAATTGGAGGGTAGAAGGGAGTCCATTGCCAGGAAAGTATCTGAATGTGCACCAAAATCTGATCATTATCTGATTTCTGGAGCTATCAAATTATTGAAATAGCGTGTAAACAGCACAATCAGATGGGTGTTATCTGATTTGACCAAATGTTGTAAAAGACAAAGCGACTTCCAAATTTCACTATGATTCCCAAATCCAAGTGACAAATATACACCCAGTGTTGCTCATCAGATTATCTAATTATTAGGTTATCTGAGAGCTCCAGTTATCACATTGATCTGACCAGTGATGTGCTGAACTGTGGGTTTTCTATCCATTTTCTGTTAAAGACAAACAAAACGCATCAGGATTTGACCAATAGGTCTTTTGGTTATACTGCTATGAATGTGTTAACGTGGGACAAACAATGTGGGATTATGTAATACATAATTACTTACATAAATTATCCCTAATCAGTACAAGCCACATTTAAAACTGGAGGAGGTACTTGAATACAGTACAGCCTGAGATAAAGAGAAACATTCTGATTCTACACAGGAAGCTACATTCACTTGAACATTTAACAGGGGCTATCTGTAACATGCAACATGAATACATTACAGTGTTAATGTAAATGGTTCCAAAATTGAGCCCTGAGGTCCTTTACGTGTCCACAATGAGGGACAATACAAACAAGTTTACCAGAACAGAGGGTTCTTAAGTATGATGTGCTCAAGAATGCTTAAAAATGGGTTCTTGTCACTGTCATGTGTATAGTTCCCAACAGATTGTTAAAAATGATTTAGTGAACGTGTACAGAAATCAGGGTTCAGTCAAGACAAAAATCTCTCTGTGGTGTAGTGTCACATCAGCCAAGTCTTTTTGCATGTGTTCTTTTCATTCTGAACATCACCTCTGTTAGGTCCCCCTTTTGGTGACAAAGTTTGCTCTTATACTAGGCATTTAATTTTGAGAAAAAAGCAATGACCCACATTACAACCCTCATTATGTCCACATGTTCTGATGTTGTTCTGAGATGTTTTGGTCAGCTCTAGCAGTATATTTTAATAGTTATTTGTCTTTATTTTGATAGCATATTTTTCACTCTTCTGCTGTTCTTGTACTTTGCGTTGCAACACTGGCATTTCCTCTTTCTGGGACAGATTCAGGCTCATGTCAGGTTTTCTCCACTTCTCCTTGGTTCTTATGAGTTTGTGTTACTTCATTTAATTATCAGTTTGATAAGTCAATGGATTGGCATCAGGAATGAACCAGTGAACCTAATAAAAACCCTCATATGCACAGCTGAACACAATCTGCCATTCATAAACACCGGCCTAACGTAACGGCGTGTGTAGAAGATCCCTCCCCGGTTCACACCCAGACCTACCTGTTCAAGCCTTATTTGGACACGCTAATTGCCTCATCAGTATCTTTTGCATATTTGTAACGGTGACATGCCAGTGCAGAGGAGAGTCACGATGGATGCAAAAGTTAACGTTACCAACCTGGAGGTGGACACACTGATCTGGGAGGTGGAAACGTGTAAACTGTGTAATTTGCAGGCCATAGCCGTGGTATCACCAATAAACGCAAACGGCCGAAGTGGCAACTCTTCACCGATTCAGTTAATTCTGACAGCAGCATGGGGCGCACCATGGAGGAGGTCAAGAAGAAATGGTTTGAAATTATGGTGATCGCACATAAACTTGAAGCGTTTATGTGTTCTATCATTCTTATTCAGTGGGCTCATCAGATATACTCCACTGTTGTGTAGTAAATTCTGTCTAAAATGCAGAGAAAATGTACGTTTGGGCCATTGTTAATATAATGGGTGCTAGGTAACACTTATTAACTTCACATGTCATCAGTTTTACAGCCAGGAAGTAAAATGATCAACTTCACTAATAATACAACAACAAAAAAACAATAACAAAACTGAGATTTTTTGGAAAATATAATTATGTGAATTATATTTTAGTGAAATTAGTAGCCTAATCTGTCCTACGTATGCACTATGGTTTCCTTTTTATTTACAAATGCCAAATCTTGCACAATATCACAATATTTTCTCAAACGAAACCCAACTCAAAACGCATTTCATAACTTCAGTTTTCTGTCAACCAATCATAGTCAACACCTTAATCAAAAAAGAGTTTGCGAATACTTAAAAATCGTAACAGAACCAAACTGACAAGGCTATAAAAGAACAATTAGCGTTGGTTTGCTGTGCAGAGGCTCCTGAATAATATTGCGGCGCTGGCTGTTTGTCTGCGGGGAGTTCTCATCACCATTAAACCTGAACTCTCCTACACTTGCTTCTAATTGAATGACCAGCTGACTAATGAAAGCTGTCATCACGGCCGCTCAACCATCATGACTCAAAACCACTGGAGACCCACGCTCCAGCTCCTCTACTGCACGCCCCAATGTAAAATAGGCCCCAGGAAAAGGTTTGCCGGGTAATACTGTGCCTAATCTAATGGTATTTGTGGTTACATAAGATGTTAATGCGGATTGATAGTCCAGAAAGGCATCTGTTGGTAAGTGAATTTACAATGAGCGGTTATTACTTTATATAACTTAAATATTTATTACATTTAAACTGTTGAATGTTACAAAATGTTCTACTGAAGTTCAACTCTAAATCAGTATAAAAAAGAAACTTACAAATATATTCTATTATGTTCTAAAGTAATACTGAATTTGACGTATTTTACACACTTACTGTAAGTGCGTTTTATAATGTGTAATGGAATGTTCCACAGTATGGCATTACACATATCAATCTCCATGGAGATAAGGAGGTGGAGCCATGATTTCAAGTATTTAAAATTTAATGCTTGTAATAGAATAAATTCAAGAAAGATATGTGCTATGCCATACTGTGGAAAATTCCAGGAAAAAACAGTAACATCTCCATGGAGACAAGCAGATGGCAGACCTCCACCAGAAAGGTTCCATAGTGCACCATTCAAATTTATTCTGGGTAACTTTTAATACATTTATGTTTGAATGTTTGAATTATACTGACATGCATCCATACAGTGAGTGGACTTGCATCTCCACAAACCTGACTCTTAATTGGCCTGAAGAGTGTCTCCTTCTTGCTCGCCTCCATGGAAATGTTGTGGCAATAATAAAAACATCCCAACGTTTTAACTTTCTTTTTCAGTGGAACTAACGATTGAAAACTTGACAATGATTTGAGGCTTTCAATTTCAAAATATCTTATCGCAATTAACATAGTCCTGAGACTCTCTGTAATGTCTTAATGTCCGTTTGTCCATTGATTACCCAGTGCATGGCAGTGTGGTACACTGTGATCCATACTTTTATTATAGGTTTTAGCTGCCCCATTCTTTGTACACTTTTTAATCAACCTTCTCTTTGCTAAATAAGAAGTGAAGTCCTCCTCCTCCTCAGCTCTACTTGCCGCGGTCTCAGGCAGGTGCAATTACTCATCCCACTGCAAAGTAATGTTCCATATAGAGAGAGGATTCAGCCATTTCATTAATACATATCTGTAAGAGTCGTCACGGCAACACTGAACACGGCACCATATTCACCGCTGGGGTTTTGTCAAAGTGGTTTCTTCAAATGAGTTCGAATCTGAAGTGTTAGCGTTTTCAGCAAATAACTCGGTTTTACGGCACTCGGGGGGACCTCTGCGACACTGACAAACGACGCAAAATTGGATTCTGAGTAAAACACATAAATCCGATAATGGTTTTGTGGTCCTCAAACTCGCACTGGAGACAGAGCTGAGTTGTTTATGCAATGTGTTGATGGCCTGTTTTGCCGGGGACTCCCAAAATGCCAGGGTGCCAGCAAAAATATGAGCTAATAACAAGTATCATTCACAATTATGTCTGGATTCTGGGATAATTTACCAACTGTGTGGAATTGTGAGAGCTCAGAGGCACTAAAGAGGTCACTAAATGAGAGAAATGAATGAAATTTGGAAATACTGCCCACTGCGAAAAGTGCTCCATGTAACATTTCTGATGGAGGGTGCGCCACCTGCTTGTCTCCATGGAGATGCTATTGCTTTGCCTGGAATGTTTCACAGCATGACTTTAAAGAACACATACTTTGCCATATATATGTATTTTTGTTGGCCTTTAAACATGCTCTTGAGTCATTATTTTACACGTTGGACGCTCTGACGATTTGACGACACAATTCATTTGAACGCGTCTGGTGTGGATTTATGCGATTTCTACCTGTGACGCAAAAATCTTGGGCGCTAGTTCAGAGGCAAGGAAATGCTTTTTACACAATATTACTAAAACCAGCATAAATGACAGAAAATACAACTCCAGTTCTGTTTTTTTTTTTTTTTTTTTAATAACAGAGCAATGTTATAACTTGGTTAAAAGCTCAAAGAGTCAATTTTGTATAATATGTGTCCTTAATACTTAAACTATAAACTGTAATAAATAATTAGGGCAGTCAAAGTCATGTGGTTAATCAAAGAAAATTGTTGTATTCATCATTAATTAAAGGCCGCCACACTACAGGATTTTTCAATCGGTCAAAAAGCGCACACCACAAACACGAGGAGAATCTTATGAGATTTTAAATCTCCGATCGCAAAGACTGTTGCGGGATATGGCTGCGTAAAACAGGCTGCACAGTTGTTTCCGGTCTAGAGTAAAACCACTCGCTTTGAAACTTGAAAGTGTGAAAAAGATCAGAGCACTGCACTTCTAGTTTAAATAGAAGTCAAAACTGTTATTATTATTTGTGAAATGTGGAGCAATATTTCAGATACATGATTTTTAATGCACAGAAGGCTGTTGATAAAGTACACAGGAAGTAGAGTCACTATCGCTAATCTGCAGCTTCACCTCGATCCGTGCGCTGTGTGGATGTAAACAAACACACGTGAGGAAATACTCTTGCTGTTTTACTTTTAAAGAATGCTTCAAACTGGATTAACAGCTTCAAAATCGCACACGAAAACAAATAGTCAGGTCACGCCTTCCTGAACTCGGGGAGAAGCAAATTGCAGCGAAAAATCGGGCGGCTGTCGTATAGTCAAAATGTGTTTGGGGATATTACAACTCAAGACTAACTGTAGTTACTCTCTGGAAATCAAATCTATATTTTTAACAAAATGTAATTAGAAGGGCACAATATTACATTTTCAGAAAAAAAATATATATATATTGTCATATCACGGTTGTGCAAGAAACACAAATGTTCAAATAATTTAATACTGTCAACCAAAACCTTTACTCAAGTAATGGTACAGTTACACAGTCAAATACATTACTCAAGTAGGAGCAAAATGTAGTGTCTGATGTATGTAACTGAGTACTTCACACGTCTATGAAAATACAGAATTACAGTTTAAACAGATGAGTTTGAAAAAGCATTCGAAAAAGTAACAGTTCCACATTATTGCATTTATCAATTTACTTCAAACGCATCAACAAATCCCATAGTTTACGTTGCCCATCCCGAGGTTTAATTTGCTCCTTTGTGGTCGAAACAAAACAAAAGTGAGGAAATAATTTAGCCGTCCGTCTTTGTGCCAGAGGAGATGAGAAGTAATGAGCAAAAAGCCACAATAAAAGTGGAATAAAAGCAGGATTAGCCTCGTCCTCCGTGTCTCGTGTCCGACGTGCTTTATTATTTACCGGCTCTCAGGCCTGAAGCCCCAGATAATAATATTGTCTTCAGCAGCAAAAAGCAATAAGGGTAAGCAGAGGAAAAAAAAAAAAAAAAAAAAACTCAATGCACATCACTCCTCCCCTCTCTCTTTCTCTTTCTCTCTCCCCCATGTGGAATACGCAGGGGAGGAAGAAAAAGCAGAGGATCATGGGTAGTTATTAGTGAGCTGGAGGTGTTGTTATCATTATTTATAGCTAATTCGTCTCCGTGCAGTAACATGTCCTAGTGTAAGAGATGGTTGCAAGAAGTCCCAGAACTAGTTGCCCGGGATCCAGAACTTCTTAAATACTTTACGAGATGGGTGTGACTGACATGCATGGTCCATCCATATCAAAACCAATAAATGAAAAAAAAAAAAGAACTTCACAGTGGACTGAAAAATGTCAGATTTCTGCAGAATCAATGAGCAAAGCACTAAATTGTAAATCTGAGGTGAGGGAAAGCTGATCTTGTTTGTAAATGATGAGCTCCTTCGTTTCAGATTTGTCACCGAAATAAACAAATCTGATTGGACGGCCGTGTTTGAGCCCGACTTGAGACGCTACAGAGGGAAAAGCCAAATGTTACTTTTTGTTGTACTTTGTATGAAAAGTTTGAGAGCCACTGATCTAAATAGGCCTGTCACGACAAGACGCATTTTGAGGTGAAATATAAGTAAACACAGACGATAAACGATAATACTGAAACCTAACCATAAAGCAGAATAATACCCCAAAAGAGTATTCTAAATGTACAATATTATTTGTTTGGATCTATAATGAGAAGTTATTTATTCTTCTACTGCCAAGATCTCATCAAAAAATAAAAAAATATAAATACAAATGCCACTAGTACAAAGAAAAATTGTCCACGATAAATATTGACACTCAGAAATGATGGATATTGAACGATAAGTCGATTTAGTAATTAGCATGACTGACTTAGATCTCCTCAAACCTTTTGGCACGTTTTTAATTTTGGTATAGATTTTTGGGTGCATGCACAGCTTTAGAAGAGCATTTTTCAGAAAGCGAAGCTAAACGGGGAACAATTTTACTGCTGCTTATGGCTATTTTTTTATTAATTAAACTTTATTTAACCAGGAAAGTCCCATTGAGATTACTTCTCTTTTTCAAGGGAGTCTTGACGGATCAAACAGTACAGCAGCATACATTTAGACAATCACAAGAATGTAAAAAACTGTTATAAACCATAGATCTCATTACCAAACTTTTTAGCATTAATTACTTTTACTTAATTACCTACTTTTAATTAATTACCTCCTCAAAAACATACCTGGAGTTGTGTTTTGTTTCATGCACACATTTGAGTAATCCTTTAATTTTAATGTGTCCACATTTCCAAAGCTTAAAATGCTCTGTTCCACCTTGTGATGTCATGTAGTTGTAGTTTTCAATTTATTGGCTAGCTTTTAGCTTTTGTTCAGCAGGGAGTGGCAGTTCCAGGTCTGAAATTATCCAAACAATTCTACTTAAGGTGTACGAACACATTGGACCTCTTCCTGTATTACCACATGACATCACAAGGGGGAACAGGGAGGAGAACTCAGCCTAAATATGCAGGGTTTGTGCGTTAAACATGTGTGAATGAAACAAAACACAACTCCAGGTCTGTTTTTGATGAGGAAATCGCGTAATATGGGCCATTAAAAGTGACCTTTCTTCTGTGTTTGCTATAGATGCAATACTTTATTATTATGTGCAGGCAGTCTGATTTGGTGACATATTGCTGCGTCTACTATATAGGTTTTAGGCAGAAAACAAAAATTTAACGCGAATAAACTTTTGAGTACCCCAGCTTTCACTTCCAATTCGTTTCCACTCATTCTGTGTCTCGTTGTGTTCCAAAGGAGAGGTTAGGATTTCCCCAGCAGTGTGAAAACAGAGGAGCTGCTGCTGAGGGGAGGCTTTAACCGCAAATTCAAACACACACACCAACCAAAGTGTTTGTTTTATTTCAGATCTGTCAAATCTTTTCCAGCACATTTTGCACAGATGAATTGGGAAAGCTAAACAAGATCAGAGTCACGGTGGTTTAGCGCTGGAACGGCATAAGCAAAAATGCAGCGTGTGTCCTCAAAGTGAGATTGATATGTCTTATGCACACTGCTGGCAGGGAGCGTACAGTTGGTTTTCACAAACTATAAAGCCTGTACATCAGTTTGTGCATTTTATACTAGTAGACGCCTGAGTAAAAACAAAGACTAAAGACTACATATCTAAACTTTAGTGTTATGACAGGCATAAATTCAGCAGTCAACAGTCAAGCCACGTTACAATACATAATAGGAATGCTTGGTAATTTTCCCCCAAAGTAAAAAAACCCCAAATCAAATCAGAATAAGCCTCACGTGAGTCTCTAATTTGAGTTGCCAGTTTCAGCGCTGAAATCCAGTTGGTTTAAACCTAAAATGAATCTCTCTGATCTGAATGGCCAATCATTAGTCAGTGCTAGTGCAGCCTCTGCAGCTCAGGGAGTGAATTCTGAAGGTTCTGAGCTTTCACATGAGGCCTGAACTGTCCATATACTGAGAATCAGATAAACTCTATCTGCAGGTTAAGGCACTGACAGCCCTGAGTCAGTGATCATAGTAAATTGTAACAGCGCAGGCTACGTACTAGTACAGTTCTTTTAAGATTTTTTGGACAGGACATGGGAAAAAGAGGAGAATATCTCAGCAAATAATTGCAGTATTCTTAAGGAATTTCCTTAGCAAAAAAAAAAAAAAAAAAAACTTTAACCAAATAAATGCAAGTTCATAAGCCGTGTACCTGATTTGTTTCCATGTATATGAGGAATGTCTCTTGCCTAAGTACAGATAATGTATAAGCAGCTCTTGCCATCAAAATACGTCCCTTGTGTAAAGGCTGCATCTAATTATAATGTGTTTTATTGTCCCGAGTACCAAGAAGTGCGTGATTAGCATGCTAGTTCTTGCTAGTTTTACCTAGCTATGCCTCGGGTCTTTGAAAATTGTGAAAAGTGCTTATGAACTCATCGCGGTGAATAATTAGGATGCATAAGGTAAGTGAGGAATAACATTGGGCCACTGCAAACCATTTAAAGTGAACTTGTTTTGTTTTTCGGTTAAAAAAAAAAAAAAAAAAAAAAAAAGTTCAGTGGCTTTAATGCCACTGTGTAACATTTGAGGCAAAGCGGTAACATCTCTACGGAAACAAGCAGGTGGCAGATCTCTATCAGAAAAGTCACACAGTGCCAACTGTAACTTTTTTTTTTTTTTTTTCCCAGCATAACACAGTATACCAGTGGGGCCTTGAACCATGTACCTCTTTGCAGTACCACACTCACTTATTCCCAGGACTCTCAGGTCTAAACTGTTCACACGAGTTTTCATTACACACTGCACACATCTACAGAGCAGAGAAACATTGATTTTTGTTCCCCCTCCACCCGGGTCCTACACGCTCTGAAGTGGACTGTGATTAGAGGCTCTGAGCTCAAACACAGCGGTCAGTCTGTCTGGAAGTCTTTAAAGTGCATAGGAAAGGAGGCACAGCTCTGTCCAATGCTCTGCCACTCAAGTTAATTTTAGCTTTCTTTTAACACAATCTGATCATAAAGAACTGACTTAATTGGAACCACAACAGGGGAGCTGGTTTGTGCTGTTAAGTCTCTCGTACATTACAGTCACATTTTTATTTTATTTTTTTTTAATTTAGTCACTCTCACCTTTTGGTTGAAAATTAAACACCTAAACAGGACCATGAAAATTAAACACCTAAACAGAATCATGAACACTGACAGTGAAAATGGTAATTTTAAATCCATTTTGTATTTTTTCTTTATCTAACTTTACTGACAGTGTTTGCTAAAATGTGCATTGTAGAGCACTTTTCCAGACACTCAAAGACGATTTGCAATGCTGCACTTTATTATCTCCACACTCAATTGTGGTAAGCTGCTGTTGTAGGCACGGCTGCCCTGGGACAGACTGACAGAAGCGAGGCCGCCATTCTGTGCCATTTGTCCCTCAAAGCACCACTCACTCACACACCTCATTCATACTAGACAAGGTTCACCAGAGCCACTACAGCACCAGAACAGGCCTAACCCTACTGAGTTTCTGAAATCAGGTCGGGTATTGATAAGGTGATATAATCAAGAATAACTTAATGTATTTCCAATGAAAATACATTTAACCGACACAGGAATATACACTTCACAGTAAGAAGGTCCCTGGGTTCAGTTTCAGGGTCACCTGGGCCTTTCTGTGTGGGGTTTGCGTGTTCTTCCTGTTGGTGGGTTTCCTCCAGGCTCAGGTTTGCCCCATCAACCCAAAAAAATTTACAATTACCTTACTTTACCTCAAACACTGCCAAGCCTAGTCAGCAAGAACATTTCAGTTTCAGTTTTGCCTCTGAACATCAAACAAAGTGAACATATGTTTCTGTTGCTATTAGACAAACACATCAAAGAACTCTAGCTGAATCTTTCTCATACATACTCCATCAAAAGTGACGCAACATGGGCAAGCGAGGAAACACTGCAGCTTGTCATTCCAATAGTATTACAGAAAAACATGATTGCACAATAAACCAGAGAATTCAAGAAGTCCAAGAGCAATTTCATGTGGACAAAATTCAATGACAAAAGTGGGATCCTACTATATTTTGAAAGCAGATCACCCTTCCCCTCAAAGGTTTGAATTTAGAGCTGTGAGAACGTAGAGCCCTTAAAAAAAGACCCAGAGAAAAGCATAATGTTGCAGTGTTCCCAGTTAGCATAATAAAAACCAAAAAGAGATATGATGATACTAACTTTGAGTACTTTTTAACCTTTCTGACCTGTACATGTTTTTCCATGTATTCCCCAGTACATATTTATTGTGTAAGCACCTCTTGAGGTCAAAATAAGTTTGCAGTGTCTATTTATAAAGTGTTTTATTGTCTGATAATCAAGAAGTGCACGGTTAGCATGGTAGCTGTCATCAGTATTACCATGATGGCAAACGCTGCTGGCCTTTGAGTTGTTAAAAAGCACCTATAAACTCTTCGCCGTGAATAATTAGGATGCTCAAAATGCATAAGGAAAGTGAGGAATAACTTTGGGCCACTGCAAACTGTTTTAAATGAACTAGTTTTGTTCAAGTTTTTAAGACAGACCACTTTTAATGTACCATACTTGGCCTTAAACTCAAGAAAGGTGCACTTCTCTGCTCTTTACAGTTCCCTGAACTACTTCCATTACTGCAGAAATAGCTAACGTCACTCCTAAACACGCACTGCAATATTGTGACAGACAAAAACAAACTGCATACCGAGTGAAGATGACAACTCTGTATTTCACATTATTCCTCTGCAGCTGCATAAAGTGTACCTCAAGGTCGACGCCATACTTCTCCAAGGTCTGCTAGAGAACTCGTTTTTCTCTTTCCGACGCGATATGACACATCTCCGCGACCACGTGTCCCTGCAAAGGCTATAATTTACAAACAGATTCATCAAGATGCACGTTCACTGTTAGCAAGGTCTTCTGTTGGGTAGCAGCAAGTATGACGCTTGAGCTTGTTTGGTCCATATTGGTAGTTTTCAAATTTTAGAAAATAATCAGGTCATAATTCCAGATGGGCGGGGCAAGAGACTATGAATTACATTGTACTTTATCATGAAATATCAGAAAGGTAAATTCAAAACATGGAACCTGATCGTTTCTATTACTGACTAGACCAAAGATCACGCTGTATTACAACAAAAATCTGTGCAGTTGAACAATATTGTTCAACTGCACTTGCTGTTTGACTGAGGGGCTTATTATTATTATTTTTTACACATTCATAGTCTGAGCAAAGAAAAATTTACAAATAAAAACTGCAAGAAAAAAAAAAACTATTGTCTATTATTTCTGCTTAACAAAGTTCAACATTTGAAGCTTTATTAGATCTCAAAATTTGAGCAAAATACTTTTACTTTTTACATTTTAAGTACATTTTTCAATGGGTACTTCAAGTAGATTGTTCATGTGATACTTGTACTTTTTTTTTTTTTGCTCCAGTATCTGCACTTTTGAGTACTTCTTCCACCACTGATTCCTGTTAATAACATTGTATTTTGCCATGAAATATCCAAAAGGTAAATGCACAAATGTTGAATCTGATCATTTTTATTAGTGACTAGACCTCACTCTATGACAAAAGAGAGAAAAAAAAAACAGCGATACCTTTGGTGGCACTGGGTGACAGGGAGCTAGTTTGGGAGGTCAGGAGTACCTAGCTGGTGGATTAATGTATTGTGCATGTTTTCTTTTTGAACATTGTCTTTGGAGCGCAACAGTCCTTCCCACTTTGAAGTCCGCTCTGGTTCCAGAAGTACATTTCCCACTCATTTTTCCCATCGACTTTTCAGATATTAAGAGGTCAAAAGCATCACAGAGGTTAACCAGCTAGTGGTAACTAACACAGCCGTTTTAAGTCCAAAAAGCACATTCAAAGGGCAAGATTCAGCAATGTGTTAATAACTTGGCAGTTTCAATCATTCTGAGGTTTGAAATCAAATTATTATAAGCCTTGTGGTTATTAGTTATGATGTAGATGATTAGCCCTGAGCGAGCTTTCAAACATTTATTTCGTACAGGCTATGGATAAAAATTTCTGGAACCATGGGTTGGTGATTACTATCCGTTGGGGTTGAAACAATAGTTTTCTCACAAGTTGATACACATTCCATTTTGAAACATGGGCCACAATAACAGATAATTACCCAAACATACAGTATAACATTTCATTACATTTCTTTTCTGCTAAAATGTAGAAGAGCTGACCCTTATGGAGCATTTTTCTTCCTGTATCTGCAGCTCTTCCCATATTGGAATAGTGACATGTGCATATTGAAACAGTCATATCTAATTGTATTGTGAGGGTTGTTTTGCGCTGGTGCATCCCTATTGCTTTTGATTATAAGATTAAGATTATCGTCCATGTAGGGAAATCTGTCCTCTGCATTTGGCCCAATGCTATTATACTAGATTTATAGATTTGCAAGAGAGACAATGACAAGAACCACTACATTCTAAAATAATAGCTAATTGTAAGGTTATAGAAAAGCTGAAATGCTGTCAGAGATTCATCAGATTCATGTGCTTACTGTATGCAAGATGTTCCATTACCTAGGGACCACAACTCCTACTGCAGCGCTCATCCGATCCATCCATACTGTTATGTAAACCTGTGAGCACCTGGGGACTCTTCAGATGTTAAGGTAGGTTTAGGCATAGCTAGCTGGAACATTACCATATTTTGCATGTTTTCTTTTTGGATATTGCCTATGAATATATAATTGAATAAAGTATATACTGAATCTGCATTGTGTAAGGAGTAATCTCGTCACTCCACGCAGGGAGGCCATAGTGCTGATATACACGCACACGCACACCAGCGTTTCACTAACCCGGCTGTTTACCGCTATCCCCGAGTTTCCTCACATAACTGCGTAAACGTTCCTCTTGCTGTAGTCATTGTTTCATCCCAAACTTTCCTCCATGTCCGCCACCCCTCAGTGCGTGTGTCAGTCGGCCAACTCGAGCATCGTGGTCTTCCGCATTTTGTTGCATCACGTAGGGCGCACATGTGACGCTTTGTGAATATATAATGTATATATTTTTCCCTATCTGTGCTTGGAGATTATTATTAGAGTACTTTTGTTTGGGGTAATGTTTATGATTTTTCTGTATTAAAGGGGGTATGCATCTGTTTCTATATGTGGAGAAAAAGACGTTTTTCATTGTTTTTCATGGTTTGGGGGAGGAACCTTGTACTTTAAAATGGGCCTCCCATCTTCACAGAGGCAGTGTGAGTGTTGGGGTTAGAGCCGTGTGCACCACAGGCACCAGCTCCAAAGCTATGGAAAGACTGCTACAGACTAACCCATGACAATTGACTGCTACTTTTTATTTGTGTAATCTTTTTAATGTCTCTTAACTATCTATACGCTCCTGCAGTTGTTTATGTGTACAGTCTTAACAGAATTCTATGTATTATAACATAATATGTCCAAAAAAAAAAATCACAATTCGATTTTTTTCCCAAAATCGTGCAGGAAAAGCGAGGTATTATGATGACAAACCCACATTCATCAAGACTAGTGTTTACCATTAGCAAGGTTTTCCTTTGCCTAGGGACCACAATTCCTATGGTAGAACTCAAGTGTACAAAGCTCGCCATCTTTTTTTCTGTTTCTTTCTTTCTTCCCTTTTGTTTTTTGTTTTTTTTTTCGCATCACAATTCCCGCATTTGATTTGCCATGTCTCGGAAGAACACAATGTTTCTTATCCCTCATCACAACTGACAGACAAAGTAAAAATGCATCTCGGTGCTAAGGCAATCCACTCGACTGGCTGCGGCTCCCTGGAGGACGCGCTCCTCTCCACAACAATGAGCTACTTAGACCGCCAGAGGACACGAGGCTCGCGCACAGAATCCAGATAAAAGAGCACGTTAGCTGTGGGGAGGATCTGCTGTGAGTTTTGCATGCAGCAGATGGGGGCCATATGTGCTGCGCTCATAATGAAGATATCAGACACGCAAACAGGTGATACATTGGTCTGTTGTCTAATTGCATGGTTAAAGCAACATTGTGTAACTTTATGGAGGTGGGATGGAATAGAAAGTTAAAAGCAGATGTTGGGGATTCTACGTGGAAGTTCCAATCCAATCCACTTTATTTCTATAGCACATTTCATAAACACAGACTGTTCCCAAAGTGCTGCACATAGAGAAATAAAAAAAATCTAAAGCATAATAAAACAGTACAATAGGTCAATAAGAATGAATAAAATCAATGAAATAAAATAATGAAAGACAACAGAGGACAACACAACTCATGCAGTGATGTGGGATGTTTTATGAAGTTTTATGTCATACTGTAACTGTGTTTGCACCATATAAATGCACATAGTTCCAAAATTTGCATCAGAAAAATGCAGAACAAAACGTGACTTTATCTCTGTTTCCATTAAAGCGTTTCAGCACATAACTGGGTGTTGGTTTTCCGGTTACGGGAGCTGCTGTCTTCAGTGTCATGACACCACTACTACTCTACAGAGGGCACAGCATGTACAGTCCAGAGACGGACTTTCTCTGTTACTTAGCCATTTGCTGTACACATTTTTGTCGTATCTAAAAGTTGGCTGGTACTTTAAACTGTAATAATGCTGTAGATATGTTTTACCACCCAGCTAAAGACTGCTGTCTCAGTTTGCCAAACTACTGCACTTAAGTTGAAAAAGAACCACTGCTGAGGTCCAGCTACACTCTTAAACTAACGCTGGACAGCCATAAACTTTCCCTGAGTTATTCTACTAATAAAGATTAGGGGGCACGTATATGTCTCTGGGCAAGTTATTGGTTGGCCAACATCGTTTGTTTTTAGTTTGAACTTAAAGCTCTATATGGTGCAATTCTCTGGAAGATTCTGGGCACACCAGTATGATGGGGCCTTTGGCTTTGTCCATCACCGGTGTTCCCTCCAGTCCAGTGCAGGTCTGTAGTCCCACAGTCACGTGGGTTTTTATATTAAGTTTATATTTTTATATTGAGTTCATGTCCAAATGTGTTTTCACCTTTCAAAGTGCACTTTAACTGTTAATGCACATAAATCAATAAACACCTGAAGTGAATAAACATTTATGCAAATAAAGCATCCTAAATGAGATTTGTGTTTCCACCTCCCATTACTTATGCAAATCTTCAAAATGTGCATTAAGTAATGGAAACTCAACTTGTGAGTGAGGAGTAGGTCCTTCTCCAGGCCCTCAAAAAAGAGGGCCTGGAGAAGGAGATGCAAAGCCAGTTATGTTTTATACGTTTTTCAGTGAAATAAGAACATCCAAACATCCAAAGTAAAAAGGGAAAGTAGTTTACTTTTTGGCTAAAAAGTTACCGAGTGGGAATTTAAAGAGGTGGTCTTATGCAAAATGAACTTTTTGGAGATTTCTACCATGTTATAATGTCCCCTCATCAAAAACATGCCTGAAGAGGTTTTATATGTCATCCATGCATGTTTGAGTCATCTCGCGGGCCTTATTCGAACCCTCCTTGCAGTTATCTGTAAGATTCTTTCCAATGCTTCACCCGTGCTCTTGCACAGCCATTTTCCATAAGAATATAAAGGCAGGACGCAAAACAGTACACTACAACTTCACAAATCTGATTCGATGTGTGGTAGTTTCATTAGCAGGATGCACACTGATTCTGTTGCGATAGCGCTCTGAAAGGGGAGTGACTTAGCATGGGGAGGAAATTAAACTAAACTGACACATATTCAACATTTTAAAACATTGTTTTCAACGAATATAGCATTTTCAAAACAATTAAAGGTAACATGGTGATTTAAATGTTATGTGTTAGCAATTAATACCCCATAGAAGGTCTTTAAGTTTTTTTTGTTTATTTTTTATAATTCTTGCTAAGCCTTATTGTGGCCTTTTAAATGTGTGCAACAAAGGCAGCCATTATCATTCCAGCTTAGACACTTTAGTTGTCGAACTGTCTGCACGCATTTTCTTATAAACAGAAAATAGCTTTTGGCTTATTTTTTAACAATTATTTTGAAGCACAACAGCAAGTATTTGGATGTTCCTTGTTGTGTATGATTTCATAAGCTCACTAACTGTTTGTCACCAAAAGTGTACCAACTGTTGCTGCACGAAGTCTACAAACAAGAGAAATTAAACAAAAACTGAAAATGAATCAGGCTGTTGTCCTTCCCCATCAAGTCACTCAACTGCTGGTTTGTCCACAGATCCAAAGGTTGATGGGTTGAATCCCGCTCTTTACATAAAACATCATTAGTTTAGTGGTCGGATCCACTAACCAAGAGGTTGGCAGTGTGAGTCTAGCTCCCACAGATGGATGCTGTCATTGTGTCCTTAGGCAAGACACTTAACCCACCTTGCCCCTAGTGTCTGTGTACACTGGTGTGTGTGTGTGTGCGTGTGCGTGTGTGTGTGTGTGTGTGAAGCACTTTTAGCCTTGAAGGCGCCGTATAAAAATGTGCCCATACTGTTTGTGTTTTTTGTGTTTAATTTAATTTGTCAAATCTTAAAAGGCACTATCAAATGCCTCTCACTTTAATATACATATACAATAACTACAATCATTCACACCTCAGGCTCCTTCAAAGAACCACTCTTCTGTTATCCCTAATATTTTTAGGTCGTGTTGCCCAGCCTTAAATTAGCATTGCATGTGTCTTAAAAATGTGTGAATGAAAGACTACACAACCCCAGATGTTTTTGATGAGAATACAACATTATAATTCTGATCAGAAAATACCGCAAGATCTTATGAATAAAATATACAAGCAAAACAATTTAAGAAATATGTACTGAAACAAAGCAGCACATTTGTCTTTGGATGTGAATTATAGATGTTCTGTTTTTCCATTCTGTTACAGTTTTATGAAGTGATGTGCCATAAAACACACTCTGGTAGGCACAGAGATTGAACATTCTTCTACAAACCCCAAGACTGGCAGCTCAATACTAGTTTTGGCAAGTGCATAATGCTGTTGTATCATTGGGCAAGGCAATAAATACACTATGCATATCTCAAATTAGGTTGGAGTTGTAATTTTTCAGTTTCAACGGAGAATCTCCAGGCTTTTCAGCAGGGGAAAGACAGGAAATAAGCATGTGGTGTCAAAATAAACTTCATATTCTCTATTCTCAAAATAAGTAAAGGTCATTGTCAGAAGGGAGAATTATAATGCACTTTATAACGGAAATGCGCCTGATGAGCAGAAACTGAAATGGTGATAGTAAAATGTAATTTATCTGATCAACAATGAATATGTGAGCAATATAAAACAGTAAATGTGAAATTATACAAAGCTAGGTCACAAATTGTTAGGCAACTTTATGTGACAAAAATTAGAGAGGCAGAGATAGATACTTTTCTGATCCTGAGGGAAAATTGAAGTTTTGCTGCAGCAACATTTACACTGCGTTTCTCAGTGGCCTTTGTCTCAGTCTAAGGTCTCAGTGTAGGGCTGTTTGAGGAGAAGAAGAGACAGAAGTGTCCCTCCTCTGTATCCAGGAGGAAACCAGGTGAACACAACAGGGAAGGCCTCACTGAAATGGTCCATTCTCTGTCCTCTAGAAGGTCTTGTATTTCCTCTGGAAGGTCTTCTCCCACATTTGCTGCCACACATGGTGTAAAAAGCCTGTAGGATCTCAAATGTCCATAGCTAGCTCTTTAGTTATATGGGAAACACATTCATTTCACACAATTAGAGCAAAATTACCTACTTGGGAAAAACCTGGAAAATAATTCTGGATTAAAATAGTAAAAATAAGCAACACTTTCACACTGCTAGATTGCAAACATTAAACAAAGTGCATCCAACACAGATTAAGGTCCAATTACAGCCATGATGAGTGTTGCTGTGTGGGATCTAGTGACAGACTCATGGATCACTGCATTTGCTTAAGCACAGCAGGTAGATTAACTATAGGCACACGGGGCTGCTGGAAAAGTGCACTTGTAATCAGCTCAGATTGGAAGCAAGCAAATGTGTCTTAAAGCATTCCCAGTGTAAATGGTAGAATAGTTGAAGGCTGCTAATGACTGTGCTTCTCATTTACTGTGATCTCACTCTGGAAAAGGCACAGATGCTTGTTTGCTTGACGAAGGCTGGTTATATTGTGTACTGTGAAATTATCGCTGCTACATTTTACTCATTTGACATTTCTATTTTACTTTTTTTACTCTCTTTTTAATTCCACAGCAAATTGTTTTTAAAATGCATTTTCCAATTAATTGCTCCAAAGACTATCTTATTAACAATATCAGCTAAAGCAGTATTCATATTGCAACAGACTTAGGGCCCGATCTTGGCGCTAAAGCAAGTGTGGGGCTTGGAGCGCTAAACAAGAGGTGTGCTGTACACTGAAAAACAATGTGCTCCAGGCTTCTTTTATTTGGAAATATATTAGGATGATAAATGCAGCAGAGCACATCCCCTCGCCCGTTTCCTGTATCGGCTTAGCACTGCTCTATAGTTTGGTTTGATCTGGATCTGTACAAAAGCCGATCACAGCGCTGTCCTAAAGTGTGTTTTCTTACCCTGTCTGCAGTTTTAATGCTGCAGTGTCGGATTTCCTCACATCCTCGTACCCTTTCTGTCATTAGATCCATTTAATTTCGTGACCAAATTATTCCCATTGTGCCAATTGAGAAAATAAAACTGGAGAATGTAGTAAGTTGAGAGCAGTGGCCGTGTACTGGTGGCGGTTAAAACGGGGATTGATACAGCATCTTGAAAATAAGCGATTAAAGATTGCTCAAACATGCACAAATCACTCCAAATACAACTTCAGGTGAGTAAATGGTGAGGGGAAACAACTTGAACATCATTACAAGTTCTCAGAGTAAAATTTGCATAATAGGGCTGCTTTAAAATGAACTAGTTTTGGTTTTCACATTTTTCAAAAGAGTAAAAATCAGGTACAGTGCCTTAAGTCTTGGTCGTAATCGTAAATGTCTTTGAACCAGCGACCTTGTGCAGGACATGGTCAGCACCATTAGAATTATTCATGTGTGCGTCTGTGTGCCGTTGAATCAGCATTTTAACATATTATATCAGTACATGTTTAATCTGCACCAATGTTACGCGTTATCTCCGGCCCCTTTGACACTACTCCTTATCTCCTGCAGTGGCCCTTCGCCTCAGGGACTCAGAACTCACCCCTCAATCTCAACTCCCATAATTCACTGGGGCTCCATTAACAAACCTCGATGACTCAGTTATTTCAATGACCTTGACAGAGTGAGCTCAAAATCAATACTCAGCCACGACCAACGCAAACGCGGATTCTCTTTCTGACAGATTTATAATTTCATTGATAAAACACATTGGCCTGTAAACTGAAAAGATTTATGTAATTTGACCCATACATCATGGTTTCATGTTGGCTCAGACAAGAACCATAAAAGTGATAAGAAATAATACAATCTGCTGGCTCTGTTGCTGTAAAATGACCCTTTGTGATTTGATGTGCTGTGTGCTTCTAACAAGGGGAATGGCATTACCACTCGCAGTCTTGTCAACAATCCACCTCTCCAGCTCTGAAGCAAAAATGTCTATTCATTTTCCTCATAGATTTTTCAAAAATATATTAAAAAAATATATATTCCAACTTGAAAGATTTGGTAACTAACAGTGTTGGGAAGTAACTGGATGCATGTACCAAGAATACATATTCAGAATACTAATAGTAACTGTATTATGGTATAGTTACTCTTTAATATGGTGGTATCCAGACTACAGTTACTTTTCAAATCAAAGGAATAAAATGTAGTACTTGATCACACAATTTAGCCTCAAACTGCACAGGATTAGTGAGAAAAATAGGAAACACTGCTCTAGCGGTGAGATTTTTTCTTCTCCATTGAGGGACAGAAAAATGCAGAACACACAGTGAAATAAACATAAAGATGTTCTTAAGTCTATGTTTGGTCTTTACGCTATAATTTAAATGCAACTTTGCGTAGTATTTTAAGTATTCAGAATACAGTATTCCGATTGGGCCATGTATCAGATACATTATAATGCAGGTATTCAGTATTCTGTAACTAAATACACTGTCAAAGTATTCTTCCAAACACTGGTAACTAATAAGTAAAATAAGAATGTGTTTTAAAGTAGTAATGTGATGTTGTTTCAGTGATGTTGTTAAGGTCTTTAACGTCAATTATTGGAAATGTGTCTCAATTTTTATAAGAACCAAATATTTTTCATTAATTTTCATGCATTTTTATACTGAATGAGGCTGAACCAACACAAAGATCAGCACAAAGTAGGCAGCATGAGTGAGAACTTACGAAAAATATTCATTTCTACATTACTAATATTAAAGTGCAACATTTTATTTAGATTATGCACGATTCCAAAGGCTAAACACACTCTCACTCTCAGTTTGAACCATTTTAAACAGATCTGAGTCTTGGCAGTTTCTGTCTGTGATTAGTTTGTAGATAAAATTGCTTCTCACATTAGTAGTGAAAGAGCCAGTCTTTTGAAGGACTCTTTGAAAGGAACGGATCCAGAAGATCCAAATCCCATAAAGGAGCCGAAAATTCCATCACTATTTTCAATCTTCATATTCATATTTCTCCTTATTTCTTCAGCTCAATTTCTCTGGATCTGGGACGACTTATTCTGCCAGGAACCTGGAACCTAAGAACAGTCATATTTTGTTTTGTTTTGCGGGTTTCTTTTCACATTCTTTACATGAAAATATCCTGTACAAATTCCTTAAATTAATGGCTTTGTAAAGGACCGGGCATTTTTATTTTTGTGTACATTATCCAGACGTGTTAATGTACAGACGCTGTAATAATAAACACAATTTTACAGCAGGAATGCTTAGAATGGACTTAAAAATTCTCTACCTGTGATGCAACAATCCTGGGTTAATTCAAACCAAGTGTTTTGTGACAGGTGGAGCGAACTTACTGCACGAGATTCATCAAAGAAGCATGAAAAAGCAAAATACGACTCTACTGTAAGTACATATTTGATGAGGGAACAGTTTTCTGAGCGTTTTTGTTTAAAAGCTTAAAAGCTGATTTAGCATAAAATGTTTTTTTAATAATTCTTTTGTGTTGCTAATGAATAATTTTGCCTCATACAAAAGGAATTCATTTACTGAAACTATGATGAACACAAATATTTATGACTCTTGCAGCAATGTCAAGCACTCTTCAAGAACTTTCTTTAAAACTATCTGCAGTCCTGTCCTGTCCCCATCTTATCTCTATGAGTAATATCATTTGCTGTGAGTGCACTCTAAATAGCTGGTCACGTGAACTCCTTTAATACCTCCTATTGTTACTGTTAACGTCATGGCACTGGTGCTGAACAAAAGCCTGTCATCTCTTCTGCTCCGTCCCTTCCGTCTGAACCATGTGGGCTGAAACAGTCACTATAGATGTAAAAAGGTACTAATTTGTTTAAATGAAGTTTTTCTTATAGTTTTACATTTGGTAAGTGTCCATTTGTGGAGAAAACTTTAAATGGAAAATACAAAAATACAGGACATAGTGGTGAGTTGTAAAACAGAATACGTCTATCCAAATTGCAGAGACACTTTAAGCACAAAAAAGACATTTTTCTGACAATTAAAACAACAAAATAAAGGTGTTGTCATTCATTTTCACCAGTCTAATCATAACTATTGTTTGTGTATTTCGACAAATCATGGGCCTTGTTCACATTACAATTGCTAGATAATAGTTAAAGAAGTACCTCTACGTATGTCAAATCTGCTGCTCTTGTCCAACCAAAAAGTAAAATTAAAAACTTAAACAGAATTTAAAAGAAATAGGCGAAATTTATAAATCTTAAAGCAGACCTTTTATGTCAAGTGGACTTTTCAGAGCTTTTAACCATGTTATAATTGTTCCTCTTTCTCATTTACCCTTGAGTGATTCATGCATGAGTAATCTTTATTACTCTATTTTCACCGCCACTGGTTACAACATTATAACATCATGGCTTAAGGCTCATAAATACTTCGTTCTCCAATTTTGTTTTCTTAACTGATGACATGTAAGATTCAGCATCTGTCATATTGATACAGATGGAAAAAAAACAAAACAAAAAAACTACTCGCTAGCACGATCTGCATCGGAGGTGAAAACAGCTGCTTTGTTGTGATGCCGTTTACACCGACATCAGCTCCCATTGGACGCTGCAGTTTTCTAAAGAAGAAGTCCGCGCACTTGTTTCTTTTATTAAGTAATTTTACATTAATATTGCAAGTTAAAATGTCCAAATTAGAACATAATGATCCACTGGTGCAACAGCAGACAAAAGCACAACATGTCTTCTTTAAATAATGACGTTAACTGTGTTTTAACGAAATTAATGATCTAACCTGTCATAACACTTTACAACTTCATGAGAATACCAGTGCTGCTCCCGCCACAGCAGCCACCCCACAGCATCTGCCTGCCAAAGCTACGGCATTTCATTATGGAAAAAAACAAAAAAAAACACTAGTTGGCCCAGAACAGCGGGACAGGCGTCTAATCACAAATGAACACGCGCCAATACCGGACTGATGGCATTCTCAAACTTATTATCAAAGTCATTACAGGTCCCAAGACAAAGCTAACAAGAATGATTCACAATCTGCTCGGGCCTGGTCATTATAACGGGATGCTAAAGTGTCCTTATGTGCAAAACAATACCTGCTTTTCCCAGACTCTTTTCCCATAATGAGCTATGTTTCCCTGAGCTGACAGCTGACCTCTCTATGTCCGACAAATAATGACTAGCACTTAGCAAAAAAACACCGGGAATATGCGCTATAGAAAATTACGGTGGGGTTTATTCTTAGCAGTTGGTCGGGCAAATCATTTGTTACCCAGCGTTTGTCTCTACATGCTGTTGTGCATAATCAAGTGAACAGGTTATTGCAATTCCATTTTATGTAAACAGTTTGTGAAGAGCAGCGTTTGATGAAATGTTGCAGCTATTTCACTCAGTTGCGGGCGCATTTTGCACACATAATTCATAGGGGTTGTGAGAAGATAAGCTATACATCGAATTATCTTTAAAGAGGACCTTTCTACCATGTTATAACATCGTTTCCTCATCAAAAACATGCCTGAAGAGGTTCTAGAGGCATTTTAGATCCATGCATGTTTGAGCAATTTTACGATCTCTCCAAGGCCCTATTCAAACCCTTCTTATGTTAGCGACAGTTCTCCATAAATATACAAAAACATGATACAAAACTGTACGCAGCAACTTGACAAAGCTAATGCCATAGTCTCATTATGAACGGGGATTCACTTAGCACAGAAAGGGAAGGGATGGAGCTTCCAAAACTTAAGTGAAACCTTTGAAACATGTTGAATACAGCATTTTCAAACCAATAAAAGGTAACATGGTGATCTAAATAGGTTATGTCTTAGCAGTTAAAACTAAGTAAAATACCCCCTTTTTAAGAACGTTACCTTGTTTAACATTTTTAACAGGTCTGAAAGTCTGAAATATCAGGTTTTTTTTACATCAATAATGTCGATTCTTGCTCTAAATACTTTAAAATGCCCAACTGAAATAAAATTAGATGTATTATAGTGTCATTGTTTAGGTGTTTAAAGGTGGTGATTCAGCCTCTCCAGCAGTAGTTCATGCTAGAAAGTTTCAGAGGCAGTCTTCTTTACCTTTCAGTTAAAAACAATGTCCAGGTGACTACCTCTGAGACCTTTTGTACCGTAGTTCATTCACCTTGCCAATAAATTGTTTTTAAAGTTGTGCGCATGAAACGTAACTTAATGGAAACAAACAGCTGATGCCACAACTCTACATTACTGGTTAACACGGTGGAGAGTTAAGAATCCATGTTTTTCAAAGTCATTTTATGGAAAATAAAAACACCCATGACTGAATACAGTAAATGCAAGACAGATGCGCGCAAAGGGCCGATATTACACTAGTTTCCGATCTGTTCTAATGTTGTTTATCATCACAAACATACCTGGAGTTGTGTTTCATTTCATTCACGCATTTAACACACAAACCATGCAAACCTTGTTGTCATGTGGAAGTGTTTTTAAACTCCATTCACTAGAATCATTTGGATAATTTCGGCCTTGGAATTGCCAATCTAAACAAACTAAACAAAAGGTAAAAGGTAGTTGTTAACTTGAAAACTACCGCTACATCAAATCACAAGGTGGAACAGAGGAATTTGAGCTCTTGTAGATAGACAAATGATGAGGTTACAACATTATAACATGGTTTAAGGCTCACAAGAATGTATTTTGTGTAAGATAAGACCAGTATTTGTACTTCTTTAACCCAGTACTTATGCATCGCTTTGCTAGGACCACGTGTTGCTTCTCTGAGTAGTTTATCTTTACTTCACCCATACAAAAAGATAGAAAAGAAAGAAAAGTTTAAAAAAAAGTAAGAAAAGATGCACATCCTGGCACACTTTCCTGACTGTGCTTGTATAGGTCAGAAGGTTAAAAAAACAAAACAAAAAAAAACACACTTTCAGTTACACGTTTTCACAATTAACTAACTGCTAATTTGCATACATGTGGTTCATTTGATGTTAATTAGTATTTATTCTTCCCTCATTATTATTCTTATTATTCACAGTCTTATGCTGCTGTATGATTTTAATAGGCTTAAGGCTTGTAAAGGTTTGTGCCACAAGAAGTGTCGTGTTTACTTATCAATGCTTATACCAATACAAAAAGGTCAGACTAATGAGGAGTTTATTAATAGAAAAGTGTTAGTGAATGTCTAATTAGCAGCACAATAAAGTTATGCAGTACAATACAATAATAAGGGCTGAATAAATGCTGGTTAACATCTAATTCAATCTAATAACCACTCACATATATGCAAATTAGCAGCTAATTATTAAGTGTGCCCTAAAAATGTGTTACCCATATGTGATACTTAAAGGTGCACTGCGTAACATTTCTAGTGGAGGGTCCGCCACCTGATTGTCCCCATGGAAATGTTATTGCTTTGTCTAGAATGTTCCATCGTATACTATACTATCCAGGTGAATTGGCCCAAATTACCTTGAGCAGTTTTGACTGCAAGTTTTTTTTTGAAAATCTACTTTGATAAGACATTATTTAATATTTATTGTGTGTTTTTGTGGATCTTAGCATGAATAAAGGACTGATACCTCATTCTAACGTGTTAAACATGCATATATTTTAATTATTCACTGTATTGAGCACCAGTCTATGGCCCTCGATTGCTGCTTCGTCTGTGTTTAGACATGTGGCCCTTGATGAAAAAAGTTTGGACACCCCTGCTGTAGATTAAACCTATTTATCACAAGGGAGACAAGCAGGTTACAGCCCTACACAACAATACAAGTCAGATCTGTGGAGAGTCGCCCCTAATCACAGAAGGAATTATTGGATGGATGGATGGATGGATGGATGGATGGATGGATGGATGGATGGATGGATGGATGGATGGATGGATGGATGGATGGATGGATAGATAGATAGATAGATAGATAGATAGATAGATAGATAGATAGATAGATAGATAGATAGATAGATAGATAGATAGATAGATAGATAGATAGATAGATAGATTAGCCCTACTGGCCCTAAGGTGCACCCTCTATTGCATCTTGCCCTAAAGTGCAGTTTCTATTGCACTCTTCCCTAACTGGCCTTAAAGTGCAGTTTGTTTGTTTGTTTGTTTGTTTGTTTGTTTTATTTATTTATTTATTTGATTGGGACAGAGCATGTTAATGGACAAACATGACACAACATGAATGTAAACACACCGGATTGTAGCCTAAGGCTAATTTCCATCCGTTGTCCCAAAGTTTCTATTGCCCTCTTCCCTTAAAGTGCACTTTTATATTGCACTTCTCCCTCGCTGGCCTTGAGGTGCAATTAGCAATACACTTCCTTGTTTACAATGCTTTGGTCTTATTCAGAATCGAGATGGACAGAGGAATAAATGAGTTTTTTTTTTTTTATATCTATTTGTTCAGAAATCGAAGCACCCGTAATGAATAAACGCTAAATGGATATGTTTAATGCCATACCATGGAACATTCCAGGCAAAACAATAACATCTCCATGGAGACAAGCAGGTAGCGGACCCTCCACCAGAAAAGTTGCACAGTGCACCTTTAAAGGCACTGTACCAGGTTTGCAGTGGTCCAAAGTTATTCCTCACTTACTTTATGCATTCTGAGCTTCCTAATTATTCACTGGGATGAGTTTATACGCACTTTTTACAACTCTCAAGAGACTAGAGCGTTTTGTCACGAAGGTAAAGCTAACAACAACTAGCATGCTAATGCGCACTTCCATATTATCCACAATAAAACGCTTTATAATTAGATGCAGACAGCACAAAGTGGACTTATTTTGCCCTCAAGAGCTGCTTATACAGTATATTTGTTCGGAGGCACGTCACAGTGTGTAGTAACGATGCGTGATTTATTGTTTTAAGAATTTGAATTAAGTTAGTCACACAAGCCGCTGGGTCCGTCTCACGCACAACAATTCTCCATCATACTCACAAATCACCTCATTAGCTCAAACAAGAACTTATGGCATTCTTTATATGATCAAACGCTGACTCGGGGCCATGGATGCATGCGAAATATACGCTCATACGCAGTTGATCTCAAACAAGTCCATTATTGCATCAAAAGTGAAACAGAAAGATACACAATGATTCCCGACTATACCAGGGTTAGTGTCACGATACCAAAGTTTCAACCCCGATTTCGATGCTAAGGAACATATTTGATACTCAATACTGATTCTGATACCACAATGACTATAAAAACACACTTTATTTAGACAATAGAATCTGATTTTCAACATTTAAATCATAGTACTTCTACTACTACTAATCATAGTATTCGGGAAAAGTTCATTTGTGTCCTGTGAATGTGAATTTTTAATCTAGTTTCAGTACTAGAAAAAAACAAAAACAATTATAATGTACAATATGGTTAGAAAACACAAACTGCAATAAATAAGAAAAAGAAAAAGACCACATGATAAATACAGTATTGACCCCCAAGAATTATTATGCCCCGTACCATATATTTTATATTTTATTTCCAATCTCTAATGAATTAAAGGTAAGAGGTAGCTGTTAACTTAAAAACTACCACTTCATGACATCACAAGACAGAACAGAGCATTTTGAGCTCAAACGTGTGTGAATGAAACAAAACACAATAATTGTTTTTGCAATGTCTAGCTAAGTTAAAATGCCTTAAATTAAGAACATTTTCCTTTATTTGAGTAGATAGTTCAACTTGATAAGTAAAATGATTCTACCAATGGAATCAGTGTGTTTCTCTTATTTCAAGTAACATCAGATTGTATTTCTTATTTTATGTGCAAAGAGCTGTTGTTTTTTTTTATCTGTGTAGCAAGATGCAGTATTTTCATATTTTAAGTACAAAAAGTCTTGTTTCACTGGTAGATCATTTTACTTGTCAAGTGAAATTGACTCAAATCATTATAAAACTTTCTTCATTCAAGTAATATTAACTTGAAGCTAGATTTTCGATTTTGCAGTGTAACAGCATCACTAGTTTTAGCATCGATTAGTATCTGATTTTCAGTACTTACTCACACTAATTCAAGGCTACCAACACACACGAAATGTACCTTGAGTCACAGTTGATCTCAGACAAGTCCATTATTGCATCAAAAGTGAAGTAAGAGTTCTCCGGCGCAGTGTGGGCTTGTACTTGTAATGCCTGTAAGAAGTTTGGAATCCGAGGGCGGGATGCATTGATGTATAAGGCAGGAGTTACACAGCACACGAGGCTCCACTGCATCTCACCGGCTTTGACTCCCGAGCTCAACAAATATCCGGGCGGATCAAGGGCAGAGGAAACAGTGGTGCAAGAGAAGCCCACGGAACTTTCTCAGCAGCCACATAAATGCCAAGAACTTTACTCGCACATACCACATACCTTGAGTTATTGCATCCACACGTGTATAAGAAATGTCAAGTTTTGTATGACTCCCGAGACGCTGATCATTACAGTGCTCATGTGGATGTATATTTTGCTAACTTTTAAAGCTACCAACTCTTGATTTGGCCCTATTTAAATGCACGGTACCTGATTTTTACTGTCTTAAAACTGTCATTTTTGTTCCTCACTTACCTTATGCTTTCCGAACATCTTAATTAGTCACCTCAAAGCACTTTTCACAGCTTCTGATTATCTGACAGTGATGCATTTTATAACTAAATGCAGACAGCACATACTCTGACATCAAGAGCTGCTTATATAATAATTATACTGGGGCAAGATTTCTGATAAACGGTTTGCCATGCCTGAAATGTTCCATATTAAGGCATTTCCATGTATTTGGGAGATAAAAGTTTGAGACTACAGTATAATGTAAAAGTAGGGTACTAATGGTGCATATTTGGCCCGCCTTTATTAGACTACAAAAGCAGTGAACGGCCGATCACTGTTCAGATCTGAGCTGACGTCATCTGCCTCTACACCTGCATTCTCATGTTAAAGTCAGTTAACTGCAACATTTTCTCTCTTAAAATAAATCCTGGCTAAATAATAAAATAGCTGCAATCTAAAAGCATGGGTAATACACAATAAAATACTTTTTTCATCAGCAAATGTCTATTTAAACTACAGGTCGGCAACTCTGTGGCTCTTTCATCCTTCTGTTGTGACTTTGGAAAATAAATAATGAGTATATAATTACTTGTTTGTTTTTAAATGTAATTCTAAATTTGTAGATAATGGTAATCTTGTAACATTCAAATAAAACGTTTTAAATATTTTTGTCGCTCAAAATATGTGTCACAGCTGCTGATGCGCGACACCCGGCACATATCTGGCAGCCCGGACTTACCAACACCTACACCAGCAGCATGATTTATTTAACTTTTCGACCCTGGTAGATAAATGATGGATAAATCCAAGAAAAGAAAAGTTTCTGAAGAAAATAGAATGTTTAATGCTACATGGACAGATTCATTTGCTTTCACAGCTGATGAGACTGGTTTGCCAGTCTGTTTAATTATGTACGCTCCAGTACACATGAATTTAAGATGGATAATTTAAGTTTGGATTTTTATTTCCTACGAGGAGGACTCAAATAGACATCGAGTATTTCATTTGAAAGTAAGCATCAACCAACCAACAAGTGTTTTTTTCAGAGTTCAAAATGTTTTTGTTACATGCAGAAATAAAAATTCCTTGTTCTCTGTAGCATTTCATTGATTTTATCAATGCAACACACTATAGTCTTTTATACACAGCATACAGGTAAAAATTATTTGCAGTGTGTTATCCTCATTTTTTAATTCAAAAGGGTTTTGTGGCTCCAGGTGTTTTCTTTTCAGTGGGAGACAGTCCAAATGGCTCTTTATTTAAGTAAGGTTATTTATTTATTTAAGGTTGTCTACCCCTGATTTAAACACTTAAATGTGCACTGTGTAACTTTTCTGGAGGTGGTCTGCAACCTGTTAAAAAATTAAACTAGTCTGTCTTGCATTTATTCAAATACAGGTTATTTATTGCTTACTGTGACTGGAGTGGCCTTTCCACAAATATAGCCTGTAATTTAAATTGCAAGTCTCCATGAAGATTCTTATGTTTATGGCCATACTGTGGAACATCTCCATAAAGACAAGCAGGTGATGTCTCCTTCACCGGACAAGTTACACAATACACCTTTAAATTTACTTTATTATTCACCTTTTTCTGCCTCACCCACTTTTACTTCTGACTGCTCCTGCACTTCTGTTGTGGTTGGCATTTCCGGTTAAGAAGAATCCCCTTTGTTTAAATGAGAAAAGAACAAGAACAAGAGAAGTCTCACGTCCTCTTATACAGGATTTGTGTAAAATGTTTAATGTTCATGTGAACACCAAATCTCTGGGAGGCTTTAAAACACCTTTGCTTTTTTGCTGTTGAAATCAGCAGCTTATCACACAACCCCATCGATAATGGCAGTGCCCACGTCAACTTCTGGAATAAGGCGAATAATGCAAAGCTACATTTATTTATTTACTTTTTTATTTATTTATGTGAACAAGTGTGCAGCATTTTGGAAACTGTATGTTTATAAAATGTGCCTCATAAAGTAGATTTGTTTTTACCAATCTTTGAATGAACATCTGGACATTTCCATGGAGGTGTTTTAGCTTTAAGGGCCCATATTGCACTGTTCTTGGATCTGTTATAATGGTGTTTCTTCATTACAAACAGACCTGGAGTTGTGTTTTGTTTCACTGACACATTTAACACACAAGCCCCTCGTATTTAGGCTGAGTTCTTCTCATAAACTGAAAACAATCTGTTCTACCTTGTGATGTCATATGGTAATACAGGGCATGAGCCACTGTGTTTTTAAACCCCATACACCTAGAATCATTTGGATAATTTCAGCCCTTGGAATTGCCAGTTTCTACTGAACTAAAGGTAAAAGCAGCTGTTAACTTGAAAACTAAAAACACAACACTGGGTATGTTTTTGATGAGGCAACATTATAGCATGACTAAAAGGTCACATGAGTCAATTATGTGTAATATAGGACCTTTAATAAAAAACAGAGCTACTACTTGAATTAGCCTGACCTGTGCACCAATCTGTTTGTTTTTGTTTATTAGTGTTGATCCATTTGTTTGAGTAAATAAGGATTTAGCTGTTGCGTCACGTTGAGTGCTCAACAGAGGCCCGCGCTCGCTTGTACATTTATATTCATCCTCCGCTCGCTTCATTTGAATACTAGGTGCCAAGTGCAGTTCTTGTCCTCATGAATAAGTCATGCTTCACCCACGGGGCTTTTGTCTAATCTTAGACGTTTAAGAAGTACACAGTGGAACAGATAGAATGGATTTGAATGAGCAGACGCTTCCTTACTCGACAATATAAAGTTCATTATTTTACACTGAACTCAAACTGCTCAGGTCAACATGGGAGTTTTGAGAAAGCAGTTTTGAATAAGTCCGATTTATGCTTTAGCTTTATTGAATTATCGTACACAATTGTTGAGTGGTGAGTCATTCCCGAGGGATGTCGTGCGGAGTCATAAAGTTGTTTGCAAATGAGTTCTTTGCAAAATGTACAGTTTAATATCAGAGTAATTTCTCAGTGGGCGGCCACTTATTTTGTTGTACACTAATTTGGCACTTTAGGTAAATGAGTAAGTACGGCTGTTAGATAAAAGATCGTTTTATTCAAATTCCTCTCCCCTGTTGCAAACATTCACTGCTGTCATCAGATAGATGTTCTTTTAAAGGGCCCATATTACACTATTTTCTGATCTATGTTATAATGTTGTTCCCTGATCAAAAACAGACCTGGAGTTGTGTTTTGTTTCAGTCACACATGTTTTAACACACTAATCCTACATATTTAAGCTATAGGAATTCGTCTCTCAAACAGAAAACTTTCTGTTCCACTTTGTGATGTTATGTGGTAATACAGGAAGTGCTCCACTGTGTTTTTAAACTCCATGCAGGTTCACTAGAACAATTTGGATCATTTTGGCCCTGGAATTGCCAATCTCTACTAAACAAAAGGTAAAAGTTAGCTGTTAACTTGAACACTACCAATTCATGACATCACAAGGTGGAACAGAGCATTTTGAGCTTTGGAGATGTAAACAGATTAATAAAGGATTACTTAGGGCGCTTTCACACCTATGGTTCGATTGCTTTGGTCCGCACTAGTCAGAAAAATGTTACAATGTAGCAAACAGACGTGGGTACGGTTTGCTTTCACATATGCATAGTTCTAAACGAACCAAAATAGACCGCGAAGACCATCGTCACCGGAACCGGACTAAAAAACACGCCACTTTCGATCACCATGGAGGAACAGCTTTGCCTTGCGCTCCTGGCGCTGATCATCATACATTATTTTGTACGTGTACGTACCGTATTTTCCGGACTATTGAGAGCACCTGAATATAAGCCGCATCAACTAAATTTTCAAAGAATTTTATTTTTGTACATATATAGGCCGCACCTGTCTATAAGCCGCAGGTGTCCACGTCTTCGAGAAGTTTTCAAGTTCCGAGCATCTGCTTGTATTGCCTCTGAAAGCTTTTGTCGTCTTTTTGCATTGAGTCAGTTCGTCACGCGCGAGAGTCGCTCTGGCGCTCTACAGCGCATGTCTCGAGCAGAAAGAGCCGCTGTCCTGTCTGGGATCACGTCAGTGTCTTGTAGGATTTCAACAGGATTTCAGGCTCTCCCGGGGGTCGGGGTTAGTTGTGTCGATCATGTATGAGTGGATGTCCCGCTACTGAAGTTTGAGACGTTTCGTCTCGTCATTTACGCTTCACCTGCATTTAACACATACGGGTCATTAAGACGTATCCACCTCACTAATGTTCATTTAGCAGCAGAACTTATTTTATCACGCAGCGATAAACTGTTTTAGTGCTGACAACAGCGCTAGCGAGTGTTCTAACTAACCCTAACCCATGTTCACCGCACAGACAGCGGCGCTTTCTGCACTCAAGCTGCGCGCGCATCCGCTGTGTTCATAGACGAATAATCCGTCCATATATGAGCCGCATCGGTGTATAAGCCGCAGGGTTCAAAGTGTGAGAAAAAAGTAGCGGCTTATAGTCCGGAAAATATGGTAATTTTCTGCAATTTCGAATAATTTCGAACATGTTTCGCGGCTGCGACTCCAAAGACAACTTAAAAGTTATTCGACTCGCCGACGGCGCATTGCACGCCTCTTCAGGGAGAAGAGACGTGCCCTCGCGACCGAGTAAACAGAAACATAATGCATTCCCATAATGCATTCGGTTCCGTCCAATTTGGTTTGGTTGCTTTCACACCAGATGAACCGTACCAAAGTAGGGCAGATAAAGCGATCCGAGACCACCCCTTTTTATCGGTCTCGGACCGGTTGATTTGGTGCGCACCAAAGTACCGAGATTGCATTCACACTAACGAAAACGAACCGAACTAAGAACTTTTGGTTCGAATGGGCCATTTGGTGCGCACCAAATGCTGTCAGTGTGAAAGCACCCTTAAACATGTGTCAATGAAAAAAACACAACTCCAGGTCTGTTTTTGAGGAGATAACTGGCTTAAAGCTCACAAGAGTTAATATAGGACCTTTAAACAGACCAGTGCAATGTTTTCTCAGACCTTGACATGTTTGGGATCTGTATAAATCAGCCGGTAAAACAGAACACCGTAACATGGTGTGACCTTTCCCAAGAAGGATGCAGGAGGCATCTAATACAGGTATGAGAAAACTTGTCTGTTTAAAAGAACATTTATTTAATAATTTTGGCCAAACCAAATGAACCTTTTTAAAGTCACTATCACTGTCATTACTTCTAAAACAGAACTAAGTAGAGCTCAGCAATAGAGCGACCCATGCAGCTCCCTTCTGAGAATACACTGGCTGTATAATCACACAAAAACACATAATGTTGGCAAATATTAAACAAAAACAAGCCAGGGTTTCCCCGGAGAACTCTCTTTGAGTTGTGTTGACCATATTGCAAGCCTAGACCACAGAGAAAGATGACAGATGCTTCAAACACCCAAAAATACATATTTAACCACCAAAAGTGTTACTCAGTTCTGCTTTAAAGGGCCTGTCAGAATTTAAAAGTAATTAAGTACTACAGTATTTGTTCAGCCCCAGTACAGATACACTGTAGAAGCAGTCTTTAGGATTGAAATGAGACCAGTGTGTGCTGTCTGCGTCTAATTATATAATGTTTCACCCATTGTGAATGCAGTTAGCCTTATCGCGACAGCAAAACTCCACTCTGGCCTGTAAAAGTTGTGAAAGGAGCTTATGAACTCATTGCTGAACATAATTAGGATGCTAAGAAAGTGAGACTGAAGTGAGGAATAACTTCTTTTTAAATCAAAGTAAAAATCAGGTACCTATCCCAGCAAGGACATCACAAACTCTTGTTGTGTTCTTGGCAAGACACTTAAACCACTTTGCTGCTTGAATGTGCTGTGAGAGTGAATATGGCCGGTTCGAGGGGCAGGTGGTGCAGATTGGGAGCTTCACTTTCCTCAGTTCACACCAGGACAGCTGTGGCTACAAAAGTTTATTGTGTGACTGTAGGAATAATGTAATGTAAATTAAATATTGAAATGATCAGGCAAAGTGTGGCGAAGGTATGTGGAGTTCAAAAACACAGGAGCTTCATGAATCGTTAATACAAGATAATGTCAGTTGGGGTGAGATGCTCAAATTTGCAGAAATGAAACACAAAACAGTTCTGCGTATTAAAACCATGAAAAACAGAACTAGTTCATTTTAAAGGGTTTGCAGTGGTCCTAAGTTATTCTTTCTGCATTCTGGGCATCCTAATTACCACAAAAAGGATTTTTAGTATGCTAACAGCACACTTCCTGATTCTCTGAAGCTAAAACACTTTATAATTAGGTACAGAGAGCACACAGAAATCTTATTTTCACTTCAAGAGCTGTTTTTACATTATATCTGTACTGGGACAAACATTTTGCTTAACTACATGGTAAAAAATGCAGCAATTTGAATCTTGAGGAGGGAATATTTCAACATTGCTAAATAATAGGACATTAAAGGTGCACTGTGTTACTTTTTTGGTGGAGGGTCTGCCATGTGCTTGTCTCCATGGAGATGCTGTTGCATTGTCTGGAATGTCCCGGTGTGGCATTAAACGTATCCATCTTGCATTTTATTGACTTAAATACTTGCATTCTTACAGTGCGTGGGCTTGCCTCTCTACAGATCTGTCATGTAACTTTGGCCCTATGGCGTCACCTGCTGTCTGTGGAGATAAATAAGTTCCAGGCAGTCTCCATGGTGCGCTGGTGACGGACACTCCATCAGAAAAGTTACACAGTGCATCTTTGCAGTAGTTGAAATAGCCTCACCTGAAATAGCGGTCTGTCCTTGCTTACCAGGCTGACGCAGGCCGTTGAATCTCCCACCGCGTCCTCTCCGTGACCATCTGCGTACCTTCCAGCCTCACCTCTCCGCTGGCCCCGGTACATCCATGCATCAGAGGCCCCCGCGGCTCCAGCTCAGGCTTCCAGAGCGGGGGTGCAGCTGTCCTGGCACGCAGCCGAAAACGGAGCTCTGATCTGGGTACACAAGAGTGCCTTCTCTCTCTGCGCGGCTCTTCAGGTTTCCTCTCACACGACACCAAACAAAGACGCCTATTGTCTGCGCGGAAACCATTCTATCGGAAGAAGAAATACTCTGGCACAAGACGCTGCGCTGTGCATGTCAAAAGTAGCAGTGCAAATGAATGTACAATGTGGGAGACAGAGTAGGATTCATGTTTTGTTTTGTTGTCTTTGTGCTTTGATGAATAAGAGGGAGGTGATATGAGGGATACTACAATTCTCTACAACAGTGATTATTATTTTGGGAGATGTATTCAGCTACAATGCAGAGTTATTTTCCTGCCAAGTCCAGACTCATATTTCTGTTACCCAGCCAGCCAGAGCCACATACTTTGACAAATCTTTACAAAGACGAGTGGGTCTGGAGGCATATCCTGTGTCCACAATTCCAGGGCGTGATTGACAGGCAGAGAAACCAATCAGAGAGATGCATGCTCTGTTTGTGTCAAAACAAACATGGAGATTTATGAGTAAAAAAGGAAAAGATACAACAGAGGAGTGAGAAACAGGGCAGGTATCCGCAGAATCAACAATTGAAGCAACAAACTCTCAAATATTTGGTTCTGAATGATACAAGAATTTTCAAAGGAGATGTCTTCCACATTTGAGAAATACTTACTTCAAATTAGCAGCTGTGATTGGACCGCCCCCAGTGGTCCAGTTACAGTCCCTTTTGGATTTGAACAAAATGTAGAAGGGACTGGCTGGACAGGTAAATATTTCAGTATTGTTTTTATACAGATGGATATCAGTCTGGTCACCACTCCCTCCATTGTGTTTTTAGCCAGATTCAGACAGATTTGCTTATTGGTCACCCATCATTTTGAATATTATAGTCACAATTCACTCACCTCAGAATTTAGTGCTTTGCTCCTTAATACTGCAGAAATCTTCAACTCACATCTTAGAATAGTATATAGAGTATATAAAGTGTGAATTCTAGAGCCTAGGCAATCAAATTATCATGTCTTAACAATCAAATATATTTAGGATTAAAAGACAAAGATACAGAGTGTATTTTTATTTTTATTTTATTTTTTTTAGTTGGAGTGTTTCTGACTGTACAAAGAAATGGACTAAGGGAGTGTGCCATCACCCTTCGTCAATCAAACCTTAGCAGGAGTGATCTTGGGGAAACAAGGCACCTAATTAGTTAATAATGTTCATAGTTCAATTTGTGACAAAATAGCAAAATAAAGACACCAGAACACCATGTAGAGCGGGTTAATACAAACATTTTAACACCAAAATGACAAGGCTCACAGCAGCAGTTACAGAGGGCGGGGCAACAGTTTTTCAATAGAAAGTGAACTGGAACCAGAGCCAGTGGAGCCAGAAACGTGTCCATGTTCACTTCTAATTTGGAATGTACCAGCTAGCATGCTACCTATGTCCATTTATATATACAGTCTATGGAGATTGCATTGCTTTGCCTAGAATGTTCCACACTTTGCCATTATACCAGTCAAGGCTTTTTGGAATTATTCTATTACAGGTGTTTTTGAAAAGACATTCAAAACATAAATTCTTGCAGTCCGCGTGTTTGACATAGTGTGTAACAATCCAGGTAAAGCTACAACATCTCTACAACATCTACAACATCTACAACATCTCCACACAAGCAGGAGGTTACACAGTGCCCTTTTAAAGGACAATACCATTCAAACTCACACACCTTTTATCTGTCCTGACATTTTTCTGGCTCTGTTTGAACTCCAGTAAAAACATCGCAGCTCTTATTTGATCTGCATTGACACAGAGGCAAAGTGATGATGAGTGAAGACCGTATCAGTTGTGGATAAACCTGCATTTGTCCAGCAAACAAATACAAAAGGTAAGATGGAAAAGCACAGCAAATACAACTTCTAGAAAACTGTTTTGTCTTTAAAACGTGAAAAACAGAACTAGTTCATTTTAAACAGTTTGAAGTGATCTAAAGTTATTCCTCACCTTATGCATTCTGAGCAACTTTTTTATTCACCCAGATGAGTCTATAAGCGCTTTTCACAACTTTCAGAGATCAGAACACACTAATCCCAGTAAAAACTAACATGATAAAGCGCTCTTACTGGTTATCAGACAAAAAAAAAAAACGCTTAAAAATTAGATACTGACAGCACCCTGCAAACACATTGGCCCTAAGAGCTGCTTATACAATATTTGTACTGGGGCAAGAAAATTTGCTCAAATTAATGGAAAAAAATCAGGTACAGGGCCTTTAATGTTAGCCGTCCATCGTCAGATTTTATCAAAGTCCAACCACAGCCTGAAATATCCTCAATCCATCAGACCTTCTCACCTGAACCCGCCCTCAGTGTTATTTTAATCTGATACACTTCAGATGCCATTAGGGCTGTGCAGATCCATTTGTGGTATTGGTATTATATTGATACTAAAGCAATAATATCAATATTTCAGCTTTGAAAATTGCAGTCGTAAAGAAGAAAATTGAGGACACACTGTGTGTAATGTGCGTAATGAGGAGCTACGGTACTGTTTTCACCTCATAAACACCCCTTTACCTCCTCTGAGTGTAGCTGTGTGCTGTGTGTTTGGTGTGGGGCGGAGGAGAAAGAGTCCAATGGGAGAGATGCAGACGGCGTGCCCGCCATTTGACTCCACAGCAGGAACATAGATGTAAATAACAAGAAAAGCATAGCAGACAGAAAGCAGAGCGCAGTTTGGATTTATTTTACAGTGGAGGATGACAACTCTGCAAAAAGTGGTCCGTGTAAGAAGCGCATTAGATTCTGTGGCAATATGGCCAACTTGTACTGTATAAACACATGCGAATCCACAGGTAAGAAAACTTGGATCTTCAAAAAATAGGTTAACCATGTCCTCCTTTTGGGACCCAAAAAATGTCCAGGAGGAATTACTAAATTATGCCAAAATGTCCAGGATTTTGACTCTATAAATTAATTAATATTTTAGTTTTGGCGACAATCTTTGCTCATCTAATCAGATACAATCATGGATCTACAATAAGATCTTATTATACTTCAATGTACTTCTTATTACACTGGGGAACACTAAAATTTTAACTTTCTGTTGCATTGGATTTTGTAACTGATTCTGAAGGATTTTTAGGCGCTGATTTCAAATCTGAAATTAGTTTTTCTCCATAAGCTCTAGTTTTCATGCAATTTGAGATAGATGAAATAGTCTAAATATGAATTTACGTAACCCAAATCTAAGCGTTTTGAGATTATATACATAGATAGATTCTAATATTTTTATCATGCTTCTTTTTTCCAGATTAAACATGGCTTCCTCATCGAGACATCACTGTAGAAACAAGCCTGATGCCTTCTGTTACATCTGTGGTTGCTACACACTCCATCATAATAAAAATCAAAGATTGCATAAAATCTGTAGCTTGCAGAAAAAAACTAACTTCAGATTTGAACTCAGCACACTTAAATTGACTGAAAACAAGTCTTTCTTTAAATGCAACATATAGAGTGTTCCCCAGTGTTATACTTCCATTATACTTCCATGGACACCATCACCAATGTTTTTCCAGCAAGTGCACAGACCGCTCCTTTGATCAGAAAATGTGCCTACATTTATTAAGCGTATTGTTACGAAGGCAGATTAGCTACTGTGGGGTTGGATGATCATAACGCAGTTCTTCATGTCTCGAACTCTACACCACTTCTTAATTGATGAAAATTTACCTCATATTAGCGGAGATACATTCATAAATCCCAGCTGAAAAAGTTTGTAGCGTCGCAAACTCAGAAGCACATAACGACACTGCACAAATGGAATAGTCTCTTCCTCAGCAGCAGTATCACAGGATAAATACAGCATGTGTTCAGACATGCTGATAAAGGCTAAAGTCTGTAGTGTTTGTCCTGTTCTGACTGAAGCCTTCTGTCTCTGAGAAGTGACAGGATTATTCAATACTGCAATATAAAGTTAATCATCACCTGCTCTTTATTTATTCTGTCCATATGCTGCACTATAACATAAACATGGTTATAGCTACATGTTGTACAAAGGTGTTGAGCCTAGCATCTTCTCATTCCCTCACAACTATGCACTGCAAAAATGTAATTTCCCCCATTGTGAAACATCTAAAGGTTTATCCTATCATAATAGTTGGCCTACACATTTTAGGTGAATTGGCCAGAGCTGGAAAACACGCCAAACTGACTGAGGATGCATTCAAGTTTCAAAGGGATGCAAACGTAATATGCCTCTATGAAGTGCCATTATTTTAAGCGCCTGAAATGAGGTGCACACATTTTTAACTTCGATTGAAATGCATCCCTGTAAACCCGGGCTTGCGTGGAAATAACAAGAAGCCTACTAAAGCCTTGCCACTGACCTGCACCATATCTCCTCAACTGAAGACAAGAGGTTAACAAAATGTGCCAAGACCCTCGATCTCTGCTACCAGTTTCAAAGCAGAAAGACTATGATGGAGGTCAAGTTATCCATGCTGTTTGAGGAGTGTTGCCTGAATGTCACTAAAGCACTTGGGCTGTGTCACCAGACATGTGGCCATCAAGAGCCACAGAGGCCTATTTTACTGTGTCATGCAAGCTTTTCGGCACATTACAGGGACTCAAACGGCCAAATCTTAAATTAAAAAAAAGGAGTCTTGCCTAAAAAGAATCTAAAAAATACATGCATCTTAGCAGGTTATGAAAAATAAAACACACATATGACTCTCCTGTAATACAAAATGAACAAAGTCTTGTTGAACAAACCCCAGGACTACCCAAGACCACTCATAGTTCATGTGTATACATGGGCACCTTCACTACTCCACGCTGATCTCTATTGTGGCCCGTTACAATGGAGCGCTCCGTCCGACTGCACCACGCTCCTACAAACCGCGCCTCTCAATCATCCTATTAAACATCAAGAACTTCACGTTTAGCGGCGAGCGGCCAATCGACTAAATATTTCACAATAGACCACAGGCGAGCAAAGTGAAAGAGTTTAGATGAGTGCTTTAGAGCTATTGTGCTTTTCCAACAAACAATGGACAAGCTGATGGACAGTGGACAAAGGCGGTGAGCAGGACTGTTTCAGCCCTGTTGGTAAATGGTATTTCAGCCTTGACATGGACAAAGCATTATTGACTGAATTATTTAATAAGAACTATTAATTCATCATACATAATCTGCCAAAACAATAATGCAATGTTACTTACAGCGTTTCCATGGGGCATTAAAAGTCATTAAATGGATTCTGTTGAAATTAACGCCTTAAAAAGCATTAAAAAGCATTCCATTTCATTTCAAGCGGCATTAAAAAATATTGGCAGTTGTGGCAAAAATATTTCTCGAATCTAGCAAACATTTATTACAATATATTCAAGGAAGTTAAGTTTGCTGTCAGTATGACATTAAACAACTCTACCTTACATTTATTCAATTACAGGTGGTTTTATAGCTCAAACATACCTAGGAAAACAGGAATCCTGACAGAGCGGGGTCGCCTCTCCACAGATCTGATCTGTAATTTGGTCTGGTTTGGTCTCCAAGAAGATAGAAAGGTTTAATTTTATGTATATGTAGTGTTTTTTTTCCTTTTTGCATGTTTTTTAATTGTGTTTTATGTAATTTATCTGCTGTGTAGCACTTTGAGATTTCGTTGAAATGTAAAGTGCATTACAAATAAAATGTATTATTATTATTAATGCCGTACTGTGAAACATTCCAGACAAAGTAATAACATTTCCATGCATTGGACGAACCCTCCACCAGAAAAGTTACACAATGCCCCTTTAAATATCTTTCTTTCTGCATCTATTAATGGCATTAAAAATACTGAATTGTTGCATTAAAAAGCATTTTGGTTTGTTGAACCCTGCGTAAACCCTGTACTTTAAAAAGGTGTTTTGTGTAGCCTTTCTGGTGGAGTTTGCAGCATCTGCTCTTTTCCATGGAGATTTTATTCCTTTGCCTTGCACGTCATTGAACTTGTTTCCATGGACATAAGTCACAGGTCAGATCTTTGGATAGGAGAGCTTGTGTACTTACCTGGTTATCCAGAACTGCACGGTATGACAAAACTTTACAAAGATGAGTGGGTCTGGCACCTTATTCTTCTATATGTCTTCTCGATTCCAGAGGGTGTGATTGACAGGCGCATTAACCAATCAAGATGCACGCTCTGTTTCAGTAAAAACAAACCTGGTGGTTTAGGAGTAAAAAAAAAAAGGCAAAACAGAGGACTGAGAAACAGCGCAGATTTATGCAGAATCAAGAATTGAAGCACTAAACTTTTACCTAAATATTTTGTTCAGAATGACACGAGAATTTTCAAGAGGAAATGTCTTCTGCATTTGAGACACACATGATACAAAGTAGAAGCTGTGGTTGGATCAGAGGTTTTTCACATTTTATGCTCTGATTCTCTAGTCAGACAGAATGTTAGACCAACGTGTTTAATGTAAGAATGGATCTTCTTTCGTAAATTTTTATTCTGTCTTTGTGTAATCATATTTTTTGGGGTTTTTTTTTAGCAAATTTCAATTTTGATATAGCTATGTTTACAGAGCCTGTATTATGTTATTTTCTGACCTATGTTATAACGCTGTTTCCTCATCAAAACATACTTTGAGTTCTGCTTTGATTCATTCACATGTGCAACCCTGCATATTTAGGCTGAGTTCTCTCAGACTGAAAACACCCTGTGCTCCACTGTGTTTTTAAACTTCATACACCTTGGCTAGAATCATATGGATAATTTCAGCCCTGTAAACAACATTATAACATGATTTAAAGCTCACAAGACTCAATTATGCATAATATAGGACCTTTAATATATGTCAAAGGGGCTGGTACAAGGTTCTTTTAAGAACCTTGGTAATAATGCCAAGAAGTTACTAACTGTCACGTTTTGCAACTGAGTATATATTTATAAAAGCAACTTCAAACTTCATTGATTGCATGAGAATTAAATAAGCAATCATGGCTTCAGTTTATTGTACGAGACCTTATAAAAATGATCGTATTAGGATCAAAGGGGTGGCAATTTCTGCCAAAACCATTTTCAGTATTTACAATGTTCTTAATGTATCGCTTGTTCTTACGCAGTTAATTACAATTCTTCAGTTCGTTTTTCAAATGAACCTCCAGTAGTTGATTCACCTCTGGGTAAGTTCAGTGGGAGGAGTTAGACCTGGCACAATAGCGCTCTGATTTGAACCAATCTTGCTCTTTTCATTTCCAGACTTTCATTAATTTTGTGCAGCAATTTCGAGTAATACGCTGAAAATCATGTGTGCAAGAACAAGTGTCAAAATTATCATAATAAAAAGCAAATATATTTCAAGCTGGTTCAGTCCTGTTAAATGAATCCATGTTGCTGTAAAACGAACCTGGGCCGTAACCTGAAGTGTTGTTAATCAAAAAGTCAATTTCATGAGAGGGAAGCCGAGCAGAAGGTTGCAGCAGTGTTTTTTCTTTTGTTAGTGGCTCATATTGACGTGTGCGTATAGATAAAGCCGCAAAGTGGTAAAGAGCCAAGTCATTTTGTGGACTCGATACTTCCCACGCAGCATCTCAGGACTGACCTTTAGGTAATTAAGTAAAAGTGTATTATACAGCAATCAGTATTATGAGCATGGACAGGCAGAACGTTACGACACTGTAAGCAGTGGTGGGAGGTAACACAATAAAAGTAGAAAAATAATGTAGTTATCTGTACTTTACTTGACATTTTACAGTAGATACTTTTTACTTTTACTTTTTTTTTACATTTAAGAGCGAGTATCTGTACTTTCTGCTCCACTACATTTTTGAACAGGACTGAAAAGTAAAAGTATTTTTTATTACTGTGTGAGACCTGCTGAAAAGGCTGAGGGTTTATTTTTAATACAGTCATAATTTGAGAAAACAAAAATATGAAATAATAAAAACAACTAGGAAAAATAATATTGATTAAATTCTTTCTGCGGAAAAATATTCAGCACAAAATCAATACTTTTGAAGCCTCAAAATCTGTGTGAAATAATTTTAATTTTTACTCTTTAAGTGGATTTTTAAACGGGCACTTTAATACTTTTACTTGAGTAGATTTTTTCATATACTTTTACTTTTCCATCACTGAAGATCTAGTATGACTTTATTAATCTCAAAGAGATTCTTGTGAGTGAGAGGTCATTAAAATACTAAAGTAACATTAGTAAGTGTGTTACTGACTATAAAGAAGTGGACTATGTTATGAATAGGATTTTTTTTAATGGACACAATCCATTTTTTAATACCGACCTGGGCCCCGGATAAGCAGAAGAAAATGGATGGATGGACAATCATGAACTAACAACACCAGGATCATGTCGAGCGAGTTAATACAAACATTTTAAGACCAAAATAGCCACAATATTCCATTTTAAGTCAATGGGAGCCAGGGTCAGAAGGAGCCAGAAGCTTTCCATTTGGAGTGCGGCAGCTAGCTAGTTAGCTATGTCAATTTATATATACAGTCTATGGTGCTACTGCATATAAATACAACATCAATCTGGTCACCACACGCTGCTTTGTGTCTCGAGCCAGAACCAAAGAGCCAACAGGCCTGTGGACGACAGCATCAGCCTGGCCCTCCACTGCAGCACATGGACTGCCTGGGAACCTACGCTCTGTTGTTCATTGGACTTCAGCTTCACATTCAGCACCACAAACCTCTGCTCCAGGACAAGCTCTCTCTGTTCTGTCCGACTCCACCTGCAGGGGGAGCACAGACTTACTAATGGACCGAAGTCAGTGAGTGCAGCTGCAGAAGAATGTCTCGGACACTGGGGTTATCTGCACAGAATTCTACAGGGCTGTGTACTCTTCCCTCTACTCTTCTTGTACACCAGCTGCTGTATGTCCAATCACTACTCCATGAAGCTGATCAAGTTTGCGGATGACACCACTCTCATCAGGCTCATCTCAGACGGTGAACTCAATGTCCAGAAAACAGTGAAGCACAGATGTTCATTTATGACACAATCATACCACATGTTTCTGTTTAATCCACCTGTCATTTGTCCCAGATGTGGCCAGTCTAGTCCCAAACACATGTACACAAATCTGTGGAGATTTTGACAATGAAAATTACACAAACATGTGCTCTTACTGTGAGCAGGCTTGCATCTCCACAAACCTGACTCTTATTTGCCTTAGAAGAGGTCCTCCTCCTGCTTGTTTTCATGGAAATGTTATTCCACTGGCTATAATATTTCACATTATGGCATAAAACATATCTATCTCCATAGAGAATGTCCCAAAGTATGGTTTTAACTATTTCCATAGAATCAGGCAGGTGACGTGCCACCTCCAGAATGTTACATACTGTACCTTTAAGTAGTATCTATGTAAAAAGTCCAAATACGACCTGTGGATATAGTAAAACAGTGATGGGTGCTGCTACAAATCCCATTTTCTCACAACAGACGTGTGATGTTTGCAGCAGAATAAACTCGTCTGGAGTTGTGCTATAACAAAACATAACAGGATTTGCACTTTAATTATTTTAGGAGGAGACCAGGTTGTGTATTTTAATGCGACATTAATAACTGCGAGAGAATGATTCAGAATGACAGACTGAGAAGAAAGAGAAGCAGGAACAAATCATGTTTTTGGTGAATTTTCCATTATTGTTGTGAACAGGACCAGGAATGTTCAAAGTGTCTCTTTTTGATAGGGCCAAAAATCATACTTCAATCCATTTGTGCATCTTTTATATTATTTTCTCTTGTTACATTTTAGCCTATTTTGATTACGGGGTCAATAGCATGTAGTTTGTAGCATATATTCAACATTTAGGAAAATCTGTCCAGAATGCCTGCATATATCATTTGAAAGGTTAAGAAAATCTATATATATATTTTTTTAGAATACATGAGCAACGTTGGCTCTGGTTATAAAATTTATGAAATAAATGTATTTATTTCATAATAATAACTTTAAATTACACGATTACCCAATCCGAAAGCAAAAAAAAAAAAGCCTCACATGAGTCTCTCTGATCTGTGTGGTCACAATCTAAACCCCAGCACCTGATCATGAACCAGTGCTAGTGCAGCCTCTGCAGCTCAGTAAGGGAATCCTGGAGGTTCTGAGCTTTTACATGAGACCTGGCCTGTCCATATACTGAGACAGAAAAAACTTGTATGTGTCCTCTACATGTAGGTTAAGGCACTGGGAACCCAATGGGTAATATTTTAAAATATCCTTAAAAGTTGTGACTCAAATACATAAGAATATACTACTGCACAAAGAGTTACAGGTTAGGCCTAGTAATAATAGTAGTAGTGTTTGGGAAGCAGTAAAACATTAGGTTAGTGTATTATCTTTATTTATAGGCCTGTAAGTAAGTGTCTGGTGTGATAAAACTGCTCTACTACGAGAAATACAACTAAGTGTACACCCAGCTCCTTCTTAAAACAGACAGTGCACTAGTCTAGACTCTAGTGTGACTCTAGTGTGACTCTAGTGTGACTCTAGTGTGACTCTAGTGTGATTCTCTAGTGAACCTCTACTATTATCAGTCAAGCTGTTTTACTCAAGTAAAATCCTAACCATATTTGCTCTATAAAGTGTTAGTGAATTTGCATTCTGAAATGCATAAGAACACAGGAAAATACATAGATATAACATGAGTGTTCTATAATGTATGTCACAGGCACACCCAGGGAGGGGCAAGTCTGTATATATGTTATACACTCCCTTTTTAAATGACCAGGCCTGCACATACCAAAGATCGAGCAGATCCTAACCAAGACTCAATATTACCTTGAAGAAATCCTAAATTGGAACACTCCTCCAGCATGCAATCTTATCAGGTCAACGCTAAACTCCAAAACCGTACAAATATATTGCTTTTCCACGTATGTTCCGAGGCGTGTGGTGCTCTGTGGATCTCAGGGGCAGGCTTCAGATGAGACGGGGCAGGTGTGGGGCTTGGAGTGTCAGCAGTCCATCACAGCGCTAACATAATGGGACGGGTAGGTACATTGGTTTAACCTGTGTCAGCGGCCCACACAGCCTCATGGACCCATCTGCGGTGACAACACTCCAACTAAGCACCAAACGCTTGTGCCACCCACTCACCGGTACAACTAAATGTATCTGTGAACCCTCTGACCTGACACTCCTCCACACGGTGAAATGCAGCGCTGGTTTTGTACACGAAAAGAGCAGAGCAGAGAATGTATTCAGCACATTTTGGTAGAAAAATAACGAAATTTAGTGTGTATTTTGTGAATGTCAGAAAAAAAAAAAACTACAATCGCAATTGAATCTGTGTTGCCAGTGTCTTAACTCACATACAGAGGGCACGTACAAGCAATGTTCCCTCTAAGAAGGTGCTCGATCGCGCACTGCCCAGACGTTCAGCGCGCACATCAAATTCTTTGCAGCGCATAAAATAAAATCTAACCTGAACTGATAAATGGAACAGAGGAGGGAAGAACACATGAAGCCATAATGTAATCCTCGCCTGTTTCCTTTGCTTCTGTCCAAGTTATAGTTTTTTGTGAGCCAAAAAGACGGGATTTTCTCAAAGTGTGAAGCCTCTCCCCAGAGCGTTATACCACAGAGCTTTATCACTCACGTAGAATTACTTAAATAGACTAATGATTAAAAAGCAAGATATAAAGCAATAATAATTTATACTTGTTTTATGTGACTGTTCAGATCAGAAAGCGGCATTTTAGGTTTTTGCAGAGTTGCGTTAAAATGAATAAATACTAAAAGGCCGGGCTTTGACAGTGAGCTGGCGTTGGATGACACTGACAAATGTTAAATACTTACAAATAAAATTAAAACGTCACTAGGACTAATGCTAATTCAGACACATAATAAATATTCAAATAAACCGAAGTAATCATCATCATCATCTAATCTACATAAAAGCAATCAGGTAGTTTTTCATTTTGATTTTGTTTTATATTTTACGTTTTGATAGTAAGCATTAGCATTGAGACAGAGTGAGATAACTAGGGACTATTGTTAGAGTAATTGTCTGGACGTAATATCGGATTTATCTAAAATCATATCTGAAGGAGCGGTGCGAGAAACACAAATGTTCAAATAATTTCATAATTGTCAGTCAAAGTAGTAACCAAAATATTCAAGTAAGAGTACTGTTACAAATACTTTACTCAAACAAGGGTTGAAATATACAGAAGTAAGAATTCTTTATATTGACTCGAGTAAAGGTGTGTAACTGAGTACTACTCCCCTCTTGGAGTCAGTGGGTGTGAAAAAGTTTAGATATAGTTTGTAAGGAAGCTAAGAACACTAGACGCATTCATTTTTATTTCTTTCATTTTCATTTTTTCATTTGTTTTATTCATGAAAGTTGAATATAAAATAATTATGTTTCATACATAAATGTGAATGAAAAGGAGCAGAAAGAAGCACAGACTTGTAATATCTGCCCCCTTTTCACACAAAGTAAAACATTTCTAACACTTCAACGGTTCCAACTACATTTATAAGCAACTTATTTACAATATTAAAAACTTGTTAATTAACACAAAAGGACAGTTCATCCTTCATACTTTTTTATCATATCCTGTTTAACACTTGAATAGATTTTGAAGCTTTGGTTTTTGTCATTTAGACTGTTCCATAGGCTGACACCTTTGATTGAAACACACAAAAGATTTCAATTTCTTTCAGATTATAATGACTTTCTGTCTTGATTTTCTTTGGAGTTTGGTGGGTAAGATCTGCTGATTTGCTTTGTACATCATTTTTAAAATACGAAGTTCTACCAGTTTGTTGAATTTCAGTATCTTTAATTGTATAAATATTGGGTTTGTTAAGTCTCGGTATCCACTTCCGCTGACGATTCATTAGAAGAGCATATACCCCCACTAAGGCGTTGGCCCTGTCAACAATGGCTAAACAGACATTTTGGTATTTTGTGTCTTGGTTGGAATGAGACTTGAAGTGCGGTGCAGTGAAGCAGTCGCCCTTTTCCACTGGACTCGATGCCATTACCTTATCAGGTGGTGTCCAACATAGTCTTCATTGACCTGATCATGTTGGCCTGTTCTGCATCTGTGAGCGACTGTCACAGAAAGAACAATATCGGCCATGCAGCTTTTCACAGTACCTTTTGAAATGTCCACATACCTGGTAATTAATGAAATGAACAGAAACATTTGCAGCAAACCATTCTGTTTGCGTCTCTGCACAGCTGAGCAGAGATGAGAGCTCCATCAATGAATCAGAAATGTTTTTAGGAACGTTAGGAAGGGCCAAAAGTGATTGGAGGACACTCATTTTTTGGTTAACCACAAATTTTCATTTTCTTTCATATCCAGTGGCTCAAAAGGATTCTGAAACTGTGGTTGAAGTCGGACCAGAGCTGCTCACATCATGTTTGAAATGTGCCTTGCATCTGTCTTATATAGTCTTATGTAACTGTTTTTTTTTTTTTTTTTTACATTCCTTTCTGGACTCTAAACCCCTTTAAAATCCCCCTTTGGAGAGGTGTTGAAAATTAGCACTTGTGCCATAAACACTTAAAACAATACATCTGCTATGTCCAATGTCTAATTGCTGTGTCCATTATAAACAAATAAATAATACAAATAAATAAATAAATAATACAAAAAACTAATACAAAAATAAATAATAATCAAAATAAATAAATAAATAAATAATACAAAAATAAATACATAATCAAAATAAATAAATAAAAATAAACAAATACAAATAAATAATACAAATAAATAAATACAAATGTTTGTGTGAACTGGTTAATCTCTGCATGAATTCACGTTTTAAATGACAAGACATGCTTAGTATTAATTTTATAACATTTAATTAATGACATGAAGCAATACATGCATTTTAAAGCTGCCAAAATAGGTTAGTTACAGCGTTACTTTGTTTTAGTGAAAGACGGTTCTCAAGGTGATTATCAGAGAGCAGAGTGAGCCTTTTATAGGCCTCTTGAGCATTTCCTTAGACCACCATTTGCACCATTTATTATACTACATATACTTGAGTAATATTATTTTTTAGTAACATTACTCTTACTTGAGTATAAACTTTGGCTACTCTACCACCTCTGCTGACTCTACAGCAAAGGCACCTTCACTTGGCTCCTTTTAGGAGACTAAACATTTCTCTCTGTGCCCTTTTGACAAATGACGCCAGATTATTTTTGCAACTTTGTGTATTTTGTTTATTCAAGCCGTCTGCATTGTAATGAGAAAAGAAGTAGAAATTGTAAATCAGTTTGTGTTTATGCGGCCCGTGACGTCAAAACAACAAAAGCTGTTTCTCCTGCAGGATTATGAATTCACTTTTCCCAAGAACAAAACTTCAAAGATGTCAAACAACGCATGGAACCACTGTTTGATGTGGAACTCATTAATAGTAAATTACCTTCATCTTTCGGCGTAGCAACGCGACGCTGTCTTCTATGTAGACATGTTTTGACAATAAATTATGATTTTTTATTTATTTTTTTTCGCTGAACGTGAGATGATATAGAGCTATATTAATCGTGAAGGAAAAACAGTGAAATGGCCTCTGCAATGCGTCTCTTAAATGAGCTGTGGTAGGAGACGAGGCTTACATGCAGGGGAGTGGATGCAGTGTTGAATTAGATGTATTTTACAAAGGTTTTTGCCGAGAATTTAATGTAAAATACTTAAAGAGAGAGTGCTAAATCTCTAAACTACTGTGTTATAATGTTGTTCCCTCATCAAAAACATGCCTAAATCTGAATCATTCTGAATCAGTCCTCTTGCGATCTCTCCCGGACACTATTTGAAACCCTCCTTTCGTATTTATAACTAATCAATTTTGCCACAAATTTGACTAAACCGTGCTTTCGTTGCAGTGGCACTTCCGGTTAGATGAGAATCCCATTCATTACAATGGGATTCTCATCTAGAATATAAAATAAAGTAGTTTCATTTGTGTAAAATGTTCAGTGTTTATGTGCCCCAACAAGTCAACACTGCACTGATTGTCTGGGAGGCTTTAAAACTGCTTTGTATTCAACTTATTTGCTCCGAGATCGGCGGCTCCATGCAAAATAATGCAATCCCAATAACGATGGCGGCGTTGGTGCTCACAGCAAATTCTGAAATAAGGTGAATACAAAACCACATGTTTGGTCTAAAACTCAGCCTACAAGCCTACGTAATCAAGAAGCTCTCTGCAGCGCTTCCATGGGTCTATATTAAGAAGTGGATAAAACTCTCTGAGCACATCCTGCTCCGTCCTCCCGCTGCAGAACAATCAGCATCAAAAACAAAACTGAAACTAATAAAACTTTTTAAAACGTTTTCAGTAAATGTAGTATTTAAACCAACAAAAGGTAACATGTCTTAATATGTCCTTTTACATGTGGTTGAAGGGCCATGAAGCTTTGCCCAGAATGTTCTGCAGTAAAGCATTAAAATGATATCACTCCATGAAGAGAAATCAGTAAAACCACCAGGCCAGGTTACAGGTAGGTTAGATCTAATCTTTTTTTTTTTTTTTTTTGGCAGTAAAAACAACTGTGATTTTAGAAAGTACAAGATTATATCTGCATACCACATACTTCACATGGCAATAATGACAATTACTACTAAACGATGACAAAGATGCATGTAGTATTATGTAGTATTTACTGTGGAACATATCGGGCAAAGCAATATCTTTATGAAGATAAACAGATGGTGGACCCTCCAGCAGAAAACTTACAATGTACGTTTAGATTTTAAAAGGGTGCTGCATACATGGTTGCAAATTGATTTAAAAAAAAAAAAAAAAAAAAATCCCATTTAGTTGCGTCATAGATAAAACTCCAGCAGTTTTTATACCCATAATCCATCACCAGACTCAGTCTGTGGTCAAATGGTGTTCACAAGAAACACATGACTGTATTAGCACAGCATTCACTGAGGAAAGGACTTCACTTTTCCCATTGTTCATTCTTGTTGCTGACAGTAGAGGGCGCACCAACGGCTAAAATTTCCTCATTGGAAATGGAGGTGTAGTTCTTATTTTCCATATGTAGACAATATTTAAAGTTTGAAAGATGAAATAGTCATCCCAAAGAGACTTCAAAGAGAATTCAAGCCACAAGAATGCATGGTGTGTGTTCTTTTACTGACACGTAACTACAGCTACGGTGCAGTGATACATGCATGCATACATGATGTACGCAAAGAATTCCAATCTCACACAATTCAAATCTCCACACATTACAGCTGTTATGCAAAATCTATGCAAAATATCTCCCATAAACCTCAACAATTCGAAGAATCTCTCCAAGATCTTTGTGCGGCGTCAAAACTCACACAAAGTGAAGTGGCCTTGGCGTGCTGTACCATACTGTATATTTCACAGAGCAATAATGACTTACTTACTATTAAACAATGACAAAGATGCATGTAGTATTATGTACTATTTATTGTGGAACATATTGAGTAAAGCAATAACAGCTTTATGAAGATAAACAGATGGTGGACCCTAAACAGGAAATGTTACAATGTACATTTAGATAAAAAAAATAAATACATAAAATAAATAATAATAAATACATAATAATAATAATAATAATAATAATAATAATAATAATAATAATAATAATAATTTAAAAAAGCATGAAGACTAAACTTATATAGACAACTGACATACCCTACTAACTACCTTGATTTGCTAGATTTGCTAGTACACTACCCAGATGTTTTCTATTTGGATTTGCAAACATATGCACTGACACAAGTTTGTTTTATATACTGCTGCATATCCAACCTCGAATTTAGCACCGTCTGGTACACAATGGGACTTGACACCAAATAACCTAACCACCTAACCTAATAAACTAACCGCAACAGAAACAAGCCAACACAGCAGAGATAGTGAATACAGCCCTGAGTGGTTGTTCAGTCTGTTGGGCCACGCTGAGGTGCTGACCTAAATTCATAAATGTGCGGTAATGTCCGTAATATATATGCTATCTGTCAGCATTTCTATGGTAACCAGGTAATCAATGCAACTCCCCTTCACCTGAGCGCGGCCATTTTATTAAAGCCAATGAGCAGGACTGTACATCACTGTCACTCTGCGCTCTGGGGCCCCGCATCAATATGGACGCGCAGATTGTGTGTTCTGCATGTGGAGCGCTGACAGAGGACTCCTGCTGACTTTAGTGATTTTTATGTAGGTTATAATAAAAATCAGATTGGCTTGGATACATATTGTGCTTTCTGGGTTTGACACCGTCTCAAAGCAATACAGTAGTCATGTGTTCATTATACCTAAAAAGAAAAAAAAAAAAAACATGACTACAGGTGGAAATTAGCTCTAGTGTTACAGCCTGGCACAATGCTTCACTCCTGTTAAGGTTAATGTAGATTGTGCTCTGTCCCTGTCTCATAAATAAACTAAATAAATTCAGTAAATCCCAACTGTCCTCTAGTTATCTGATGTCTTTAATGGTATATATTTTAAACCTATTGTCTGCATGAGGGTCTAGAACTTGCCTGGGAAATCCAGATGATGTATGAATGTATTTTTCATACAGAGTGAATGTATTTTTCATACAGAGTTATATCAGTTTGGTTCACTCCCTCCATCACATCTGTGCAGACTTGTTTATTTCAGTGACGCATGAAGGAGCTCATTGGTCTCCCATCACTTTGAAATAACATTTCTCACACTTCAGGCCTCAGAGTTTAGTGCTTCGCTCATTGATTCTGCAGATATCAGTCCTCCATGACATTTTCATAAGCAACTACATTTGGTTTGCGCGCATGCCTGTCCATGCTAATCCATCTGTCACCTGTTGATTTGGGGATTTTAGGTTTCAGTTACACCATGGTCAAATTTTTATAGAGCACTTTTCCACCTTTGAGGCTCTGGACTAGGGCCTGCATACATGGTTGCGTCATAGATACACAACAGATAGAAAATATTTAAAGTTTGAAAGTGCGAAAGGTGAAATAGTTATCATAAGGTGAAATAGTTATCGTAAGGAGACTTCAAAGAGAATTCAGTCCACAAGCATGCATGGTGTGTGTTCTTTTACACATAACTACATCTACGGTGCAGTGATACATTTATACATGAGCCACACAAAGAAGTCCAATCTCAATCTCACACATTACAGCTCTTCTGCAAAATCTATGCAAAACATTTCCCATAAACCTCAACAATCCGAAGAATCTCTCCAAGATCTTTGTGCGGCATCAAAACTCACACAAAGCGAAGTGGCCTTGGCGTGCTGATGAATAGACGCACATGTCTCAACAGACTCCAAACATAAGAGGATCCACGGCTCCCGTCACCCGGCTCCCGTCCACAAATGTGATAACTCCAGAGCCGAGGGGGGGAGGAGGGAGATGTCGCCGCGACAACCTTGAAAATGAAGTGATAGTCCGGGCGATTTCGATGCTTGGTTGCACTCGGCTAAAAAAAGGAAGGATAAAAAAAAACTCCACAAGGCCCTGACGCAAATCAAGATGAATGTCGTGTGACGATATCCAGTTGCCTTTAATTTTTGGAGTTGTACGCCGAGAGGGCTTTGAGATAGATGGATCAGAAGGGAAAAAATGGGAATGAAAGTTAATACAATACCTAACAAAGCCCACAGGTGGGGCTTTGATCTCCACACGCCGGGCTGGGGAAAGTGTCTGCCATCGGTGTATTTCTACTCAAGCAGATTTACAATGGAGCATGGCTATAACTTCAACCGGCAGACTAAATAACCACTTTAAGTCCAAGGTAAGAAAATATGGCTACACAGTGGGGTATAGGAAGAGTTTTGGTCAAATTAAAGCTTCTAAAATGGGCTACACAAATCTCATGTCTATTCTGTCATAGTACAGCCTTGGTAAATTCAGACTGAAATCCTATATATAGGATTTTGTGATCTGATCTGAAGGTTGGCGGTTCAAATCCTACTCTCAACATAAGCGTGATTGGTAGACCGATCCACTGACCCACAGGTTGGCTCCCACAGATAGCCACTGTCATTGTGTTTTTGCGTACGCTGGTGTGTGAATGTGCGTGTGAATGGGTGAGCGGTTCCTTGACGTAAAGCGCTTTGAGTGTCTCGAAGCTCTATAAAAATGCGACCATTTAGCGTCACCTCCTTCGCGTCTCCGTCCAATCAGGTGTGTTTATTCTAGTGATGCATGAGGAACAAACATTGTCATTGGTCATCTGTCATTTAGAATAAATTCAAATTTCTCTAACATATTAACCCATTTTTGTGCGTTGTTTCTTCCATCTTGTAATTTTTAGCTTGATTTTTTTACACTAAACTGACATGTTTGTTTTCGTATGCAGAGACAATCCATTCCTCTCATTAGCTGCCCGTCAATCCCACCCATCGGAAATAGAAACTCGCTCAATGCACGTTCGGCGGTTCATGTAATCCAATGCATTGCTACGACTTTTAAGACAGTGAAAATCAGGAACAGTGCCTTTAATAACATATAAAATAAAAATGTAAAAGTTGGTGACATGTTTACTTTATGATTTGTTTAGACTATTGAGACTAAAATAAAAACAGAACTAGTTAATTTTAAACAGTTGCAGTGGTCCAAAGTTCATTCTTCACTTACCTTATATATTCAGAGCATCCTAATTATTCATCAAGAGTTTTCACAACTCTTGTGTGGAGTTGAGGAAATTATAAAGAGTTTTTGCTTTCGTGGTATGAAAAAAAAAAAAAAAAAAAAGACCTTGGGTAAAAATGATATTAAGTATGTATAGTGTGTAATTTATTTTGCAATATGTAAATATTTGTAAAGTTTTGTGATCAATGCACATAAGCAACCACATCATTTTGAAACTATGTAGTGAATGGGGTGGGTTAATATAAGTTTTTCTTCTTTCTTCTTCCCACTCCTTTTTGAGAAAGTTGTTTTACTGTTTATATAAAATGTATAAAATGTAGGTGATTATTGTTTCTCTTTTCACACAAAGTCAAAATAAATACGAATCAAACAATCAATCAGTCAAACCAGTGTGGAGTTTTGCTATGACGGTAAAGCGAACAATGACATGCTAAAAAAAATAAAACAAAGAGAGCTGCTTATACAATATATCTGTACTGGGGCAAATCTTGGTGAAAAAATGAGGTTTTAATGAAAAAAGTGGATTTGATCAGAGGGATAATATTTTATTGCACAAAAAACACAGCTAAACAGAACTTTCTTTGGCATATTTACCTATTGAAAAGTGACATTTGCAAAATAGCTCACACAAAATCCTAAAGTAGATTTTGCAGCATTTGCTCAAAAGTATTGATGCTGAAGAAAACTGAAAGATGTTGGAATAGCAAATACACCAACACTACTTTTATACTGTAATATGTAATGTATTCTTGAAAATCAAACATGACATTTACACATCTCACAGTGTGTATTTGTATGTAGTCACAGATATCACTGCTGAGCTCCTACTCTCAGTTTGATACATGCATGAAATCTTTTGCAGTTAGACTTTTGGTACTCAAAAATAGTATTTTTTTTGCTATTATATTATATTGAAAGCAACAGAGTTTAGGCCAACATAATTTACCACATGATAATTGTAGTATTGAAAATAACAAGGTGAATTCAATTGTGTGTTTGTGAATCAGAGCTGTGTGAAGTGTTCTGAGAAAGAGCCTGAGAACTGCGTGAACTGATGAGAAAAGCTCCAAATGACCTGACCAGCTGTGCCCTTGTCTAGATACATGTTTGAATCAAATGATCAAACTAAGCAGGGTTCAAAAAATGAGCTATAAGGATTGGAAAAAAAAAAAAAAAGTAAATAGCAAGCCTAAGGGTAATTGCCTGTTTTTGCAAATAAACTCAGGGGTGTCCAAACTTTTTTCATCAAGGGCCACATATCTAAACACAGACGAAGCAGAGGGCCAATCGAGGGCCATAGACAGTGAATAATTGAAATGTATGCATGTTTAATACGTTAGAATGAGCTATAGTCCTTTATGTGCTAAGATCCTCAAAACCACACAATAAATATTAAATATTGTCTTATCAAGGTAGAGTTTCAAAAAACCTGCAGTCAAAAGTACTGCTCGAGGTAATTTGGCCCAATTCACCTGGAAGCCTGAGGGCAACATTTGGCCCATGGGCCGTAGTTTGGACATGCCTGCTTTAGATGTAAACTACTTTGTGCAAACTAAACTGCAACTTTTAAAGGTCCTGTATTACACAAAATTGATTATTGTGAGATTTAAGCCATGTTATGATGTTCTTACCTCAAAAATAGACCTGGAGCTGTGTTTTGTTTCATTCACACATGTTTGAGTAACACTTTATTATTAGTCTGTCTACATCTTCAAAGCTGAAAATGCTCTGTTCCACCTTGTGTTGTCATGAAGCTGTAGTTTTCAAGTTAACAGCTGCATTTTACCTTTTGCTCAGTAGAGACTGGCAATTCCAGGGTTGAAATCATCCAAATGATTCTAGTGAAGGTGTGTGGAGTTTAAAAATACAGTGGAGCATTTCCTGTATTACCACATGACATCGCAAGATGGAAAATAGTGTTTTCAGTTTGAGAGAAAAACACAGCCTAAATATGTTTAGTGTTTTAAACATGTGTGAATGAAACAGAACATAACTCCAGGTATGTTTGTGATGAGGAAACAACATTATAACAACAAAATATGGACCCTTTAACTTCAAAATGGCTACCTTGACCCTTTCCAAACTCCATCGAGGTCACGAAAGAAAAAGGTCAGCTCAAACATGAAAACCTGGCCTCCGTACTGTTGTCTCCCTCGAGTATAATGCAGCATGCCTGTTAGCGGGGCCTGCGTGCATTGTAAAGGCCTTATCAGCGCGCGGCACAGGTGGTCTCGTCTCCTTCACTCTCCCATCCATTCCCACTGTCAGCGGAAATCCTCCTTTATCTCCTCCAGTCGAAGCGCTCACTCTGGTTTATGTGTCAGACGTGGATGTACGGGCGGCGGAGGAGAACAGATGCCTTGGTTCAGCCGCGTGCCAGAGCATCACCGGGGCTGATGGACGACGGGATCCGGATCTCCGCGGGTCTACAGCTCAAAGTTCCAGGCATCAGCGTTACTCCGTCTTCATATGTGACAGCAGAACGGATGGCTTTGATAAACAAAACGAGATTCGGCACAATGCAGTTAGACGCTACACCTACGCCATTAGATTTGGTGTCAACAAACAGGGGAATCAGTGAAACGGAGCGTAATGGATTTTGGTGAAGCACGAGCAAATTTTGGAGTTGAAATGATTTTTACTTGAAGGGGAACAAAAAGTGGCATGCTACCTAATTTGCAGCCTGAGGCATTTTTAATAACTACGCCTAATAGCTGGTGTTGTTTTTCTTTATATTTGTAATTATTGTGAATACTGAAAATGGTACATTTGCTATAGAAACAATGGTAAAAGAATTAGAACAACAGAATGCATTTGGTGGAATGAAAACCTTTATAACAATTCAAAGTTGTACTAGGTACAAAATGTAGGGGTAATAACAGTGCATTGCTTTACAATTTCATCTATTATTGACTGACTTCACTCTGTGGTGGTTACTACTGTAGTCACAGCTGCCCGGGGACACACTGACATCCACTCACGACTCAGTGTGGGTCAAGTGTCTTGCTTTAAGGACACAATTTGTTTGCACTAGATCAAGGGTCTCCAACCTGGAGCTCAGGAGCTCCAAGTAGCTCTCCACCCCCTTCCAAAAAACTCCTCAAGGGATTTATGGTTTATACATATGGCGATGAATAACTAAAATTTGATTTATTACCAATGTAAATGTGTCAATTTGATCCCTGACTTTGTACACTAATACGTGGAAAATGGTTTATGTTTTATAGACATTTAACTGTACCCCATCTAAGGCTTGCTTTGGTTATATGATTACACTTATATGTACTAAATTTCTTGCAAACACTAAAAGGAGTCGTTCTCTGGCATTTTTGTTTTTTAAAAGTAGATCACTGGAAGATAAAGGTTGGACGCCCCTGCCCTAGAGCCACTGCCACATCCAAGTATACAGGCCCATCCCTGCTTCATAAATTCAGACTTGTTTTTTAACATTCAAAACATGTAATGTTTTCCCATGCAACTTTGCCCACATAATTGTTGCAGTAGCTCCAGGTGTAAATTGCAGGTATCTTATAGTTTAATACTTTAATATATTAATGCTATCTTCTTTCTTCTGCTACGTGAAATACAAAGCCAAAGAATGTGCACAAAACCTAATAACACATATGATATAGAACCTTAATCTCTCTTGCCTCTTGTGTGTACGTTGGCTCAAGTATGAGTTTCTGTGTGTTGTGTGCACAAGGGCGAGGTGCACACAGGCTAGAAACCCCCGCTCTCTCTCCAGGTGATCTTTGTGAGTGTGCGTTTATGTGCAACTATAAACAGCCTCAGGTTTTCAGGCCGGCCCCAAACCTCTCAGTAAACCACAGGGAGCAAGAAATCGGTTGCTGCCAAACACACAATATTGAACGTACCAAAATAACTCAAGGCAACTTCTGATGTTTATGTACAAAAGGCCAGTAGAGGGCGCAAGAAATCAACCCGTCTGGCGTTATGAGTGAAGAGATTCAGCCGGTTAGGGTTAGATTTGGTTACTGAGCTGACTAAAAGAACATTTGTGAAGGTGTTTTTTGCAGATATTAAGTGTTATACATCATGAGTCAATAGTCGTTGTAAACAGCAATATTGATTTCAAATTTAGAACAATGTTGAATTCCAACAATGAAGAAATAAAATAATAGCAACACATATCGGTGTGCCTCGGATCTCTTTTGATATCTAGTAAATGTTGAATTCCTCTTTAACATGTATGAATCAATCTAATACAACTAAGTGAGTTCATGAAGAGAAAGCATTGTTTTACAAGGTTTGCACATGAAAAATATACTTTTTATCTCCACGCTTTGCTTTGCTGTATTATTGTACATCAAATGAATAGACTTTTACTGCTGCCCGTTAGAGCAGCTGGGTTTTTGAAAAACCTCCAACCACCACCAATCCACCAAAATGCAGGAAAAAATGTCTTTTCTCTTTTTTTTTTTTATCTTGCTTTATCTTTATCATGTTTGGCAGGACCTTGGTGTCACTTACAGGCGTTCCTTACTTTCCAGTGTTATAATTAAAACACTAGACTCTAGACTGCAGAAGTACCATTCAAATGTGGAGAGTAAGTCATGAGCACTTACGTATTGGACTAGAACATATTTTTTTGTCATCTACATAGAGTATGTGTTTGCCTTGGTGTATAATTAACTTGTGATAATTGTAGACTTCTGGTATCTCCTTGGACTACGTCTTTATTATAAATACTGTATAAAAGGGTGTAATCTGGTTGTAGATGCCGTGATTACATAACTAACTAATTAACCTGTTTTAACAGGTTCATAAAACTCGATTTTACGTAATATCTCCCCTTTAAAAACACAGAGGAGCTTGTCAGGATTAGCACCAGATGCAGGTAAGTAATAGGGTCAACTGTAACACCTGCTTGTCTCCATGGAAATGTTAATGGTTTTCTTGACGTCAAATGTATTTCACAGATGTGTTTAAGGCCATACTGAGCCCAGCAGACGTCCTGGACATCTCTGTGGTGACGAGCAGGTTCCAGATCCATCAGAAAAGTTACATAGTGCACCTTTAAACATGTAAGAAAGAAAAAAAAAAAAAAAAAAAAAACCACAACATGATACATTTGTCTAAGAACTAAAAGTTAGCTGCTCCTGGTATTGTGTCTGCATCAGGAGCATCCAGAGTGAACCTAAATGGTACGTTGACATCTTGTGCTAAATCAGTAGGCTACACTGCATTTGCCTTAGACTTTCTTTGTTCTTTCTGAGCATACGAAAAGAACACACTTTACTGTATTATATTTGGGGAGCTGGTCTTCTGGGTATGTGGTGGTAAAAGCACACAGAGTTTTCATCCATTTTATATACAGTCTCCTATTGCAACCTGCTGCCTGTCCGTTGCATCATTCCCAATTCACAGTGGACCAGGTTGTGGGTTCTGCTTGTTTATGGTGGTTGGACAGCCAGGAGAATGTCATGAAAATGTGCTTTATTCGACCGTAAATGCTGGCTGTGTTTGCTTAAATATATGGACCGGTACAAATAGTTCAAACCACTAAATCTTCATGTACTTTCAGCTGTGTTCATTGTGACAATATGTGTATTTATTTTGTTTCCATGGAGACGGTCGGTATTGCTTCGCCTAGAATGTTCCACAGTAGGGCATACCAACTTCCAGGCAATGTAATAACATCTACATAGAGACAAACAGGTATCTGACCCTTCACCGGACCATTGTCCCAAAAGTAGCAGTTAAAAGTAGTTTCGCTTTTACCGGTCGAAGAAAATATCTATACTTACTTTTAGTCATCAAATGCCGAAAACCATTCAAGGACTAGTCTGTGTTCATTCTGTTTCCAATAACCCTATCTCCATTATCCACAATCTTCTCAAATCCTTTTCCTGCCAACATAATGTTATTTCCGAGCTGTGCTTTCTGATGACTGCGTAGATTAGACCAAGTGACTCATGGATGATCTTTTATGCCCCAACTTTTTACACCATTGGGATACATAAGCCCAGAGGCAAACGAAATTGAACCAATCACACAACAATAACGTCCGTGGTAATTCTATATGAGCAGGGTGAGTGGTGAAAAGCACAGTAACGCCAAGAGTCTGAATTACCTGGAAACAAAGTGGAGATGAAGATGTGGTTGGCGAAGGCTCAGACATCAGCGCACGATGGAGTTGTCTTGGAGATGTAGGTTCTTGGTCGATTTCTCCTTATTATGGATTTGTGAGAGATGAGCGGAGAGAAAAATGTGAGGACAGAGTGGTCAGAGGCTTTGTTTCTACTTTTGTTTTTACAAGGAAAATAGACAAAATAATGTGACATTTCATTTCACATTTCATTACTACGTAGTTAATGTAATTATCATTTATTATAATTAAAATATTACACAATTTTATTATGTTTACTCATCAAAAACATGCCTGGAGTTGTGTTTTGCTTCATTCACACGTTTAATACACAAACTCATTTGGCTCATTTCAGCCCTGGAATTGCCAATTTACAAAAGGGAAAGGTAGACAGGGCTTCATGACATCACAAGGTGGAAACAGACAAATAAAGGATTACTCAAACTCCAGGTCTGTTTTTTCATGATGTAACAGTTTTAGAACATGGCCTAAAGTTCACAAGAGACCATTTTGTGTAATATGGGACCTTTAACCATTTTTGCTAAAAAGAACACCTCATTTTCTCTTCAAACTTCATGACATTTATAATTTTGCTTCCTGGTTGGTTGGCAAAAGTTTCAACTACTTACCACATGTAAACCTAAAGCTGTCAGATAGCTGAAATTTGGTAACAATCAATACCAAGTACTTTAGGAGCCAGTATCACCGATCATATTGATATCAAAACCATAACCATATTTGGCATAAAATTTAACATTGTTATAACGCAATCAAATGTTAAACTGCTGCTAAATGTAATAAATCGTGTGGGAAAAATGGGTAAACTAGTATCAGTGCAATACCAATACTCACATTAGTATCAATATATCAGATTATTAGGATCGATCTGCACATCCACCAAATAAAATTATAACTAGAAAACATTCATAACTTGTCATATGCACTCCTTCCCCCTCACTCTCCCCTTTAGTCCTCCAGACAGTTCAGGTGGTTAGTCCCACTTTACCGCTTTGTGATTCGTCATTTTCCGTCATTATACTCGCCTCACATCTGCAGAGAGTAGCATTCGGATTCACAGCGAGTGCTCTTTGAGGAACGCTATGTAATTACAGCTAATTAATACTCACTGATTGTGCAAGTGTTGTTTAAGGTTGCCGCAATTCTTCCGACTTCTTTCACTCCTTTCAAAAAAGCTGTTCTTTTTTTTGTTCAATCTTCTCAGCCAGGTGATCTTGAGACTTTAGCATATTAGCTTTTTTAATGTGTTGAACCGCCAGCGTGAACTTTTTAAAGCCACTTTTTAATTAGCTCTGTTCCTCCGAGTGTGTCTGACTGGATCCTTGCTCTAATTAAATCATTGTGCAGGTATTCAAAGCGTGATATGGCTCCCAGCTGAACGGGCAATGGCAAAAGAACTAAAGGATGAACAATTATCAATACCTCTCTGCATATCATGTGATTTTAATGCATTTATGAGTCTAATTTTAGAAGAACTTAAAGCAAGACTCTGGGCTGTTTGATAAGAACAACTGAATGAAGAGAAGACTTACTTTTTGCCAATTAGACCATGGGTAGAAGTGAAATAGCTCTATATTCTGCTGCGAGATACTGTCTGAGTGGCAGATGTTTTAAAATTGTCAGGAAGTGCAGCAGCCCCCGTGGAAAAAATACATGCTTATTTTAGGGAGCACTATATTTGCGCGTTGTAATTTAAATAAGCTGAAGTAAGGTACACATTATTCACATTATTATTATTATTATTATTATTATTATTATTACGCCATAGCCCCTCTGACTACCACTCACAAACACCATTTTCATACCTTCATGCTTTGCCTAAGGACACAACAACAGTTTTTGATGCCGGTGCCCCAGTGTTTGCCAGATCAGCCCGTCCCTTCTACATTCTGTACAAATCCTGAAATCCAGAACTCCGCCAACAGCTAGTACACCCCAAAGATGGAATCCCACAAGAACAAAAATGCAACGCCATCTACGAAATCCAATGCAAATTATGCAATAAATGGTACACAGGGGAAAAAGGCCGGGCTTTTCACATCCGAAGAAAGGAACACCAGAAGGAATGTGAAAAGGAAACATCAGGGAGACTCACCAGAACACAAAAGGACAAAGCAGAGCAGGAAAACCTAAAATCCACCATATCAGACCAGTGTAAAAGAAATAACCACATTATGGTTTGGGACAGGGCACAGGTCATTTGATCGGAAAACAACAAGTTCAAACGCTGGATCAGGGAGGCCATTGAAATCAGGAAACGAGGCACGGACAGCATCAACCGTGATGACAGCGTGTTTCTCCTTTCACACACCTGGGACACCGTTCTCCAGAGACCACCAGGCGACGGGAGGCGTGGTCAGTCTGAGCGACCTGCCAGGTCAATCAGGCTGACCACGCCTACAGGAAGTAACAACAACTGACCACACCTACAGGAAGTAACAACAGCTGATATACGACACATCACCACCAACACCGGGGACAGTTCTGAAGATGCAGCAGCCGAAACATGTCAACAAGGTAAATACACGTTAAAATAAGAACCCAAAAAGTTAAAGTACATAAGAAGACAAAATGAACATCTTTGGTTTAAATCCTGAAGGGTCTGGAATCGGACTATAGAGAGTGACAAACCTCCGTCCTAATTTGGGATGATCCAACCACAGCCGCTAATTTGTATCTTGTGTTTCTCAAAATGGAAGATTCCTCCATTTGAAAATTCTCATATCATTGAGAACAAAATAACTATACTTTAATCAACTTTGAGTGTTGATTCTGCGCAAATAAACACCAATTCTCAGTCCTCTATATTGTTGTTTTTTTTTTCCTTTTTTTCCTCCTAAACTGCCATGTTAGTTTTATTAGAGAGCATACGCCTCTCTAACCGCCTGTCAATCATGAACTCTGCAATCAGGGAGAAAGGATATGGTTCCAGGCAGACTCGTCTTTGTAAAGTTTTGTAAAAGTGTGTTGTTCTGGCTGGACAGGTAACCCCACTATACACCTGATATTCCCAGTCGGTCTCCCATCCAAGTACTCACCAGACCCAGCCCTGCTTCCCAAATCAGGCTTTATTATGGAGGTTTGTCTCCATAGGACAATTTTTCTCCTGCATTTGACCCATCCTTTATTGCTGCTGAGGCAACCTGTCAGGGGCAGTGCCTGGGGAACTATCTCCAGATCTTGTGCTAGGCTTGGTCAGAATTGTATGAGTCAGTGTGAGTGTGTCTTGCCTAAGGAAACAACAACGGCATTCACTGGATTGTGTGGGAATTGAATTTTCAGTTCAATAGATGATTAATTTACCTCATGCACTACGATGGTCTCTTTGGCAGTAGCTCTGTTGGTTAAGATGTTTGAAGACCCATAACTGTATGAACGTGTTTAAAATATTATCAAAATCCCCCCAGAACAATGAAAAACTAGTTCATTTTAAATAGTTTGCTATGGTCTGAAGTTTTTACTTTTCTTTTGCTTCCTGAACATCCTAATTATTCACAGGGATGACTTTATAAACGCTTTTCACAACCGACCAGAGCAGAGTTTTGCAGTGATGGCAAAGCTAACAACAACTAGCATGCTAATGCACATTTCCTGATAATTAGAAAAGAAAATGCTTTCTAATTAAATGAAGACAATACACAGCAGACCTATTTTGACCCCAAGAGCTGCTTATACAATATATCCCCAGCTGCTTCATGAAGGTCTGTCTCGCACACGACGTTTCATCCAGCGGACTATACACCCGATCCATGGCCCAAAACCGGCAAATATACAGCGTGCCCAGTACTTTCTAATGACATTCTCATCTGGTTGATGCACTGCAGATTGTCTGAGATGATTACATCATATAAACAAAACGCTATAACAGATATGGCTTGGATCCGGATCATATACTGTGTATCTAGTGAAATGTAATCCTAGTTCTACTCCGGCTCCGGTTCATGGCTACTGTAGGTCTACTGTTGCCACCGAAAAGGTTCAGCAAGTCGAGAGCCGTCTCAAAATCCAGGAGGAAATATACCAGAACAAGATGAACAGTGCAAATAGTCCTACACCAAAATCATTGCAGTTCCATCTTAAACAAAATGTGTTGAAATTCATGAAGAACACTTCACTATTCAGACTTGCAGTAACTAAATTCACACTTGTAATGGTACAAACTATTCAAACTTAATGAAATAACATTCATTCATTAATAACAAATCAACCAGGTGGACCAAAATTATACAATACAAAAATAAGTCAATCAAAGTTGTGCAAATATTCTTAAAAGTATAGTAATAGTAAACCTAATTAAAACATAGTAATTATTAGTATATTCTTTTGTATAGTTATTACAATCTTGGAATATATTTTCATGCATTTTAGAGTCCAATATACATGCAATTATATTTCGAGGTTATAATAAAGGTAGTAAAGTTCTTTGCATTCTATAATTGTAAGTTAATCATCCCAACAACACCTTTCACAGTTATACAGGACAGAAACAGGACATTTGTATCTGCGGCTAACCCCAATGAGTGAAGGGAACATGAATTTACTGTATTTTATAGACGGGAATATTTGAAATAGAAGAAGGATTAACAAATATATTTACAGTGTCTTAATTATCTGACAGTGACATGTGGCACTGTCAGTTCCTCCTCTCCATCACTGGCCAGATGTTGCCAGCTTCCATGTCTGCAGGTGTCAGTGTGTTCTAACAGCAGCGCAAAAACATGAAATAAAAATAACTTGGATTAATTAAAAAAAAAAAAAAAAAAAAAACTGCAGTGTGAATTCCAGTGTATTTAAAGTCAGCAACAGGAAAGTAAAAGCATACAGGTGCTAGAAAGCTTATGACACATTTTGGAGTCAAACTGATTTCTTTTATGGTGTGAGTGAGGCTGAGCTCTGGTGTAGAACAGTCTTTAGAAACTATGCTGTGTTGCTTCGGATGACAAGGGGTATAATCACAACAGCAAATAGAGAGTAAAGCAGGGGTCTCCAACCTTTTTCCTCTGTTGAACTTCCTTTACAAAATGAAAATGTCAAAGAGCTGCTCATTTTAGCAGTCGCAAGAAATGGAGTAAATATAAGAGCCTTAGATGTGGTACAGTTTGATGCCTAAAACATTTACAGAACTATTATTCATTTATTAGTGCACAAAGATAGGCATCAGAATGACAGATTTAAAGTTAATTAAATCAAATTTTAGTTATTCATCACAATACGTATGATTCAGAAATCCTTTGGCGAGCTACTTGGATGGGGGTGGAGAGACACTGGCTCCCGAGCTACAGGTTGGAGACCCCTGGAATAAAATGTTTACTTACCAAATAAAGTGCGCTGGACTGGGTGGGAATTAAAAGCTCTCATGTCTTGCTCTACAAGTGACGAAAAACAAAACAATGAGTACATTTAACATCATTTTGATAGACTCAGTTATAAACTAACGCGCTTTAAATCCTTTCACCAGTCACACCCTGAGCGCCTGAGAGAGTGGCAGTTAACTTTAAGATTTTATTTTATTTTAATTTAATTTATCTGTCCAATAAAACACTCACCGTGTTTTTTGGGCATTTTTGTCATTTTTTATATTGTATAAAAAAATGATTTCCCTTGTGGATCAATAAAGTTTGTCTAAGTTTAAGTCTAATGTTGTATTGTCTGGTCTGACTGATATATAATACAGTATATAGGTCTGACCAATATTTACACGTGTTTATATGGAACATAGATAAACATTAGAGACAGATTGTAAAGTTTAAGGGGTTGATTTGCTAAAATTCTGTTTGTATTTTATTATTGTGTATATGAAAGCCAGAATCAGCCGAGACATAACTGATACTTGGGTCTGTACTGGGCCAAGCCACATTTTTCCCAAATACAAATGAAACAAAGGCTGCAAGCCGTTTAAGTTGTTCCACTTTCAAGCTCATCATGTAATCCTTTTCCAATCTTTAGCTCTGTTCCATGCCTGCTTTCATTTTTTAACAATTACATAGGCAACAAATCAAATTCCCCTACTTTCGTCTCTCCCTCCCATGATCGTTTTGCCCTCAGAAGAGCAAAAACATAATTACAGAATGCAGCCGCAACACTTTAACAAAGAAAAACTGTGGAGCGGTGCCTCGTAGGACCATGCGCGGCGAGAGATGGTCCAAGATGTATCTCCGTTAATAAGGTTTCCTCCGTTATCTGCTCACGAATGCCTCTCAAACCCTGCAGCAAGAGAGAGAAGAGATTCTGTAACATTATAAAAGCACATTCTCACATGAGCTTTTCTCTCACACAGAAAACACTCTGTTCCATCTAGGGATGTCGTGTGGTAATACAGGAAGTGCTCCACTGTGTTTTTAAACTTTGTACACCTCCACTAGAATCATTTGGATGATTTCAGCCCTGGACTTGTCATTCTAGACCAAACAAAAAGTTAAAGATAGCTGTTGAAAACTACCACCACATGACATCACAAGGTGGAGCGTAGCATTTTGAGCTTTGGAGACAGACAGGATACATGCATGCAGAATTGTGCTAATATGTACGGATGTAGGTGTGTTTCTGACGGGGTAACGGCATGATAACATAGCTAGAAGAGGGAGCATTACACTTCTTTGGGTATTAACTGCTAACACATAACATTTAGATCACCATATATTTTTTTTATTGTTTTGTGTAGTGGACCAAACAAAAAAAAAAGGGCAAAGACAAGGTATAAAAAAAAATATGTTTAGTAAAGTCAAATAAAAATGTAATTTAACAAAGGCTCAATTTAAGTAAATCATTAACAAAAAGTCAGGCCCAACTGGAGTAACTTAAATCCAACTAAACAGAACAAAAACTAACCCCCAGACAGAGAACAGGTGAGTTTAAATAGATGAGGGCGACTAAACTGAACACAAGAGAGGGGTAAATTACATTAAATAAATAACTAAAGCTACTAACTTAAAGTAACAAAAAGACAAATACTTACAGTATAATACAGAAAACAAGCAATAATAAAGTGACGCCAAACTAACTAACTAAATTAACTAACTAAATAAATTAACAAATGTATTTATTTATTAACTAACTAAATTAACTAGCAAAATTAACTAAATCGTGCTCCCCCCTTTTGTTCAGCATCGATGGTCTCCTCCAAGGGTCCTCTGCCCGGCCCCTCAAACAAAAAAAACAAGTGTAAGTAATAATTCAGACTTATATTAACTAAATGTGTGCACCCAAAATTAGAAAATATAAGTCCAAGTAAAGGATTAAATTCAACTATGTGCTATAATGAAGTCGGGTGGAAAAAGTAAGAGACAATAAACCAGGTAGAGTCGTAAAAGAAGTTCTTTATCTGGCCAGATTTAAGGGAGTTACAAGCAGGAGATACACAGAAGACATGCGAGGATAGAAAAGCAAGCCTCTAAGAGGTCACAGTTCGGTCTTTATATATGTTGGAGAGAAAAAAATAACCAGAGTGTATTACATATATGGAGTTTTGTTACATATATGGAGTATTGGTTGCAACCAAGTGTTTCCACAACTGTTAAAATTAGCTTATGTGAGAACAGGAACAAAATGCATGCTTTCATATAATTGACTTAATGAAAATGTAAATGAAATGAAATACTAACACTGTGGAGTGGTGGCAGACATATCAACCACATTTTGAAAATGCTACATTCGCCAAAAACAATGTATTAACATGTTTAATTAGTTTCACTTTTGTTTTCGTAGATCGCTAAATTACTGAAACATAAATGGATGACATCTAAAATCTCTTCAGGCATGTTTTTGATGCAGGAACTACATTATAGCATGGGAGAAAGCTCAAAAACAACAATTTTGCATAATAAAAATAAATTTACTGTAATATATATGATCTTTAAATGATTTCTTAAATGTATTTTTGAAAGACAAATCCAAAAAAGTAGCACACAGTCCATTTGGCCTGTTTGAGAGAAGTCTTTTAATAAGTAGAGAGTCTTTTAACAAGTGCCAGACAAACAGGAATTGTGAATCGTCGTCGGATCTGGAGCAGGTGTCTCATCACTAAACCCGACACTCGCGCTGCCGTTCTAACACTTTGACTGTCACAATATTAGGAATTTTTAAGAGCAGCTCAAAAGTTTTTGGCTTGTTAAACACGTGTGGTTCATCAGACAGTTGTGGGCTGGATTTGCAGTTGTGTTGATTATTGGGATGGAGTTGTGTTGGCTAAAGAGCACACTATTATCCAGGTTATTTGTGTCTTGCTCTACATGTATCACTCACTACTTGTGCTTTGTTCCGGGTAACTGGAAGGTTGGTTATTTCACACTTAAAAGTTGGCTTTGCAGAGATTTAAAGGTCTTATATTATGCTAAAATGATTCTTGTGAGCTTTAAATCATATTAGAACATACCTGGAGTTGTGTTTTATTATTAGTCTGTCTGCATCTCTAAAGCTCAAATGCTCTATTCCACCTTGTGATGTCATGTAGTGGTAGTTATCAACTATCTTTTACATTTTGTTCAGTAGAGTTTGGCACTTCCATATCTGAAATACCCAACAGGTACACTGATGTTACTTAACAGAAAAGATGGTCTGAGAAAACATAATTGGGGAGATCGTTTACCACGAGAAGAATTCAGTATTCTAGTTTATGCGTTGAATAAGAAATTGTGAAAGTTTCAAGTCTTTATTTTGTCCTGTTTCAGAATTAGACCTGTAGCAGTAGTGAGTTGTGTGAAACTCTCCAGTAAAACAACAGAACAGTGCAGTGTGTGTGTGTTTGAATTCATCAGTGACAACGTTCAGCTGCAGTTACGACGCTTTTCCTTTGTACCACTGAAGAAACTGGTTACTGCAAATTTCACATCAGGATTTCTCAAAAACAAGACCATAAAACTTCAAATAAAACAGGTGTTGTGAAGGTGTCTTAACGCAATTTTGAATTTTGTAGGGCCTTGTTACATCTTGTGATGTCATGTGGTAAGACAGGAAGTTATACCGCATGACATCAAAAGGTCACAAGGGAAAGATTTTGCATAATACCCCTGTTTAAGGTTAACAGGCAGAGTAAAGTGCCTTGCCCAAGGACACAACATCAGAAAATGCTTTGACAAGGTTGGAACCAGCTAACCCTTCAGTTGGTTAGTGATAGTACTAGACTTATTAGTATTATGTGGTTCTTAGCAAGACCCAGTCCTAATCTGTGATGGAGTAGTCCCGTCAGCCCACCGGGGAGGTCATGGTGCCGATATACATGCACACGCACACCGGCATTTCACTTTTATTAGTCCCACTGTGGGGAAATTCCAATGTTGCAACGCACAGTTCAAGAACAGCAGGAAAATGGTAACATGCAATAAAACAAGATAATAGATAATGGCTTAAAAATAATTTAAAAATAGACTTAAAAATAGACTCTAATGTAACACACTGTTTCGGTATATGTGGAGAAAAAGCAGTTTTTCATTGTTAATTGATTTAGGGGAGGAGCCTCGTACTTTAAAACGGGCCTCCCATCTTCACAGAGGCAGTGTGTGTGTTGGGGTTAGAGCCGTGTGCACCACAGGCACCAGCTCCAAAGCTATGGAAAGACTGCTACAGACTGTAAATATATTTTTATCCCATTTTCACTATTTTGCGCACTTCTGTAAATAAAATCACCAACACTATTTTGACTACGTCATATTATTTCGTTTTCGTCAAAAAGAACCCACGACATAATCAGTGAACGCTTAATCCAAAATTCAACTACTAAAAATATATTTCTTCCTTATTTCCATTAATTCATTTGCTTTATTTCGTGTATTCATTCTTATTCCTGCTTTGGTCCTGATTTAGAGCCTTGTTTTATTATTCTTATAGAACCACTGTTGAGGTGGCTTTCTTTTTTGGATTGAGATATTACACCCAGCTCTCCGGGGAAGACATTTGTTTATTGAAGTATTCCCACCGGTGCATGATTGGTGCCCAGACATGTTGGCTGACTGTTTTTCACATTCCAGCACATGTGTGTTAGCTGCCCCCTGTAGGCCGTGTTTGGAGCGTGCGGTGCCCGGCCTCGCAGCGGTTCACAGGGGAGCTCATTTGGCAGAGCTTCCCGTCGCTGGGGACAGTACGGAAGAGGAAGCTAATAAAAGTACTCACAGCCAGAAGACGCGCTCACATCTGCCCCGGCCCTGCTCCAACCACCTCCCCTCACGTCCGTGCGGTTATGTTAGAAGACATTTTAGATCGTTTATTTTTTCAAAGCTATAGCCAAAATATAATAAGGTGACTCTAAAAGAACAATCTTATTGAAGAGGGGTATTAGGCAAAGTCGACCTTTTGGAGCTTTCTACGATTTATTTCCTCAACAAAGCATGCCTGAAGTGGTTTTATAAGTCATCCCTGCAGGTTTGAGTAATCTAGCGATCTCTCCCTGGTAGTACGTTTCTGTCCAATGCTCACAAGCCTAAGTAAACCGAACCTTTTCCATAAATATAACAAAACATCATACCAAACAATACACTACAACTTCACAAACCTGATGCGATGTGCGGTAGTTTCATTAGTAGAATGCATGCGGATAATGCTCTGAACAAGGAGTGACTTAGCACAGAGAGCAAAGGGAGGGCAGGCTCAGACCCTCAAAAATGAAACTGAAACTAATTAAACATTTTAATACAATGTTTCCAGCAAATATGGCATTTTCAAAACAAAATGTAACATAGTGATTTAAATACATTATGTGTTAACAATGAATACCCCACAGAAGTGTATTACCCCGTCTTTAAAGCTGCACTGCGTAACCTTTCTGATAGTCTGCATGCTAAATGGTCACATTTTTATATTTTATTACAGGTGTTTGAACACTGAACATTGACAAGCGCGCTATCATAGTGTGAGTGGGTAATGTGCAGGTGAAGGCCCCTCTTTTTGTCAGTGCAATAAACATCCATAATGAAAAAAAATAAAACATCCATAATGAAACTTTTATTTTGGTCTATTTTTTCAGCTAAAAACGTACACAGAGGAGTTTGAACTTTCAGTGACATACCATCCACTCCTGAACAAATCCTTTTGTGAAAAAAGGATTTGAAATCAGACAATAATGTAAAAACTAAGACTAAGATATTTGTACATGCAAGTACTAAGTTAAAATGCAGCTTGAATTTACCCTGGTAGTTTTTCATTTGCCTAATTTAAATAAGGATAGAGTAGTGTTCTAGTGCTTTGAGGAGCTTGTGAGGGGTTGACCTACATGTGTTTGCAACATCAAGAAAAGCTTTCTCTTGTCCTCCTGGATGTTGATGTTGATGTGCTTCAGGCTGCCTAAGAACCCAAGAGAACCTAACATCAAGAGAAAGATCTTGGCTTCCAGATTGGAACAAAACTGGCTGATTGTACAAGATACATGAGACACACATTTCATACCTGATATGTTTCAGACATCTCTTGGATCCATCCTCACAAGACTTACGTGATGTGTCGTGCTGGTTTTACAAACCTGGTGCCATTCTCCACCCAGAGCACCACCTGCAACTTCTTCAAAACCTCAGGTCTTTGAAAGTTGAAAGGCCCCCATTTCAGGGACCTCTGGTTATCTTAAAACTAGGAAGATGTTCTCAGATGGAAGATTAATGTAAGCCTACATGTTTTTGATTAGATGGCAGAAATCTGAGCTTGTGATCCGCGGCTCAGACTGCACACTGTGCAGCTCTGGTGCAGTGGCTGCAGGAATTCCAAATTATCAAAAGTAATTAAGTAAGAGGAGGTCGGACTGCCCACCGTGCAGTGTGGAGGAACCAGCAGAGGAGAGGCTGTGCTCTGGATTCTGTCTGTTAGGAGTCTGTTCTCCTTTTTGCATGCCTTTTTCTTTAACAAATGGTTAAGTATGGAGTGAACATGTGGTCTTGCGTGTGCAGCTTTACAGGCGGTGACTCTGGTCCTGGTGTCTGCAGAGCAGAACCGGTCAAACTCTGCAGTCACAGCTGGACCGGGTTTAGTCTGAGCGAAGTGTGAGGGAAAACCACCCACACACTGGAGACCTCCACACAGAAAGGTCCTGTCCTGCTTAAGCATTGAAGTTGGGACCTTCTTACTGTGAGGCAAGAGTGCTAGCCATTCAGGCACAATGCTGCTGTTCATCGGTTGTCCTGTTGGAGAAAGTCCTGATCCAAGGAGAGATAGGACCTTTGACTAACTATGTCAAAAAGAATCTGAGCACTCAACATAAGAGGCCACTTCTTAGATCATATTTGTGAATGGGCCTCACACAGATCTTGAAGTCCACTTATTTGTATGTAACTATCCTTAAAAAGCACTAAATCTGTAAGTTCTGTGAGTAATAGTGGTGGGTGTATGAGGGGGCTGACTTTGTCATCTTCTGAACGGCCTTGTGTGCTCTTCAGAAATGATCAGCGCTTCACACTTGTGTTGCTGTCTGCTCCGTCTGTGATCGGCCTCATGCCCACACGCTCACACAGTCCACAGTTCACAAACAGGGAGAGAAAACAGAACTACTGCGCTGCTCGGATCACAGAAGGAGTTCTAAACTGTGTGTGACTACATCTGGACTCCTATTGTTAGAGTGGTTCTTCTAAAGCTGCATTCAGACCACGGCGTCAAGAAATGTGCTGGACACCTCAGACGCCTTTGCATCTGAGTTCAGACGCCCCCGACACCTTAGCTGCGGTCTGCGAGTGCCTTGTTTTCCCGGTCGAGAAATTGGCTTTAGTGTATTTATTATATAAAACCCATTAGCGGAGGTGACCGGTGTAGATTTCTTGTTCTGGTGTTTGTGGCTCCCGGGTCTTCCTCTTTCTTCTCCTTCTTCTGGATAATAGCATTGCTACGTCACTGGATAGTAGCCCCTGAGTGGTTGACAGGGCGACCGACGCCAAATGTTCGGCTTTTTCAACTTCTGACGCCGATGCCCTTGACGCCTGAACGCTCAAGACGAACTGCGTCATCGCCAGATTCTTGCCGTGCTGACGCCTGAACATGCGCCACAAAGACACAGAACGCCCCAGACCCACGTCCACATGGATTTTGCATTTATACTGGATGCCTTGACACCACGGTCTGAATGTAGCTTAATTCATCAAACTCGGAGTAGAGCAGTTGGATCATGAGATTTGATAGACAGCATAGTGCCCAAGCTACGCTATTTTCTCATCTACGTCATAAAGTTGTTTCCTCATCAAAACCATATCTGGAGTTGTGTTTTGTTTCATGCACACATGTTTAACACACAAACTCTGCATATTTCTCTGAAACAGAAAACACTCCGTATGATTTCATGTGGTAATGACAATCTACTGAACAGAAAAAGTTTATGATCTAAAAATAGGTAAAAATCACCACAAAATCCGACCTTTTTGAAAACTGCAGGTGCCCTGTCAGCCGAACACGAGCAGTTTGTGATTACATTGGCGTCGTATTGTTTTCAGTGGTGTTTTATTTTGTAAACGTAAATATTTTGAACTTTATTGTTGTACAACATGTTAATTATTGATTTGAGAAGAATGTAAACAGTAGCAAGGGCAGTACAGCAATATAGTGCATTATTTTAAGATACTTTACTCTGGCCTTATCTTTAGGTCAGTCTTCTTGTTTGGATCGGAGTTGAGAACTGCAGATGTGCAGAGGAGAAAGGATCATCTTCCAGCAGTGGATGGCAAGCCCCAGCCCAAAGAGTAAAATGAACTGGTAGCTTGTAGCCCAACTGTCTACAAACACACTGAACAGTGAATGAACATTTGCAGACAATGAAACAGACACTGAAAAGGACTTAAAGGACTACTATACCCAAGTATACTTTTATTTCATTTTGTTTTTGTTCTTGTAAACCAATATTTGAATCCACTCATAAGTGAAATTGAATACAAATCATTCTTCACTTTAACTCAGAGTGTTGTCAGTGTTGTTAATCCCTCAGGCTCTTTCGTATCTAGAATCTGTCTGAATCTGGCCCATCCTCCCGTTCATTCTGGTACACGAGGTAAAGGCGTGTATAAAAAGGCTACAGAAAGAAGTGCAACATACATCTACATCCTCAAAGCTGTTCCACCTTGTGATGTCATGACGTAATTTTAGGCTTTTCAGCTACCTTTTACCTTTCGTTCAGCAGAAATTGGAAATTCCAGAGCTGAAATTTACAAATGATTCTAGTGAAGGTGTGTGGAGTTTAAAAACACAGTGGAGCACTTCCTGCATTACCACATGACATCACAAGGTGGAACAGAGTGTTTTCTTTCTGAGAGAAGAAGTTTGTGTGTTAAATATGAGTGAATGAAACAAAACACAACTCCAGGTGTGTTTGTGACGAGGAAACATTATAACATAGATCCCTTTAACTGATGTAAAACTAATAGGACAAAAATATTTACCGTAAGTACTATTCCACCAAACCAAGAAATAATTATACAAACATGAAAACTTGCTCTTTGGCCAACGAGCAGGTCCATCTGCTGCTGACTGCCTTTTATTGGGCATGTGCCAAAGCCTCAGCCCTGCCACAAACATAAAACAAGGCAGTGGGCCAGATAGTGGGCTCCGGAGGGACGGACGTGATCACATACCTCTGGCTGCAACAGTAATGTACAATTTCTGTTTCTATGAATTTTATTGACAGTTTAATGTTTTATTTTAGCCATTTAGACCATTTTTTTAAAAGTTACCGCTGCAAACATGCTCACTAACAAGGTGTTTTTTTTTTCTTACCCTAAACTTAAAGTGCCTTTTACAGGTTGGACGAGTCATTTTACTAAAACACAGTTCATCTCAACAAAACAAAGGTGCTTCTTATATTTTATTTGTCAAATAATAATCTCTGTGTGCATTAAAGGAGGTTTGGCTAACAGTACATTATAGTTTTTAGGTAACAATAATGGAATTTCCAGGCATGGTGTCATGATTTACATCCAGGAAGTAAAATCTTAAACTTAAACATTCTTAATCATAAAATATACTGATCTTATGTTTAAAGTATCAGAAAAACATGTTTCTTTTTCAACTTTTTTTTTTTTTTTCCACAAATTACTTCTTGGTTGTTGTAAAACTAATTTATATTTACAAGAGGTTTTATATGACCAAATTAAGTCAAAATTAAAGAATCATAAAAACCCTTTCATACAGTATGTACTTTAATTGCAAATGTAACTTTTCTCGTGGAGATTATCTTGAATATCGTCGATTTGGAAGGTTTTTAACTGCTCAAAAATATTCCTACTGCCATAATATGCATTCTAACCTAAATTATTATGTTTTTTCGTAAATGTTATCACTTCAAACAACCAACCACAGCAGACCGTCACTCCACAGCTTATTATCATTATTTTGTTTGCAAAATAAGAAAATAAAAAACAAGCAACAATTATTACCAAAATTTCTCTTGCTCTAGTAGTACAAATATACTAGTATTGTATAAGCAGCTCTTCAGGTCAAAATAAGTCTGCTCTCTACTGCCTGCATCTAATTATAAAGCGATTTATTGTCCGATAATCAGGAAGTGCATGTTAGTATGCTAGTTGTTAGCTTTACCAAACATTGCACTGGTCTCTGAGAGTTGTGAAAAGCGTTTATAAACTCATGGCAGTGAATAATTAGGCTGCTCTGAACACATAAGGAAGAACTTCAATAAATAAACTATTTAAAATGAACGACTTCTGTTTCTTTTTCACAATTTTCAGATTTGAGTAATAGTTTCAGGATTTAGTTTTAAAAATCAGATACAGCGCCTTAAAATAACTAAATCAATCCGTGCCATTTTGCTCTTGGACTGCAGACTGACAGAGGTGGACTAACCAGTTCTGGGGCTCTAAATGGACACAGCCAGAGTCCGGCCTGCATGTAAACGTTGGCTTTGTGGTCAGATGGCGGGGCCCTCAGGAGCACAGTTCGGCCCCTGACAGGAGGAGATGGATGGTGCAGCTTACACTAACCCTACAGGGGACCACAGCTGCTTCGGTCAACAGTGGGGCTGTGGGAGGTCAGCCCAGGACAAGTGGACAGTGTCTTTTCTGTGGGGTATAAAAACGTACTTAACTTAAAGGGCAGATACAATGTGCTGTTTTCTGATGTGTTATTATGTCGTTTCATCATCACAAACAGAACTGGAGATGTGTTTTGTTTCATTCACACAGACGTGAGGATGAGGAGAGTGAAGGGATGATGAGAGGATGAGGAGAGTGAAGGGGACGATGAGACGATGAGAGGATAAGGAGAGTGAAGGGACGATGAGATGATGAGAGGATAAGGAGAGTGAAGGGATGATGAGATGATGAGAGGATAAGGAGAGTGAAGGGATGATGAGATGATGAGAGGTTGAGGAGAGTGAAGGGACGATGAGATGATGAGAGGATAAGGAGAGTGAAGGGACGATGAGAGGATAAGGAGAGTGAAGGGACGATGAGAGGATGAGGAGAGTGAAGGGGACGACGAGATGATGAGAGGATAAGGAGAGTGAAGGGATGATGAGAGGATGAGGAGAGTGAAGGGACAATGAGATGATGAGAGGATAAGGAGAGTGAAGGGATGATGAGAGGATGAGAAGAGTGAAGGGATGATGAGAGGATAAGGAGAGTGAAGGGGACGATGAGAGGATGAGGAGAGTGAAGGGACGATGAGATGATGAGAGGATAAGGAGAGTGAAGGGATGATGAGATGATGAGAGGATAAGGAGAGTGAAGGGAATGATGAGAGGATGAGGAGAGTGAAGGGGACGATGAGATGATGAGAGGATAAGGAGAGTGAAGGGAATGAAGAGAGGATGAGGAGAGTGAAGGGGATGATGAGAGGATGAGGAGAGTGAAGGAGACGATGAGAGGATGAGGAGACTGAAGGGATAATGAGAGGATGAGAAGAGTGAAGGAGACGATGAGAGGATGAGGAGACTGAAGGGATAATGAGAGGATGAGAAGAGTGAAGGAGACGATGAGAGGATGAGGAGAGTGAAGGGGATGCTGAGAGGAGGAGAAGCTGAGATTACATTTTCGGCAGCAGCAACAGTGAAACAAACACAATAACACAGCAGTCCGTCCTCTTGCATTCATCAGCTATAGTGACGCGTTGTACAGATGTATGGCGTGTGGGACAAATGACTTCCAGAGTGTGTCCGTGGCGCAGGACAGGAACAACAGCCTGTTCCCAAAGGTGCTCTCCTGTCCGGTGATGTTGCTGTGCAGAGGCACTGTGGGTTCTCTAGGACGGACAGGAGTTTGTTTAGGGCCCTCTTCTCAGCCACAGATGTGAGTGAGTCAAGCTCTGCACCTACTACAGATCCAGCCTTCCTCACCAGCTCATCCAACCACACAGCGTCCTTCTTCCTTCTTCCTGACGCTTCCTCCCCAGCAGACCACATGACTTCTGTTCAAAAGTACAGAACTGATCATTTTTTACTTATATAGGTATTCTTTCAAAACATACAGTATTTAGATCACTGTGTTACATTTTATTGTTTTGAAAATACTATATTGGCCGAAAACAATGTATTAACATGGAGTTTCACTTTAGTTTTTTGGCTCTCCGATCTGTCTCCCCTCCCTTTGCTCCCAGCGTTAAGTCACTCCCCCCTCATAGCACTATGACAACACAATCAGCATGCATCCCGCTAATGAAACTACTGCGCAAAGCACCAAGTTTTATCAAGTTTTTGTGTACAGTTTTGTATCATGCTTTTGTATATTAATGGAGAGGGTTAGGAGGGGATTAAAAAAACAAAACAAAACATTATTTCGTGTAAATTACTGCTTAAAACATCACATTTTTAAATTGTTTCTAAATAAATGTTTTAATCTGCAAGGGTGATGTTGACAATGACCAAATTTCACCTGCAGAGGGCATCAGAGTGACGATACAATTGATATAAATAAAACATAAGTCATACACAGCTGTCCAAGAGTATCATGTGTTTTAAGAGGCACTGCGTTTGCATTGAATCGAAACTGCATTCAGGTCACGTCCTCTATGAACCTTCTACACTGTGGCTCTTTCACTGCTGCAAACAAAGTGCCCATTACTCCACACAGAGGATACTCCCTGGGCCTAGTTTGTGCTGTGCTCCCATTGTCCAGGGTGCAGCCGGGAAATATATTTAGGCATACACCACCTAAATGAATGAGCTACAAGAGGCTATCTGTGACCTGCAGAGTTTAACCTTGTTCAATGGAGAAAATAGGGCTAGATTTGGGTACCGTGTTCTTGTTCCTGAAACAGCAGAAACCCAAGGGACCAGAGCTAGGAACTAAAGTTACCGGGGACGTTAAATGAGAGCGCACACAGGAGGTACTGCGCCTGGGTACAGAGCTTTTCTTCACTGGGGGCTGAATATTGAAGCATTTGCAGTCAATAAAGAGTGAGACATTCAGGCGCATTTCACAAAGCCGCCATATCTTTAGTCATTTGTATCTTAATGCAATGTGATTTTATCGGGATTATACAGATAGAATTAAAAGTGCATTGTGTAACTTTTCTGGTGGAGGGTCTGTCATTTTTCCATGGAAATGCTATTGCTTTGTCTGGAATGTTTCACAATTTGGTATTAAACCTTTCTATCTTCATGGAGAACAAACCAGACCAAGTTACAGGTCAGATCTGGGGAGAGGCGGCCCCGCTCACAGTCAGAATGCCTGTTTTTCTTGGTATTTTTGAGCTATAAAACCACCTGTAATTTAACAAATGTAAGACAGAGCTGTTTAATGTCGTACTGTGAAACATTCCAGGCAGAGCAATGACATGCCCATAGAAACAAGCAGGTGAAACAAGAAGGAAAAAGAAAGGGGGAAAAAAAAAAAAAAAAAGTTCATGTGGAGCTCAGGTAGGGGGGTCACCATAAGCTCGGGTTTGGGTTTTTTGGGGGTTTTTTTGGGGGGTGGGGGGTAATAAAAATGTAATTTGATTTTGTCTGATTACAAATAAAAAATTGGGGGGAAAAATCGCCAAAAAAAGAAACAAGCAGGCGACGGATCCTCCACCAGAAAAGTTACACAATGCACATTTTTGTCTGCTGTGGTTGCCATGGTTGTGGTTGGCTGCTCTTGTGGCTGACTGGCTGTCACACTGAGCAGTTGTTAAACTTATTTTTTTATGTTACTTAGCTAATAGTTAATAGATATTTTTACCAATCTAAAGGCTGCCACACACTACAGGACAATTTGCCTGATTTTGGCTGTGATTTGCTTCAGGGAGGAGTGATCCGACTTTTTGTTTTCGTGTGCGATTTTGAAACCGCTGCGCTCCTCGTGTGTGTGTGTGCGTGTGTGTGTGTGTGTGTGTGTGTACGTGTGTGTGTGTGCGCGTGTGTGGTGTCAGTGTGACTCTGAGCTGCTCTGTCCAATCGTTACCACCAAACATCAGCAACGTTACAACAACCACCAAAAAAAAAAACAGAGTGTCAGGAGCAGACGGAGTGACAGACACAGAGGTGCAAGATACAAACTCAGGAAATAGCAAAAATAATTATTGCTCACCTCCTGTAAATCTGTAAATTTAAAATGCAGCAGCTCATCCACATTCTCTACAGAATTTGTCCTTTGCAAATAATGACCCCATGACTCTACTTCCTGTGTACTTTATCTCCAGCCTTGTGTTTCTGTGCATTAAAATCATGTCTCTGAAATATTGCACCACATTTCACAAATAATAATACCACAGTTGTGGCTTGTATCTAAACTAAAAGTCTCAAAGTGAGTGGTTTTACTCTAAACAGGAAACAGCTGACGCGATCGTGCTCACAACTGTGTAGCCTGTGGTCCGCAGCCATATCTCACAAGTCTTTGCGATCGCAGATTTAAAATCAGTGATGTGCGCTTTTTGTTGCACGTTTAAAAATCGTCTAAGACCGAAAAACCCTGCAGTGTGTGATGGCCTTAAGGCTGGTTTATAGTCCAGTTACTCTTTACGTTACATAAAGGTGCATTGCGTAACTTTTCTGTCAGTTGTTGTTGTTATTGCTTTGTCTAGAATGTTCCATGGTAGAGATTAAACCTATTATCAAATTAAATCTGTGAGAATTATTGCATTTTTGAGCAATAGAAACACCTGTAATGAATAAATGCTTGATAAATGTGTTTGGAACATTCCAGGAAAACCATTAACATCTCCATGGAGACAACCAGATGACGGACCAGAAAAGTTGCACAATGCACCTTTAAGTAGTAAAAATTTCTTGTACTTCTTTGTACTTCTACTTCCGTAATAGTATTTCCTGCTGGCGTTTGAATAGTAGGAAAAAACACATTTAAGGAGAGACCTCACTTGCGGAATGCATCAATGAATATTTTTTTTTCTGAAGTGCTAAACAAATACTTCTCCCTCCTCTGGGATTGTGTGGCTTTTATTGTTTAATACACAATTCACAGAAAGCTCTCCCATGAGGCCCCATTCCCACACACTCATGGAATCCCCTCACTGGAGCCCGTATTAAACTTTGATGAGGTTTGGCTTTGAAATGTTAACCCAGCACACTTCTAATTATATACACGTTACATAAGCCCCGCAGCAGTGGGTAATATGTCTTCACCTGCACATCCCGGACCTGGTCACGTGTTGCTTTGAAGTCATTAAAGTTAAAGTACATATGACAGGTTTTCATGTATTTCTAATCATGTCATGGTGCTGGTGGTAAAGTATACGTGTTAAAGGGCCTGTATTGCTCTATTTTCTGATCTATGTTCTAATGTTTCCTCATCACCAACGCACCTGGAGTTGTGTTTTGTTTCATTCACACATGTTTAACACACAAATCTGCATATTTAGGCTGAGTTCTTCTCAGATGGAAAACACTTCCACCTTGTGACGACATGTGCTCTACTGTATTTCTAGAATCATTTGTATAATTTCAGCCCTGGAATTGCCCATCTCTACTGAACCAAAGGTAAAAGTAGCTGTTAACTTGAAAACTACCGCTTCATGACATCACAAGGTGCAGCAGAGCATTTTGAGCTTTGGAGATGTAGACAGAGTAATAATAAAGGGTTACTCAAACATGTGCGAATGAAACAAAACACAACTCCAGGTCTGTTTGTGACGAGAAACAACATTATACCATAGATCAGAAAACAGAGTAATGTAGGTCCTTTAAAAGCTTAAGTACAATTGAATCGCCTTGGTAGATTTAAAGGACACACACAGTAATTTGCAAAATGTCCAAAGCAAACTCATTGTGTTTAAATGGCTAATCTTTATGTAATGAGGCAGGGACTGTTATTAAAAGTTACCCAAAAATGAGCGTGAGTCATGATTTAGCAGCTGCAGTGTAAGACTCATGGGAGACACCAGACCTTGTGCTGTAACCAGGGTAAGGAGGGCGAAGAGGGAAACCAAAGAAGCATCTGGAGCAAATTCATTCAGGCAGAAAATGAAAACTAGTCATACATGACAGTAGCTCAGGTGGTGGAGTGTTTGTACACTGATTTGAAGGTTGCCAGTTCAAATCTTCTCACAGCTCTGATGGTAGAGTAGTTGAATAGTCGCCCACAGGGAGGCAATGTGCAGTGCTTCTCTGATTAGATATTTTGTGTATCAAAGTCTATTCTAATTTACCTTAATTTTAAATGTGCAACTTTTCTGGTGGAGAGTTTGCTACCTGCTTGTCTCCATGAGAATGTTATTGCTTTGCCTAGAATGTTCCTCATCATAGCATTACATTTTCTATCTTCCATTTGTTCAGTTATAAACGTTTTTATTGCAGAATAGCTTCAATGAGGTCGCCTTTCCACAGATCTGACCTGGTGCCTACATCCGCTCATCTCCATGAAGATAGCTCTATTTAAAGCCATACTGTGAAGCAATATTGTCTTCATGGAGACAAGCAGGTGGCTGACCCTCCACGAGAAAAGTTACACAGTGCACCTTTAATGCATACCATTATTTCAGCGTAATCATAGTTTATATTTTATACTATTATTATTTATTGTTTCATGTTGCACCTTTCTGACGAAGCCAATTCCAACTGGACAAAAGTTTTTTTGGTCGAATACGTTTCGCAGCTCATCCAAGCTGCTTCTTTAGTTCTGGTCAGATACTGGTGGACACCGCCTTATATCTGCCTGAAGGGAGGAGCTGCAGTTTCTGTTAGTTAGTTAGTCGTTGCATATTCAATAGGCCTTTGTCCAGCTGACAAACTGAATTTCTCCTTTTGCCATAGAATGAAAAAAAGGCAATTTCCCTGTTTCCCATATACATAAGACACACACCTGTTACAAATACATCTCGATTTATTTCACATAAATTTTTAAACTTTAACTTTTTTGATTTTTTTTTTTTTCCACAATCTAAATGATTCAAACAACAAAATGAGAAACTACCACAACAAAGTTAATTTTTCCTACCAGGGGAAAATTATGCAAATGTCACAAGTAAAATTGACACATGTAGTTTACCAACCAGTAACGGTACAGTCAAAGGAATTGAAAAGACAAAAAAAGAGGACGAGAAGGTGTATCGTGTGGGTACTTCAACCAGCAACGGGTCACTGGTATATAGATCCAAAAGTTATACGCATCCTGAACAGCGTTGGCAAGATTTTAAAAAGAATTCTCAACTCCTTTACATATAAATTACCTTTTTCTATATTTTCATCGATAAATAATATATATTTATTCATATCTATAGGTCAATTGGGAGATAGGGACAGAGAACCATCTGTAGAAGCCCTTTCCGGTATCGTTGGAAAAGTCAACAATGATCACCAATTTTGGCTAATGCATCCCATATATTGCTATGAAGGTATTTTGAATGTTGCACGTACATGTACATAACAAAGCATTAGGTACGCATATGCAAAGTACTAAACATGGGGGTTTATGGTTTGTTCTGTTGATCGGTTGGGTGAATTAGCATGGCGCAAGGCTAAACAAAGTAGGTTAATAGTTAGATACAAATTTTTGCCTGTACATGGTTGAGTCCAGAGATCCCATCCCAAAAAAATTTCTTTTTTTGGGCATATAAATTTTAATATATCAATTTCAAAGCTCATAACTGACACCTATTCACGGTAGGTCCTTTGTGGTAAAAGTTCCATTGCTGCTTATCTGTTGAAAATAGCCAAATGGCAGTTGTTTAAAAGTATGTCCAACTGGCTATTTTATATCTCCACTTGTGCGAAAAGTATTGTTAATATCCATCGGTTTCGGATACAGTCTTTTCTGTGAAGTCCACCTTAGTTAAACTTTTTTCCATCCAGAAGTTCAGTAATCTGATTTGAACAAAAAAATACATTGTACTGTACTTTGGGCTTTGTTAAAATCCACAGTTATAAAATAAAGTCACATCATTTTCATGTTGAATCGACGCCCGGCGGCTTGCCCCTCCGCCGAATCCACGTTGGTCCCGTTGGACTTCGAACGTGGAACATACTCAACGTCAATGTTATTTTTATGCTTTCCTTTCCCTCTGCTCCACACGAAGAGGAGGAGGAAACAAAACAAAACCACTCCCAGGAACGTAAAACACCCCATGGCTGTCGACACCAGAATAGTCTTTAGGTCCAACCCTAAGGTGATGCTGCTGGTCGCGTTGGTGGTGGAGTTGCTAGGGTCCGTGTAGTAGAGGGTCCTGTTTGCGTACAAGGAACCAAGGCTCTTCACAGCTAAGGAGGTCATGAGGGTGTCATTCCCTGCGGTGTTGGATGCTAGGCAAAGGTACACGCCACTATCCTGTATCTCCGCTGATTTGATCTCCAGAGTGCCATTATTGTGGACTGTAACCCTCCCATGATTCCTACTTGTCAAGACTCTCCTCCGCGGGGAAAGCCAAGATATTATGGGTCTCGGTGTCCCTTCGGCGCTGCAGCGTAGGATAGCTTGCTGGCCCTCATCAACTGTAACCGTTTGCGTTTTATTCTCCCGGATTTTTGGCTTAGTGCACGTTACATAATAAGACAGCAACGTTTCCTTAAATTCCTTAAAAGGGCGTCCTCGGATTCCCTCTGGCGTGCTGCATTCTGGTTGTGATTCTCCGAAGAAGATAGAATGTCTTTTCTGTAGTATCCACATGAGACGGCAATCGCACACCAAGGGGTTGTTATCGATCAAAAGGACTTCAAGGGTCTCCGGAGATTGGAAAACTCCCTTCTCCAATGTGTCTAGCCGGTTGTGAGAGACATTGAGGACTTTAAGTTGTCGCAGTCCTTGGAATGCGTAAGGTTCTATCGCGGTAAGCTGTGCCCCAACCAGGTGTAACTCCCGAAGGCGAACCAACTCGGAAAGCATCCCGCCTTCAATATGTCGAATTCGGTTGTAGGATAAGTTAAGGTGGGTTAGGAATGGAAGGTGTTTCAAAGCTTGATATGGAAAAGATGACAAGTTGGTGTTGGTAATAAACAGCGTGGTAAGGTTGAGACCATGCAACGTATTGGCTGGAACGTGATCCAGGGAAGGCCAGTTGTCGATTTCCAAATGCCGCAGTCGAAATAGCTTCTTGAAGGAGTAGGGATGCAAAGTACTGATGCTGAGGTAACGAAGATGAAGGCTGACCAGGTTGTGCAGGTGGGAAAGCGCTTCGGTCGGTACAACGGTCAAATTGCACCTCTCCAAGGTAAGAATCTCCAAACTCATGAGTCCACTAAACGCACGGTGTGAAATGTAGACCAGATCATTGTCGCCAACTTCCAAAAACTTTAGATTGTGCAGGTCCTGGAACATGTAATCCAACAGTATGACGATTTTGTTATCGCTTATATCCAACCGGGTCAGATTGGTCAGTGCCGCAAAGACACCCAAAGGAATGAGCTTGATTCGATTGCTCTTCAGACTGAGGGAGTGCATGTTATACAACGAGTTAAAAGCTCCCGGTTCCACGTAACTGATAATATTCCCACTGAGGTCCAACTCCTCCAACCCAGGAAAGTTCATGAAGTCATCTGGGTTGATCATGGTCAGCTTGTTCTTGCTGAGGTCCAGGATCCTTGTTTCCGTGGGGATGCCGTCAGGTATGGTGGGCATCCTCTTGCGGTGGCAGACGACGGCCTTGGTTTGGGCGGAGCACTCGCAGCGTGAGGGGCATCCCAGCGCCGAGCCCACGAACACAGCCACCAGGGCCAGTCCCAGGAATGGTTGCCAACATGAGACGACTGTGTGCAGCATGACTTTGCTAAAGCAGTCGACCATTCTGTCACGGTTCTGCAAGAGACACAAAGAAGAGATACACATTTGTTAGTGAGGGACACGGTTACGTTAGAGGCTGAGTGGCAACACTCATGCCTCACAGCAAGAAGGTTACGGGTTCGATCCCCGGGTCGCCCGGGCCTTTCTGTGTGGAGTTTGCATGTTTCCTCCCCGTGTCTGGATGGGTTTCCTCCGGGTACTCCGGTTTCCCCCCATCAACCAAAAACATGCAACACCCCTATGAACAGTACAATCAAGGACCATCAAGGAATCCCTCCCTCCTGTGGGCTCACCACCTGCAGAGGGGTTCATAGGGGTCTGGGTCTGGTGCACAGAGTAATGGGCAGTGTGCTGCCCCCACGACCCAGCCGGATTAAGCGGGAGAAAATGGATGGATGGATGGATGGTTACGTTAGAGGTGATATTTGCATGCTTGAAACACTGCATACAAACAATATCTATGGACTCTGATAATTAATTGGATTTTGTGTATTTTAGAAGATAATGATGAAACTGAAAATGAAAATTACATTTACATAGTGTTAATGAATTTTAAATGCTTAATGATGAGTTGGATAGTTGTGACTTTTAGGAGGCATTGGTAATGATGAAATATTGTTGTTTATGTAAATAAGATGTTCAGTGTCTTCTATTTCTACCTGCCCAAGGAATGGAGAAAACATGTGCACTGTCCTTGTTTTAAATAAATAAAATACATCTACATGCCACTAAATTATTTTCTTTATTTATTGTTTAAATTGTTCTAAAAATATTTAGTGAAACCAGCCAATCAAGATTTTTAGATTTTATTTGACCTAATTCCCATATTGCTCATGGGTTATCACAACTGCTTCAAGGATGGCAAAAAGGACGTACAAAGCATTTGTTGCTACCTATGTAGTGCGGCAGTGTATATTTTTCGTAACAGTTCAAAATAAAATCCTTATTACACTATTTCAAAACACAAAGAAGCAAATTAATTAATTAAAATAAAGTTGGTAACTTTCTGGAAGTGGAACGTCCCCTGCATGATTCCATGGAAACAGAATATACTATGTACTTCAGGACATTCTCCATCTATCTAAATTCTGTGGAATATTACAGCCATATATTTTCATGGAAACAAGCATGAGGAGTATAGGATAGATTTGTGGAGATGCAGGCCTGACCAGATTAAGGGCGCATGTTTTGCAAGGTTTTTCAAAGCAACAAAAACAACCAAAAACTGCCTTTATTTTTGTCTATGTATTTAAAAGATTACATACTGTGACTTTAAACCCAACAAATTACAACTAACACTAACTCCTAAAATTTGTGTAACTACAAAATTATTCAGATTCACTTTTGCAAGTGCATTTTTTTTCACAGTGTCAGTCACAGTGTCCAGAAAATCACTACATGTGCACTACCAGTCAACACCCTCTTATACAATGTGTTTTTTTCTACACTACATTTTATATACATACAGAAGACATCAAATATATGGAGCAGGATATATAGAATTATGAAGTAAAGAAGGAACAAAAAAACCCTTGGCCTTCTCAGTGAGCTTCTTGATGAAGTTTCCTGAAATAGTTTCACTGATCCATCAGGGTGAGGAAATGGCAAGAGCGTACTGTCTGTTATATTCTATGTGTCCATTCATAGACTTGATGCCATCAGTGAGAATCTACCATGGAAACAAAAGTGGTAATAAAGAAGAAACACAAAAAGTGTGTCTGTGAAAAAGTGTGTCTGAACTTTTCATTGGTAGTGTATGTATATAAGAAAGCAATATGGCAAGAAACTTGACTACACCAGGGAGCAATATTTTTCTTTATTTCCTTCTAGTAAATAACATTAAGCTGGGATTCCTATTTTTCACTTATAGAATTCACAGTCTCCACCTGCATACTCTGCATAAATTTCCATTAAGAACCAGCCTCTCTGAAATCCATTTATGAATTGTGTTTTTCTCTTGTGTAGTCTACCGCTTTCTCATATGGATGACACAGGAGGGAGTGGAGGATGAGGGAAGGCAGGCTGAAATTTGAATGCGTACTCTGTCACAGGTTGCAAAGACTGCACAAGCAGGTCTGGCTCATTTGGTGTGTCATGAGCTGTGCTAAATTTAAACAATGAGACAAATAATCCTAATTTCTCCCCGGGCCTTCAATCTGATCATGGATTATGGAGGGAAAAGCATGTAAGGACAAACAACCTTGTAAAAACTAAACTAAAAGGTTTTTGGACCGTGACAAATATATTACAGAACAAAATGAAACAGGACAACAGTGGAATTTCAAAATGGATGCATTTTTCTTTCATTCTTGTATTGATTGAGTTGATATGACATCACAAAGACCCCGTACCCAATTTTTCCCTTGTATTTAAGCAAAATATGTCTTGCCCAGTACTAGGGCTGAACGATCTATCATTTTAGACCAAAAATCGCGATCTCAGACAACACGATTTTGGGATCGTTAAAGCCACGTTTTTTTGCAGCGCTCCTAACTGACCCAGGTTTTGTTTCGTCAACTATTTCACACATGAACGTCGCCTCCCTGCTGCGCTGCTGAGCTCACCAATCAGAAGCGGCAGCACAAATCACGTGTTCTCGACTCCAGCTCACCAATCAGAAGCGACAGCACAGGTCACGTCTTCTCGACTCCAATCAGTGTAGCTGGTCATCAGTTTCAGAAATGGCTTTAGCGGGACCAGAATTGGAGTCTGGGGTTTTGAACCCAAAGAAAAACAGCACGTCGGTTATTTTTCAGTATTTCGGGTTTGAGGCTGCAGACGAACATCAGAAACAGGTGCTGTGCAAAACATGTCGTGCTAAAGTTGCCACATCCAGTGGAAACACGACCAATTTAAACCGCTATACGCGCATTTGCATGACGAGTGCACGGTGAGAAAGTCCAGTGAAACGTCTAGGGCAGGGGTCGGCGGGTAGGGTCCACTAGTCCGAGGGTCCACTAGTCCGAGAGTCCACTAGTCCGAGTTTTAAAGGTGTTTAAAGGGGATAGATCAAGGTAAGTAGACACTAAAAACAGATTGATACCCTGGTGGACTAAATTCAGATTGTGGATTCATAAACACAGATTCATGGCCACGGAGTCAATGCCAAGAATAACTAGAAGGGCACTCGAAGAGCGCAGGTCCCATGAAAGCCACGTAATGTGACAGGAGTATACTGAGGCCAATAAATCCCTGTTCAAATAAGACCAAGACGTCAAAACAACTCTTGGTACGTTTCATAACATCTATTACTCTCGAAATATACAGCCAAAAGCTCGGACTAGTGGACCCTCGGACTAGTGGGTAGTTTCCGGGTCGGCAACTCCACTACAGCTCTTAACGCGAGTCTTAAGAGAATTATTTACACCTTTCAGTCTTTTCATCACAACAGTAGCAACATAAATAAAGTGCATGAGTGAAATAAAGAACTGCGCTGCACACGTACCGACCTGCCGACGTATAATCTCTGAAAAGTTTAACATGAACCATCTCCAACACGATAGAAGCACAGAACAGACTCACCATAGGCAGAACATCCCTCAGTCACAGAAAGAACACGCATATTCCACTGAGTCCTGCCCTTTAGTCCGACAGAAGCTGACGGCATCAGGGGCACAAGGAGCAGCTGTTTTTTCAGCGCTTATAGTTTATGCAAATTAGCCATGTGGTTTTAAGTTTCGCTTCTGTAAAACGTAAACAAATGTGCGCAAAGCTGCATTAAACACATTATTATTTGAGTCCTCCTCATAGGAAATAAAAAGCCAAACTTAAATTATCCACCCGCAGAACCAAAAATGCGTCTGTTTCTGTGTTCTGTCATCGTTTTATCGCGTGTACATTGCGTACCAGTCTCGGCTTTGACGCATGTTTTGAGCGACAAAAATATTAAAAACATTTTATTTAAATGTTACAAGATTACCATTATCTACAATTTTAGATTTACATTTAAAAACGAACAAACTAAAATAAAAATACAATGTAATTAAATACTTATTATTATTTTCCAAAGTCACAGGGAGCCACGATAGAACGATGAAAGAGCCACATGCGTTTTCATTCTTGCATTACAGTTATGGAATTTAGTGTTTGAATGGTATGATGTAAGTTTCTCTGATGCTTGCAAATGTTCATGTGCACTGAAAAAATCGTGGATAAAATCGAAATCGCAATTTTTGCCAGAAAAATCGCAGTTCAATTTTTTCTTAAAATCGTTCAGCCCTACTCAGTACAGATATACTCACTGTGGGCTGAGTCTTGGACAGGATCGCACTGCCAACCAAAAGGAGGGTTTGCATAGTGCTCAGGAGAGATCCCAAGATTACTCAAACATTACTTAAGCCATGTTTTGATGAGGGAACAACGTTATAACATGGAAAGCTCCATAAAGTCGATTTCACATAATCCCCCCCCCCCCTTTAAGCCAGTGTATGCAGACAGTGACAGGTAAAGTGTCTTGCCCAAGTACACAACATAAGTATCTACACACTAAACCTTGTTAAACAGTTTTGACTGCTAATCTACACTACACAAAGTTATTCTGCAAAATAAGTTATGTTCTATGTAGGGCTGAACGATCTATTGTTTTAGACCGAAAATCGCGATCTCAGACAACACGATTTTGGGATCGTTAAAGCCACGTTTTTTTGCAGCGCTCCTGACTGACCCAGGTTTTGTTTCATCAACTATTTCACACATGTACGTTGCCTCCCTGCCGCGCTGCTGAGCTCACCAATCAGAAGCGGCAGCACAGGTCACGTGTTCTCGACTCCAGCTCACCAATCAGAAGCGGCAGCACAGGTCACGTGTTCTCGACTCCAATTAGTGTAGCCGGTCATCAATTTCAGAAATGGCTTTAGCGGGACCAGAATTGGAGTCTGGGGTTTTAAACCCAAAGAAAAACAGCATGTCGGTCATTTTTCAATATTTCGGGTTTGAGGCTGCAGACGAACATCAGAAACAGGTGCTGTGCAAAACATGCCACATCCAGTGGAAACACGACCAATTTATACCACCATACGCGCATTTGCATGACCAGTGCACGGCGAGAAAGTCCAGTGAAACGTCTAGTGAAAGTGAAACTCGGGCCAAACAGACTACAATTACAGCTTCTTTGGCCAGTGTAACTCCGTATGAAGAAGTAGCCGAACACAATGTAATTAAATACTTATTATTATTTTCCAAAGTCACAGGGAGCCACGATAGAACGATGAAAGAGCCACATGCGTTTTCATTCTTGCATTACAGTTATGGAATTTAGTGTTTAAATGGTATGATGTAAGTTTCTGTGATGCTTGCGAATGTTCATGTGCATTGAAAAAAATTGTGAATGAAATCGAAATCGCCATATCTGCCAGAAAAATCGCAATTCAATTTTTTCTGAAAATCGTTCAGCCCTAGTTCTATGTATTTGAAAGAAACTCACAAACCCTTCATTTACAGACAACAATAATGATTTATTTTAATCAGCAAATTGAGTATTTTTTTTTTTTTTTCTCATTCACAGTAGCACCACCTTTTCCACAGCCACAGATAAATCATTGAGAATCCATACATTTGCACTGGTTGCGTCAATACATTCCATTAGCTTTAGTATTAAACATATCCAGATGGTAGCGCACTGGTCCAATCCATTTAACAGTATGCGCCAACTTTGGTATGCCAATATTGGATTTCAAAATGTCTTCTATAATCATTCAACACACTCTTTAGTCTCTTTATTTCCATTTTGCCAATTGTAAAGATTTCACAGTGTTTTAGTGACTCTTGGCGTTCCTTAGCCCCGGCTTGCCATTTAAAGTTTATTGCTTATGCACCATATGGCTCGACTTGTCTCACTGGCAAGGGTGTGTAAGTTTGTGAAATAGCTTTTTAATAGTTCTAACTGAGGCAATGAACTTTCCGCTTTATGAGTGGTAAGCTGTGTTCATCTTTTTAATTCAGCATTGCCCGTCTTTTGTAATGTACAATATTAAAACTACTATCGAAACTAGGTACTGATTTGAGCAGGAATCAATACTAAAAAAGTCACATTCACAGGACAGAAATGAACCTTTCCTGAATAGATTTAGAATGATCTTGAGCTGAATCAGAACAAGTATAAGAGCACATAGACTAGTATATGTCCCTGGACCTGGTTTAGACCTGGTTTAGACCTGGACCACTATGGAACCTGCCTGAACCACTGAGGATTACACAGATATAAGACCACATGGGAATAGACAAAAAAGTACTGTTATTTACTGTTAAAAATCAGGTTCTATTGTCTAAATAAAGAGTACTGAGTATCAAGTCTATTCCTTAGCATCAAAATCAAGTTTGAAATTTTAGTATCGTGACACCACGAAGGGCTGCAACATTCAATCAAAAAATTTCGATGATCAAATTTTCAATAGATCTCTGAGCATTGTGAAAAGCATTTATAAACTCATCAAAGTGAATAATTAGGATGCTCTGAATGCATAGGGAAAGTGAGGGAAAACTTTGAACCACTGCAAACCGTTTAAAATGAACTAGTTCTGGTTTTCACGTTTTTTAAGACAGTAAAAATAAGGTACAGCCAAAAAAAAAAAAGCTACTTCTTTGACGTGTAATTTATGAAAAGCTCACTTCGATTGAATCTTTATTAAGAGCACATAATATCTGGGTCATAGTTTCATTGATGGTTTGCAATGAGAAAACACATGCGTCCATTCAAATTTAGATTTGATTGCGATTCATTTTGCAGCCCTGTATACCCAGGACAGTACATCAGACATTTCTCAAGAATGCCTAACTACTAATACCCTCACGACGCACTGGTAAAGACAGATAAAGGAAGCGCTTGCAGCTTAAGAACAAAATTTTTAATATGAAACTACATCAATATTGACACTCCTTTTGTGCATTTTCCGAAGCGTCTTGTAGCGTACCTTGTATTAGCATGAATAATAGTCATCATTCCTCGACAATCCATGCAACCACCATTGTCTCGGATATAAGAGGCGCCCAATCAATAGCGGTTGGTTTCAGTTTGCTAGTTTGCGAGTGATTCATTAGCATCCTGGAGCACGTTGTTAATGGGAGCGAATTTGCATCATTCCGAGATTTTCGCGTCCTTGTGTTTGGGCATACTTGTTTTGCATAGTGATGAGCGAAAGGCACAAGCACAGCGTGTGATTGGGTGATTTACAGGGAGCGTGGCTAATCAGATTGGTCAGAGGTAGAACAGGCTGCAATCAGGAGCGGAGAGCGCGGAGCAATACGACCTCCTCACCTCGAGCACCGGGGAATAAGTGTGGTATTATGAAAGCCATTTGGCAAAGTCCAGCTACAACTGCGACGGCGGTAGAGAATATAAGTGAAATTTATAAGAACCGTTTCCCTGAATCCTATATATAAAGCTTTATTTGAGTGCAATTATAAACGATTAAAGTCTCCACATGGAAGGGTCTATCTGGAATTGAATAAGTAAAAGGAACTGTGTGTAACCTGTGCTCTTTGTGTTTTAAAAAAGGTAGTACTGAACAAACCTGGGTGTCCAGTGCCACATACCAGTCTTTTCTTATTGTCACTATATGGACAGAACCTGTACTGTGAAAATTGCACTAGCACTTTTAATAGATGGACTGCAGTTGCTGAGGTTTAGGTAGTGACTATTCAGATCAGACAGAAGCATTTTAGGTTTAAACCAACTAGATTTCAGCATTGAAATTGGCAACCAAATCAGCATCAGAAATTGTTAGTAAAACTTATATTTGATTTGAACATGTTTACCTCATATCTAGAGACGCAGATAGATCAAGTTTATAAAGTTTTAAATGAAAATCTTGCAGTTCCTTTAAAGTAAGTGAGCCAATAATTAAGAATTCAGAAGGCGAACCTGAAGCACTGTGTCTATTGCTGTATAGTTGCTAGTTGCAAACGGAACTTTTCTAAGCACTCAAGCCTCAAATGCAGGACAATACAGGATTACACAAACATGCATGAATCAAAATATGCATATGTCCCCTTTAAATTATAGTGGAACTAAACATATATAGTGTTTTAATAGTATCGTCTGCTGTTCCTGTTCCTTTTTTGGTAATTTTAGCCTAAACTAGGTGCATTTGCAGCTTTGTGTTCTGGCAATAAAGTATCTAAGTATTATGTGACAGTTGTTTCTGATTACTGATAAAACATGGCTGTGGGGGGGTGAAGTTTGAAATGTGTTAGACCAAACACACTGTTCCTCATATGTCAAGACCCCGCCCCTCCTCTCTCTTCACTCTTTTCTTTCGTCTTCCAGTTTAGCAGCTCTATTTGTAACGTGGTTGCCGGCGGAGTTTAGGTTTAGGTCCCACTTTTAGAGAAGATATTTTTTTGTGTTTACTGACCAATAGCACACGCCCACTCACAGGTCCCTGCCCCTCTCCAGTGCGCTGACAGCTGGATGTGCGGCTGATTCCTGCCATAATCTCCCCAATTTCTTTGTGAACAACAAATAATGAGGTGTACGCTGCGCTCCCGCCGAGTCCTGATTGATTGGGTGCAGATTGCGTGCTTGTCTTTCAAACTTAATTGTTGACAAGACAGAGCGCACACTCGTAATTTATTTCGCAATCTATAATAATCAAGTCATGGGTAAATATATTCTTTGAATACAACACAAGGCCGGCGGTATCTGCTATCTGCTTTTCTCTTTCTCTATTATTACCCTGTTTCCTTCATGTAATTTTTAATGGAAACTCAATGTTAAGGAAGCAAGAGCAAGTGAAGTAACAGTGAGATTTACTATTATGTTAGCAGAATGTATTTATGTAGTAATTTAAAAAAAAAAAAAAAAAAAAAAAAAAAAAAGGTTTAAATGTGCTGTACACTTGGCATAGAATAATACAAAACGTATACAGGAAGCATATGGAAAGAGACAATGAAGCAGTCATGAATTAACAATATTTAAAATAGGATCAAATAATTAAATAAACAATAATAAATAAATAAAGTTAAAAATAGTTAAAGGAAGGCCAATCGATAACAATAAATTTAAGAAGTTTTTAAAGATTTAAAAGACAGTACTGATTAAAACTCAACTTGTCTTTGGTTCACCATCACATGGTGACATAATTATTTCATTAAAGCTTAAGAGTCAATAAAATAATAGCTAGTCTTATCTACTCAGAGAAGTCGTTCCTAAGTGGAGGTGCCAGGACCGAAAAAGCTTGACCACTAGGAGCCTCGACTTTGGAACAGCGACAGAGACCTGCCTGAGGATCTAAGGCTTGTACGGGGTTACAAGTTCTGAGATGTGGCTTGGTAAACAAGCATTAAAAGTAGTGCTGTCAAAGATTTAAAAAATGTCAGATTAATCACACTTTTGAAATATGAAGTATGATCATGATTAATCACATTGCACGTTGATTTTTTACAAAAAAATATCTGATTTAATTATTCCACAAATCTACACTATTTTAAAGCCCAACTGGCTACAATTTCCACCTGGGCACAGAGTTCCTCCTGTCAGGTAAAGCCTCCAGCCCAATGTGCGTGTGTGATTGGTCAAAACAGACCGTGTGATTAATCTGCGTTAATTCTTGGATGATGCGTTAATGCGTTAACATGTTCACATTGGCAGCCCTAATTAAAATGATGAGCAAAATCATAAAATCAATTCTAAAACGCACAGGCAGTCAGTGAAAGGAAGCTAAAATCGGGGTGATGTGTTGAAAAAAATAAAAATAAAAAATTGCCAATATCTCCGTGCTTCTGATACAGTCCTACCCCTCCATATATAAGTTAGACTCCCTCCCTCCGCGGTGAGAAGTGGCCGTGCTGCAGTGGCTGGCGGATAAGCCCGGGAGCTGGAGGTGTTTCCGTAATGTGGCCCTTGCCCCACATTAGCGCGGGGTTAGCTCCTGAGAGCCTGGCGATAGCGGCTAATGGCGTCTGACTCAGCAGAAATAAGTGCAGAGCCATTTCACACGAGGCTCCCAGGGTTACCCACGCACCAAACCATATATAGCCCCATACATTAGCACGTACATCGGCCGCGCGTCCATCTTACGGAATATGACAAGGAAAAGGAAATAGATTTGTCTTATGGGAATTTACTGTACCATACACTGTACTGTAAATCACTCATATACAGTAGGTCTTTAATGTACAGCTCTCAACAATATCTCAGGAGTGCTATTTGGTTGAAATTTTCTGAATGTCTCTTCCAGTCTTCACCACTGTGATACTGTCCAAAATATTCTTTACAATTCAATAATTAAAAAAAAAAATAAATAAAAAAATTCAATAATAATTAATTTAATAATTAATTTAATAATACTACTACTACTAATAATAATAATAATTAACCAAGATGACAAAAAGCCAGTAGCAGCTGAATGTTTGTTTTCTTCCGGTCGACATAAATACGTTCATGTCCCTGTCCAATCAGAACCCTTCCCGACCCCCAGACGTTGAGCGGAATTAACTAAAGCCGATTTAACGTGTTTTCCATGTAAACCTCAAATCGGAATTATTATTTCCACGTAAATTCGAAGGAGAATAATTTAATTCCAAACTATTTATTTAATTCGGAACAATACATTCGGAATTAAAAAACATCATGTAAACATGGCCAATGGAGCACTTCCCAGTATTTTCTGTTTGAGAGAAGAACTCAGCCTAAATATGAAGGATTTGCGTGTTAAACATGTGTGAATGAAACAAAACACAACTTCAGGTGGGTTTTTCATGAAGAAACAACATTATAACATAGAACAAAAAACTGTGTAATATGGACCCTTTAAGATTTGATACTTTCATTACAAAGTGTTGTGGTACCTCTATGGATCCTCGCACCACTGGTTTGGAAACAGTGCACAGAGCTTTATGAGATTTGTGACTTTGAAAGTGCGGGGATGTTTTGGTCCCTTCATAATAGAGAGTTCATATTGTGATTGTGTTTACTGTGGTGCTTGGGGCTATGTCAGAATGAGTGGGCCGTGTGACGTCAGCTCTTTGCACAGGGATAAACACAGACTGCTTTACGTTACACACATTTTTCAAACTATTTTAGAGAAAAAAAAAGGCTTTGTGTGTGCTGGTGTTCATTGTTTATCAGAATATTTGAAAGTTTTGAAGGTTTTTTCTTTTTTTGGGAACACAGTTTTACTCTACATCTGAATTTCAAAGTGTATAACTCCATTGTCCATCTTTTCATTTGTTACATATAGTAAAACAACTTGTAATACTACTAGGGTTGTCAAAAGTATCACAAATCTGATGCTAATCGATACTAAAACTGGTGTCAAAACTATATACTTATTTGAATTTGATACTAAAAATGTTGGGACAGAAATAAACCTTTCCTGAATAGTTTTAGAATGATCTTGAGCTGTATCAGAACAAGTATAAGAGCACATAGACTATGGACCACTATGGAACCTACCTGGACCACTGAGGGATTACACAGATATAAACCCACATGGAAATATAAAAAATACCATTATTTAATGTTGAAAACCACATTTTAGTGTCTAAATAGTGTTTTTTATTATCATTGTGGTATTAGAATCAGTATTGAGTATTAAGTATATTCCTTAGTATCGAAATCCAGTTTGAAAAGTGTTGTGACAATACAATGTAATGACATGTTATTTAAAGGTAGTTACGCAATGTGTTATATTGTACCTAATGTATCAGGGGAAGTGTAAAATGTGTGACATTTGTGAATGAAATAAATAATAAATCAGACAATTGAAAACAAATTAGGGCGGGGCGATATGGCAAAAAAATACCAACCCTCTAATTAATCGATCTCGTTTTTTTGAGTAGATTATTTCTTTTAAAATTAGCATTGAAGGTGAACGTCACCTGCTTGTTTCTATGGATATGTCATTGCTCTGCCTGGAATGTTCCACAGTACGACATTAAACAGCTCTGTCTTACCTTTATTAAATTATTGGTTGTTTTATACCTTAAAAATAACTATAAAAACAGACATTCTGACTGAGCAGGGTTGCCTCTCCACAGATCTGACCTGTAACTTAGTCATGAAGATAGAAAAGTTTAATGTCATACTGTGAAACATTCCAGACAAAGCAATGACTCCATGGAGAAAAGCATTTGGTTGGCGGGCCTTCTTCCAGAAAAGTTAAGTACATACACCTTTAAGTATTGATTTCATGAACATAAATAAGAATTAAAATCAGTGCCATTCCTTTTAACTAGATTCAAATTTGATGAATTTATTTATAAAAAAAAGATTAGGTGCTAGCTAACACTTCGATTTAGCTCTATAATCTTATCAATATAGGAAGAAATTATGTGAAATAAACTGCCATGTAGGAATGGTCCACCTTCAAATGTTAGCCTCTTATCTACCTACGGTAAGTTTCCAACAAAAATGGCTAGAAATATTCCACACAACTCAATTTTCTGGGTCAATTCAAATAACCCTGATCAAATATAATCTCTGTTTTATGCAAGTTTGAATGCAAAATGTAACTCAATATGCAGATGTGAGCTGTTTGTACAATTTGTCCCTTTATGCAAGTGGAACACAAAGTCACTGCTCTATCCTGGTATGTCGGTTACTCTGCGTAGACCTAAATACATGCATTAAACGCATCATACGTCCAAAAATACTCCCTCCAGCTGACCTGCTTTCTCTACACGCATAATAATACAATTGTACTACAAGTTACATAAACTCATGGTAATTTTTAGTACATGACTCCACAGATATATAAATATATTTTTTGTCATAGTCATATTATTTGCAGATCTTTTTCATAAACTAGCCTGTTAATCTTTCGTTTACAAGAGGATTTATAAAAGAGGTCTAACTAGGGACAAAGACCAAGGCTAAACCAGGATTATACCACAGTCCAATGGCTAAGTGCCGTGTGTTAATACTGCGTAACGCATAAATAGTCCGGCAACAGCCAAATCACTGTTCTGTATCGCACGGCTCCTCGTTGTTTAATGCTTATTTAAACCAGGACAGTCAACATCATGACTAAAACAGAACTAAGCAAGAACCACACACATTCATACACCAGTGTACGCAGACACTAGGGGCGAGGTGGGTTAAGTAAGTGTCTTGCCCAAGGACACAATGATAGCATTCATCTTTGGGAGCTGGAATCGCACCGCCAACCAATGATGTTTACATCGAAAGCGGGATTCAAACTGTTAACCTTCAGATCAGTCAACAAACATTCTACCAACCAAACTACTGTCTCCATAGCTTTCTCAAAAAAGAAAGCATTTTATTGTCCAAGAATCAGGAATTGCATGTTAGCATGCTAGTTGCTGTTAGCTTTATTGTCACAGCAAAATTCCACTCTGGTCTCCTGAGAGCTGTACAAAAATTCATAAACTCATGGTGCTGAATAATTAGGAAAACTGTTTAAAATGAACTATTTTTCATGTCTTTAAAGGTGCATTGTGTAACCTTTCTGGTGGAGGGCCCATCAAATGTATTTCTCTATGGAGATGTTATTGTTTTGTCTGGAATGTTTCAGAGTATGGCATTAAACCTTTCTATCTTCGTGGAGACCAAACCAGTATGTATGTTTCTAGATATTTTTGAACTATAAATCACATGTAATTGAATAAATGTGAGGTAGAGCTGTTTAATGCCACACTGTGGAACTTTCCAGGCAGAGCAATGACATATCCATAGAAACTAGCAGGTGACGGACCCCATACCAAAACTTCCTTTGACTAAGTTCAAACCAGAAATAAACCAGGACGGTAATATACATGAAAATCACTTAATATTTCAAACTTTTCCCCAAGTCCAATCTAGACAATCACATTTACAGTATCAGCCCCAATGTCCTTCTGTTACGTCCTCATTTTGTCATAGTTATTTCCATAGCCACGCATGCATAACTGCACCAAAAACCCCGATAGAGAGATAGAGATAGAGTCCGGAGTGGTCCCGGAGAGCTCTGAATCACTCCAGATAAAAGGCGATTTGGTTCATAATCGGCGCAAATTGGAGCCAACAATCAGGGGTCAGTTTGCTCATCAGCGTGTTCCCCCGTCAGGCAGAGTGCTCGGCCGCCATTCATGTACGCTTCCCAATTATTTACCCACTAATTAGCCCCACAGCTCCAATATCGGCAATGCAATTATGCACAATCGCCGAATGGAATTGGGGAGAGAGCTAACAATAGCCAGGCTTGTTGGTGCATGATCTGTTCGGTTAAATGGACGATACAAATCCAAATGTCCATCAGAGTAAGCTGTGTTTAAAGGTGTATTGTGTAACTTTTCTGGTTACAATTTAATTTAACCGGTGACTGAGAAAATTAAAAAGTATTTTGCCAATAGACTTTAAGGAGCTTTCTGTCATGTTATAATATTGTTCCCTCGTCAAAAACATGCCTGAAGAGGTTTTATTAACGCATGTTTGAGGAGTCTTATGAGGTTCATTTGGTCTTCCCATAATTTATGTTATTAGGTTATTATGTTTTTTTTTTTTTTTGTTTTTTTTTCCCAGATTGTGAGTTTGTTGCTGACCAGACATGTCACAGCAACATCACGTGACCACTCTTAGGAAGACCGCTAGTGAGCAGTCGAAACTGTCAGGTATGAAAAACTCTGAAAAAAGAACCTAATAACATAAAGTACAGTATGTTTGAGTAATTTAGCAATCTTTACCGGGCCTATGTCAACACTCCAGGTATGTTTTTGATGAGGAAACATTACAACATAGATCAGAAAATAGCATAATATGGGGTACTAACTGCTAACACATATCATATTTAGATCACCATGTTACATTTCATTATTTTGAAAATGCTTTATTTGCCAAAAATAATGTAATGTTTAATAAGTCCCGCTAATGAAACCACTGCACATCACGTCAGGTTTGTTAAGTTGTAGTTTATTGTTTTGTATCTGATTTTTTGTACTGCTAACCGCAAGGAGGGTTCGAATAGTGCCAGGGAGAGATCGCTAGATTACTCAAACATGTATGCATAGATGACAAATAAAACCACTTCAATGTTTTTGATGAGAAAACAATAACATAATACCCTCTTTAAAGGTGCATTGTTAACTTTTCTGGTAGAGGGTCCGTCAAATGATTGTCTCCATGGTAATGTTATTACTTTGTCTGGTCAGATCTGTGGAGAGGCAACGCCGCTCACAGTCAGAATGCCTGTTTTTGTAGGTATTTTTGTGCTATAAAACCACCTGTAATTGAATAAATGTAAAGTAGGATTGCTTAATGTCATACTGTGGAACATTCCAGGCAGAGCAGTGACATATCCATAGAAACAAGCAGGTGACCGACCTCCAACCAGAAAGTTACACAGTGCAGCTTTAAATTCCTATGTATCCAGTTTGTCTAACGTCGTACATACAACTAAGTCACTCTAAGCTAGTACACTTAAAGCCACTGTCACTCGCCTTCTTAATCCCGACGGGCTCCGCTTTGTAAACATTTTGTGTGGTCATCCATCAAGGGCTCACCGCGGTACGCTTTTACCAGCCGCTTCTGATTTCGCTCAAGTAGTCAAAGGATTTAGATGACAACTCTGCCACGAAGTAATCAACCAATGAAACTCCACTTATGAAATTGTCCACGGCCGTACAGGTTTTCAGGCTTCCGATCGACGCCTAATGTCATCTGCGTTGATACAAGCTTGGATACGTTTGGATACAGACGGATGCCTTCTGTGTCCTGTAATTCTCGTCAAAGCTTGAGAAAGAGTAATCAAAGACTGTGCTGACAAAAGAAGCTGACTCAGAATAAAAGATGTGGAGTGTAGGGTTGTGAGCAAGATATATACAGATTTCATACAAAAGCTAACTAAATGTGCGTGTAGTTTTAATAGGAGCAATAAGTACAGTCTGACCTTATTAAAAGGGCTGTACCTGAGTTTTACTGTTTTAAAGAGCGGGGAAATCAGAGTGAGTTCATTTTAAACGGTTTGCAGTGGTCCGAATTAATAATTATTCCAACTTACCTTATGCATTCCGAGCAGCCTAATTATTCCCAGCAATGAGTTTATAAGCACTTATAAGATGCAGACAGTACTCTGTGGACAAATTTCAACCTTATGCTTATACATGTACTTCAAAGAACACATATTGTGCTTGAGTTTGCTATATAGTTATAATCTACTATACCTGTGGATCATTGTGTTATCATTTGCCCATTTTAAATCGCAATATTCATCTAAAATGACTTAATAAAAGAAACAAGCCCCTGACTTCTGCGTTAGAAAACTGACGTCATCATAACAGAGTCGCAGATCATGTTTATGAGCAGAGATTTTTTTTTTATTTGTACCAAAATAACTACACAACGCTGCTGAATCCTACGTGTATCACTGATTCACAAAATAAAATTGGAGAATGAAGTAAACAGAGAGCAATGACCATATGCTGGTGGCGGTGAAAAAGGTGGTGGATTGGCAAAATGGCATCTTGAAAATAAGCGATTAATGATTGCACAAACATGCACAAATCACTCCAAATACAACTTTGAGAGGATAAATGAGAAGGGGAAACAACTATAACACGGTTAAAACTGTTGAAAAATCAATTTTGCATAATAGGTCTGCTTTAAGTAATTCTGTACTTTACAAGGAAAATAAAACAGTTTTGAAACCAGTTATTATTCCAGTGGCAAACAATTACAAAACTATAACTGATAAATTAATTTGTTTGTTGTGGTTGTGTTCTTTATTATACATTTTTCTGGCTTGAGTCATTTTAAATACTAACTAAAGATTTTGTTGAAAGATTAAAGATAAAAATATTTGACTTGAACGTCTGTTTTAAAGTGGATATACTGAATCTGGGGTTGCGGGGTGGTTGGTAGTCGCTCCGTTTAGCCAACCAGAAAGTCATCAGATGTATTACTTCTCCTGACATACTGTTGTTGTGTCACTGAGCAAAGACACTTCAATCACCTTGCCTGAATAAATGTGTCAGGGTGGGTCTCTGTAGTGTTAGTTGGAGGGGTAAAAATGACAGCTATATTGCACTAAAAACTTCTCGTTCAATTAGTAGAAAGGTAAGGTAAAAAAAACGCAGAGTTGTCGGATAGATCCCGACATGAGCCTTGCAAGTATGCCTAATAAAATGGCCGGTGGATGCATGTAGAACTGGGTTGGCACTGACGGATAGGTGCTTCTCTGGACTAGCAGCCTACTTTCACTGGGGGCTTCCTGTATAGTCCCTGTTCATTGACTTACTTTCCCTTGCCCTTGTTAAAAGAGTTAGAGCCTCTTTCCAAATGAAGAATGGAGTTAATTGCTTGCAGGGGAATATGTGTATACACAAATACACAAAGTACTACCAGAATTTGTTCACAGTCATACATCAACTTATCAACAAACAGCTTCTGACCAGGATTTATTATTTAAAGGACTCTGTTCCACCTTGTGATGTCATGTGGTAAAACAAGAAGAGCTTCACTGTGTTTTTAAACTCAATGAAAAACTAAAATCATTTGGACTTGCCAATCTCTACTGAACAAAAGGTAAAAGGTAGTTGTTCGTTTGAAAACTACAACTATATGACATCATAAGGGGGAACAGAGCATTTTGAGCTTTGGAGACGTCGACAGACTAATAGTAAAGGGTTACTCAAATGTGTGAATGAAACAAAAAACACACAGGTATATTTTTGATGAGGTAACAGCATTCAAACATGGCTAAAAGATCAAATCAGTCAATTTTGAGTAATATAAAACCTTTAAAATTAGCTACCAAACTTAGAGTATTAGTTGAATTCCCTCACATGCATTTTTGTATAATCCAAAATCACAATAGCAGTCACCTCACAAAGTTTAACAAAATTACTGATTTAACCAACAGAAAGATGGGTATAAATAATCCGTGTTAGAAGTCACAGCCACGTCCTGTATTTTTTAAAGGTGCATTGTGTAACTTTTCTGGTGGAGGGTCAGGGTCAGTCAGATGCTTTTCTCCATGGAGATGTTATTGTTTCGTTTGGAATGTTTCACAGTATGGCATCAAACCTTTCTATCAATGTGGAGATCAAACCAGACCAAGTTACATGACAGATCTGTGGAGAGGCGACCCCGCTCACAGTCAGAATGCCTGTTTTTCTAGGTATTTTTGAGCTACAAAACCACCTGTAATTGAATAAATGAAATGTAGAGCTGTTTAATGTCATACTGTGGAACATTCCAGGCAGAGCAATGACATATCCATAGAAACAAGCAGGTGATGGACCCCCAACAAAAAGTTACATAATGCACCTTTAGCTTTTCTTTTCAAACTTTTCCCCATAACCTGCCACTTAACTGTAAAACTAAGATACATTCTGACAAAACCAAATCATAAATAGAAAAAACATGAAATCCCGTCATATGCACTTTAATACTTCACGCGCCTTGACCTTTAACCTTTTGTCGAATAGGGTAATCTTTCTCTTCACAGTAGTTTTGTGTTCCTTTTTGCTGACTGGTGCATCTTGTGGGACCTGCTGAGAGTGTGAATGTATAAGACTGCTGCAGCTCTTCTCCTGACAGTGCACTCTCCACACTTCTCTTCTCTCCCACAGACTTCCTGACAGGCCACCAGATATTAAACATTTACGCTTTATGAGAAAAATGACCCATTATGAGCTCCAAACGCCATCACACCTACTAATTATTCATGGCCCGAACTACTGATACTTCTATTGTTTTACTGGTTGTCATGACTGGCTGCAGGTGCTGGGGTTTAGGTAGTGACCGTTCAGATCAGCGAGAGGCATTTTAGGTTTAAACTACCTGGATTTAAACATTGAAAGTGGCAACCCAAATGTGAGACTCATTCTGCGTTCTGCTTAGTGGAATAGTGGAAAGCCATGATCAGTCACTATGCTTACATGCATGGGAAACAAACAACCAACATTTTAAATTACCTTTGCCCCAAAACCTCTCAGACCTCTTCCAGTCTACATGGCACTAAAACACTGTAATCTTTGCTTAATGTTCTTAAAAAATTTACTGAAAAAATGTATAAATAAGAGTTGTAATATAATTGATTTGCTCTCTGCAGCACAAAGAAACACACTGAAGCTCCTGGTGGTTTTACTTTCACTTTTAAGTCTGTCTGTTCCTTACCCCATGTAGTTGAATGCCTCTCCTGGTCTGCGCCTAGTGTAAATCAGAGTGCGCTCTTACATGCAGCAGGTATCCGAGTATGTAACAGCTTCCCCAGAGGTGTTATTCGGATCCGAGAGACTCGATTCACAACACCTCAATTGTAATTCCCAGGTTTACAGGCATTTCGGAATTAATTTTAAACTGGACTTATCTGGTTTTCCTGACCTGCATGTAAACATAGTGAGAGTCAGAGTTAACAGTTCTAGCATAGTGGCAGTACTTACAGCTTTACTCAGTACTTACAGTAATATAACATGACATGGATGGTACTATTCAGTTCATTGAAGCAGTTCTAATCCAGTAGAGCAGGCTCTCAGCCAACGAGTTAAGTGTGTCTTAAAAAAATAATGTTTTTTTAATGGCTAAAATAATTCGACTAAAAGCTCCAAAAAATATGTTTTAGAAAAATACACCCTTGTATCTACATAACCAACACTTTGGAGTGCTTCAGCTCTGTGGGATCCTTTAAGTGCACAGTATTAAATCATAATTTGGTTTTAATAAGCCTTCTCTGTGATGCCGCGCCCCCAACAGAGGATGTTATTAACGTGTAGGTGAGTTCACAGTGGGGCAGGCGATTAACCCAGCTCTGTGAGAGATGAATCAGACGAGCTGATGGAGGGAGGGCCTTATCCAATATGGTCCACTGTGGAGAGGAGAGGCCAGCCAAGGTGAGGAGGTACACTGTGCTATAGACCAAGTACTACCAAAGATCTGTTCTCATTTCTGTGTCTTTGTACAATCAATCGTGAGAATGTTTTTGGTCTTAAAATGTATTATATAAATGTAATCAGTCTTAATTGAGAATTAGTTCGTCACATATTTTGTGCAGAATAAATGGAGGGAAATCCAATATATTTTCTGTATCCAAAAAACTAAACTAAAAAAAAACAAAAAACAAAAAAAAACACTACTATAACTATAACCATATCTAATACGTCTAATAAGTTTTTCTCATTCTCAGTACATGGACAGTCCATGTCTCATATGAAAGCTCAGAACCTACAGGGATAATAAAAGTACTACAAACCTCCAGAATTCCGGTTAAGGTAAGGATAAGGTAGCAGCAGTGCTCAGGGACCTACCTCCAGATCTTGAGCTAGTCTTGGTCAGGACTACCTTAGCTGGAGAATTTAACTTATAGTGCAACAGTTTTGGGTTGATGACCAGAGTGTCCAGAGAAACCCCCTCCCCAGACACAGAGAGAACATGCAAACTCAAGAATCACAAGAGCTATATGTGATTTGAACACGCCTACCTCATATCAGACTGTTACAGCGCTTGGCCTGTGCCCGCCTCGCCCTGCACTCCCCGTTTGTTTTCTCCACATGAGCCTTTTGATATCGACAAGTGCTGCCTGAGTCTTGGCTCGATTATTGGGTTGTGTCACCGTCTCTGTTGGGTTGGCTCTTGTTCCCTGCTGCCATGGTTGGAATACTGAAATCGCGCTCCTCCAATCCCCTGCTTGAACCTGCCAGAACCTCGCCCAATAAAAGTGTTGTGCACCTGCTGGTCTGGACGTCAGTGACAGCCTGCCATACTCCGTGTTACAAGTGTCTCTTGTTTCTGTATTCCGCCAAGTTATGCGATGTATTTGTGTAATTGTGTACTTTGTATTTGAGACACTGGAGGTCACTATCGACCTGTTGTGTTGTGACTGCCAATTTGGCTCAGCCCTTAGGCATTTAGAGACACCTTTGTTGTCATTTAGTTTATTTGGAACTTTTAATTTATCTTACTCATTTTCATTATTATACTTACTTACATTTACCTTAATAAAAGACACTTAATGTAAAGGTGCATTGTGTAACTTTTCTGGTGGAAGGTTCGTCAGGAAGGTTCAGTGTTCTATGTTGCACCTCATCACCAAAGCAAGTTCCTAGTCTGTGAATTGTGTTCACTGACAATGGCAATAAAAGCTTTCTGATTCTGATTCTGATTCTGACCTGCTTGTTTCTATGGATATGTCATTGTTCTGCCTGGAATGTTCCACAGTATGACATTAAACAGCTCTGCCTTGCATTTATTAAATTACAGGTGGTTTTATAGCTCAAAAATACCTAGAAAAACAGGCATTTTGACTGTGAGCGGGGTCGCCTCTCCACAGATCTGACCTGTAACTTGGTCTAGTTTGTTCTCCTTGAAGATGGAAAGGTTTAACACCATACTGTGAAACATTCCAGACAAAGCAATAACATCTCCATGAAGAAAAGCATTTGACGGACCCTCCTCCAGAAAAGTTATACAATGCACCTTCAAATTACAATTTGTCTGTGTTTACTTTCCTTTATCCCACTGGTTTGTAACTCTGACAACAATCCAGACTCCAGCAGCGCCAGGTTTTCAAACATAAAATTTCTCCTTTTCATTTAACATTTTATTAAGTGCCGCTTCTCTTGGCTCACTGCATACAAACCTGAATGTGCCTTTATATTGATACACAGGAGCTATTGTGAGCTCTTTATCCCTCACTCAGACTCAGGCTCACAAGGCTCTCTGGGGAGTGAGCAGTTAGCCCCAAGTACCTCCACCTCCTCCACCCCCTCCACTGTAGGCTAATGTGTAGAGCTGTGCGAGAGCTTATCAAATCAAGGGCCCATTTACACATGCTATTAGAATATTATTAAGTACTTTTGACTCTGCTTTTCTACTTCAGCGTTTATTGGAGAGAGACAAAAAGGATGCACGTAATTGTTGTTTGCACATGAAAGGAAATAGCGACTGTGTTTATTTAAGGAGATAATGCAAGTTGACTTATAAGAGCTTTTTTGTTGTTGTTCAAAGTGTTTTTTATTGCACATTCAATTAGGTATACTATTTAAAACACAATACAATAATATTTTTTTAAGCCCAAACCCCAGATCAAACCCACCCTGTTGCACCATAAAAAATATACAAATAATATTACTCACTGAAGTATTACTCCTGTGAAAAGTGAGGGATCAACATCTTAGATCTTGCTCAGAACAGGTTGCCAAGTGCTGTAAAACTTACTGGCACAGCCTCTTATAGAAAATCTAATTTTCTATAATGAAAGATGGTGTATAAGGTCAGCAAGCCACAATCTAAAGGTTGGAAGTTGTTTTCTTTCCACTTGAGCAATATTAGTCTTCGAGCCACGCGACAAAGACTTATAGAAGCTTTTAAGTGTGTTATATAATGCTTTCTCCTCATTCACTCACTTTAAGAGCGGGTATTTTACTTCTATGGGGTATTAACTGCTAACACATAACATATTTAGATCAACATGTTACCTTTTACTGTGTTGAAAATGCTATATTTGATGAAAATATAGGATATAGAGGAGTACCCCCTCACTTTGCTCCCACTTTAGTGCTATCACAACGTTGTGCATTTCACTAATGCAACTGACAGTTTTGTCAAGTTGTGATGAATTGTTTTGTATTATGCTTCTGTATATTTATGGAAAATTGTTGAATCTTACAGTTAACCTTAAAGGTGCATTATGCATTTTTTCTGGTCCACCATCTACTTGTCTCCATGGAGATGTCACCGCTTTGCCTGGAATGTTCTGGCATTTATTCATTACGGGTGTTTCTTTTGCTCAAAAATACAATAATTCCTTCTGGGAATAGGGGGACTCTCCACAGATCTGAATTGTAATGTAGCGTAGTGCTGTAACCTGCTTGTCTCCCCTGTGACACATTGTTCCACAGTTTAGATTGAACCTTTCTAGACAAACCAACAACATTTCCATGGGGACAAACAGATGGTGGACCCTCCACTAGAAATGTTACGCAGTGCACCTTTAAGGAAGGTTCAAACAGGGCTTGGGAGAGACATGCATGAATGACATATAAATTTCAGGCATGTTTTTGATGATGGAATAATGTTAAAACATGATAGAAAGCTCCAAAAAGTCGATTCAAGATGTATTTTGAGTGATGCATGTTTGTGGAGTCTCTATTGTCCTGCATTTGAGGCGTCATTGCTCTGAAAATTCACGTTTTCACCTACCCCTGTATACGCCCACTGTTCTTTACGGTGATAGGCCTACTTGTACGGTTCAACAGCGCTGTATAGCATTTTGGCACAAGTAAAGAAACTAATACTGTAAAATGCAGCTACCAAAGCCGTCAGTGCAGATATTGGGGCAGAATATCCTTGACAAAATGAGTATTCAAAAGAGTAAATTGTTTATTAGACTATAGCAAAATTATACATTCATACTTGTCAATAACTCCCATTTTTAAAATACAGATTACTTCTGTCTTAACTCCTGTGTCAGTGAGATACTTGCGAATTGAATTTAGGCATTATTTCCTCAGCTGTTTTGCTCATAAGATTTTGAATAAGAGCCGGATTATCGAAAAACCAAAACGAACTAAAAGTTTAGGTGGTGTACTACGTCTGTACTGTATATCTTTCTTTTAATATTTCTATCTGTTAACAAAATGTGTGTAATAGAACATAACTATTCGTAAAGAAGCATGTAGTACAGCATGCAGTAGGTGGTGTGTACAAATCGTGATCGCTGTTGTAATAACTCTCTTCAATCATTTCGTCTTTTGAGATTTTTGGACCCTCCATAATCCAGGCACCAACTGCACTGCTAATTTTACCTTCAGAACAGCTGAACCAACCATCCTCCATCCTCTACCTTTAGTAGCCAGAAGAGGGTAGAGCAGCCAAAACATTGTAGCCTACACGAGTAAGAGTAAAGTGACTTCAAAATAATATTACCCAAATAGAAGTGCAAAATAGCAGTCCAAGAAACTAGTAGTAATTCAAGAGTAAAAAAGTAAAGAAAAACAAAAATGTGGCTGTTTGCTGTTGGTGTTCCAATCAGTGAGAACAGATAGAAGGTGCTTCTGAAAAAAGGATCAGGCAAAACAAAGTCCAGGAATTCCATAAAAGTAAAAAGTAGAGTTAAAAGGCCTCTATTTAAATGGCCAACATGTTTCGACCATGAACAGTCTTCACCAGGGTTTAGTTAAAATAATAAAAACTCAAGCATGGAAGGGAGTAAAGAGTAAAAAAGTATTTGGGAAAAGTATTACTCAAGTAAGAGCAACTTAAAGAGTACCTGCATTGTATTTTCAAAGGACAGACACAAAAATTAGAAAAACTAAATCATATCTGAAGGACCTCCGCAAGAAACACTAATGTTCTAATAATTTTATCATGTCACATAAAGCTTTTATCACTTTCACAGTGGGAGGAAGAACCACAACTTTTACTCAAGTAAGCAGATCTGCAGTTTTTCAACCAGAAGTCTTTTTTAACTTGAGTGTTTTAAAGGAGCACTATGTAACTTTTCTGACGGAGAGGCTGCCACCATGTAGATCTGTAGAACTTATTTATTACCTCCGCCAAGGAGGTTATGTTTTCGCCTGAGTCTGTCTGTTTGTTTGTTTGTTTGTTTGTTAGTTAGTAAGATAACTCAAAAAGTTATGGACGGATCTTGATGAAATCTTCAGGAAATGTTCCTAATGGTAAATCCAACAGATGATTAAATTTTGGTGATGATCCAGAAGAAATCCTGGATTCTGGATCACTTTGAAAACTGAGCTGCTTGGCGGAGGTCTGCGCTCTCTGAGTGCTTTTCTAGTTTAGCATTTATTCAATTCCAGGTGTTTTTATTGCATTTTAAACATGCGTTCTTACTGTGCGCAAAGTCACCTATCCACGGATCAGACATGTAAGTCGGCCAACAACAGGAGTCTCCATGGAGAGAGCTTTGTTTAGTGGTATACTGTGGAAAATTCCAGGTAAAATAATAACATCAACAATATCAGGTGGTGGTTACAAATCATGATCTTCACTCATTTCGTCATTTGAGGTTTAATGGACTCTCTTTGACAAAGCAGAAAGACGCATGCTCTGTTCACATAAAAAAAATGTCTGCTTACACGTAAAAAAGGCAAAAAATCTACATTAAGGACTGAGAAACTGATCAGATTTTTACAGAATCTACAATCAAAGCACCAAACTATTATTTCAGATAAAAGAAGTTCTATATTGTGTTCTGAATGATACGAGAATTTGAGAGACACGTGTTACAAATTAGCAGCTGTGGTTGGATCATCTCAAGTTTGGACTGAGGTTTTTCATGCTTCTTGGTTCTAACAGAATGTAGAAGGGACTGGTCCGGTAATCCATAATCTAGGCACCAACTGCGCAGCTAATTTTACCTTCTGAACAACAGCTAACCCAACTCTTTCCATCCATCCCCTACCTTCAGCATGGCAATGAAGACATAGATTGACTCATTTAGTCGTTAGTCTAGACTGTTTGATTTTTTGCTTCGCATTCTCCAACGCTAATGCAAGCCACAGCGGAGCCATTAGCCGCTAAACTCTTTCCATCGTCATCGGCAACAAAACAACACGGCATCTCCCTGATAAACATCTCCAGCCTTTTATTTACCCACAACATATTCTGATTGGCCTTTGGAGGTTAGTGTAGCCCCGGGCACGTTAATCATAGGGACACACGGCGCTGTTAATGGGAAGAGATCCGGAGCCATCTGCTATGTCTGCTAAGGTAAACCAGCGCGATTATTTATCATCCACGGGCTAAATATAGAGCATCATCGGAGATCCTCGCAGAGCAGGATCAATGGTGTCACATAGAAGAGAGCTGTTTAGGCGTTTAAGAGGAGAAGACACTCGAATTAAATGACGGATACATTTATACTGGAATATGTGATGAATATGTGATCGTAAATGAGAACTCAGAATGGTCGATACGTGAGAATTTCACAAGCTTGTCTCCATGGAGATGTTTTTACTGTAGCTAAAATGTTCCATAGTGGCATTAAATCATGTCTTTGGAGAGAAGCGAAAACATTCTAGTGAACTCTGTATTGTGTACTTGACGAGCTGTAAATAACTGAAGAAACTACTACTACCACTACTACTACTGCTGCTACTGCTACTATGACTACTACTACTACTACCATTCCACTAGTGCACCAGGCTAAGTTACAGGTCAGAGTTAAGATCTGTGGAGAGGCAAACCCACTTGCATGTTTGAGTGTTTGGGCAAGAAAACACCAGCAACTAAGTTTAATGCCACACTGTGGAATATTCCAGGTAAAGCAATAAATAGTTACATACTGCACCTTGCCATGGGTAATTTAATGGTCACTGCCCTTAAATATTATTGTTTAATTTACCTAATTTTCTCTTGATCATGTTGTACAACATTCTGTTTCTTTATCTGAAAACCTTAATCTTGAAGTATGTACAAACACTGGAGAATGCCTTCCTTGTCCTGAGTTATAGGAACCATAAGATTTTGATTTTAAATTCCATAAACATGACCTATCTGTATCTTCAGAAAGCAGGTTCAAATCAAGTCAAAGTTGTATTTTTGTTCTCAAAACAATTCAGAAAGCAGAATGAGCTTCACAAGTCTTGGTTGCTCACTAAATCTAAACCCCAGCACCTTCAGCCAGTCATGAATCAGTGCTAGTGCAGCCTCTGTAGCTCAGTGAGGGAATTCTGGAGGTTTTACATGAGACCTGTCCATATACTGAAAATTGCATAAACTTGTATGTGTCCTCTGTCTGCAGGTTAAAGTACTGGCAACCCAGGTTCAGTTGTGATTGCAGTACTTTTTGAAAACAGAAAGATCACAGGCTACATGCAGTTCATTTAAACCTGGTTCTGCCTTTAAACTTTTTCGCTTAGTTTCCATCAACAATTATTTAAAATTCAGCAAACCCTAAAGTGAATTTGTGTAAAGTTTTGGATGATAAATGCAGTAGGGGCAGCTGCCGAATGTGCTTTTGACTGGACAGCCCACATATGGTCTCAATCAGAGGCAGTTTGATCCTCGTCATGTTGCAAGCGAAATCAGACCTTGTTTACCCACCCACACGATTCATTCTGCTCTATATTCACAGCTAAATATACAATGGCACAGAGTCACCCGGAGAGAGGCTTTTCTATCAGCTCCCCACTAGTGTTGTCACGATACAAACTCCATTTCAACACTAAAGAATAGACTCCATACTCAATACTGATTCCGATACTGCAATGATAATAAAAACACAATTAAAAACACAATTTATTTAGACATTAGAATGTGATTTCAACATTAAATAATAGTACTTTCTTTTATATTGTGTTATTCTAAAGCTATTCAGGAAAGGTTCATTTCTGTGCTGTGAATGCGACTTTAGTATCGATACTTGTTCAAATGAGCTTCTAGTTTCGATCGTTGTTGTAATTTTGATATTCATTCACTCCCCACTGTTGCCAAGAGGGAGAAGCAAACGCATAATCCAAGAATTCTGTGTGTTAAAATAAATTCCACTTTAAAAACAATGTAAATATGTTAAAATGCATTTCCAGAATTTAAAGCAGTGTTAATTAAAAACTAAGAAATATATTCGAATAAATAAACAAAACATAGATAAATTCACTCATTAAATAATACAAAATAATACAAATATGGAAAAGGAAAAGTAAAGAAATCAACACTCACCAAACAAAAAATGCTAATAACACACCACTATTTTCAAATATACAAAATATTATTATAGAACAATAATTCTACAATTTAAAATCAAGACTTCAAATAAACTGCACCAAAAGTCGATGTTAAAACCAACCAACCACCCAATGTATGGCAAAAAATAAAAAGTGTGTATGATGTGTGTTGATTCTCTAATTTCAAATTCATTCGGTGCTGTGAAAACCGTTATAAATATCAATGAGAGTTTTACCCCAACTGAGAAGCAGTTTGTGAAGAAAAGTTGAAAAATATGTTGAAAATTACAGGAAGTAGAGACTAGGGAGAATTCTATAGGAAATTTAACACCAATTTACACTTCCAAAACACACTTTTTCTGATACTTTAAACACGATTTCAGCAAAATGAAGGTGTTTTTTTTTTTTTTATTTTGTTTATCATTTTATTTGTCAAATCATAATCTCTGTGACATTAGCGGAGTTTTGGCCTACTCTACATCACGGTTGCTAGGTAACAGCTATGGAATTCCCTAGTCATGATTTCCAACCGGGAAGTAAAATTTCAAACCTAAAAAACAGCAGTATTCCAATGTAGTCCAACTTGACATAGGCACTTTAACAGATAAGTGCAGCTCTTGAGGTCGAAATTTGTTTTGCATCCAATTATAGATGAATCAGTAAGTGTGTGGTTAGCATGCTATGTACTGTCACAGCAAAACTCCGCTCTGGCCTTTGAGCGTTGTGAAAAGCGCTTAAAAACGCTTCACTGTGAATAATTAGAATACTGCATGCAGTAAGTGAGGAATAACTTTGGACCACTGCAAACTGTTTCAAATGATCTGCTTCAGTTTTTTCACGTTTTTAAGATGGTAAAAATCAGTGCTTCTAATCCACACTTTAATATAGAGCACACCACAACATAAGGACATCAGGGAAAGGCTCCAAATAAAAAGCTACTCACAATAATAATTTGCTGGATTGTAGACAACATGAACGCCTAAAGCTAAAAGCGCCTCGCTTAATGAACACATCAGCGGTCCCACGTTAGCTCAGACAGGAGGTGAGGGCCAAAACAAACACCAATGAATCTTTTTGTGTCTGTTGCTATGGTGAAATGTATTATGGTCGCGTAGATGCAATAACAACTCTAAAAGATTAAAAGCAATAGCAGCTAGCATTGATGTCCATACCACCTGATGATGTCACTGTGTAACTTTTCAGGTTGGTGGTCTGCTACCATGGAGATGCTATTTGCTTTACCTGCAATTAAACTTAAATAAGACACATTTATTGAACTATGGGTTTAAAAATGTTTATTCAGATCTCATCGGTAAATTTGGCCTGGTGGCGTTGCTTGCTTGTTTCTATGGAGATTGAAAAGTTTAATGCCATACTTTGGAATATTGGAGGTAAAGAAATAACATCTCCACACAGACAAGTAACTGGCAGACCCTCTAACAGAAAAGTTACACAGTGCACCTTTAAATACAAAGAATTACTCAAACTTGTGTGAATAAAACAAAACACCCTGCTTGTCTCCATGGAGATGTTTTTGCTTTGCCTGATATGCTCCAGCATTAAACACATCTTGGAGTTAATAATATATTATTTTTATTGTCACTATTTTGTTTGTTAAAGGCGATGTACCTGATTTTTACGGTATTAAAAACATAAAAAACAGAACTAGTCTGTTCGAAACAGTTTGCAGTGGTCCAAAGTTATTTCCTGTACTCACCATACACATTCTGAACATCCTAATTATTCACCTTAATGAGTTTATAATCACTTTCACAACCTTCACTGACCAGACATAACATGACATAGGTTATTTATTTATTGTTTTATGTATTTTTATTGTTTTTTACAGGTGTATGGTATAAATGTATGGTACAGACCAGATTTAGTGGCAGCTAACAGTGTGCAGGTACTTTTCAAATACAGCTACAAAACAAACACCAACAGCCCATCACCAGCAGAGGGAGCACCTCATCAACACTCCAGATGCACATTTACAGATGAAATATTTGCATATACACATTAATCCTACAGACAGCAGATCACTAATGGCTACAGCCCTGACTCTCTTTAAGCCACTTCATAAGGTTGAATTTGAAACATCCCAGAATGCAACACTCCCTCACAGACACAGGTGGGGAGTTCCAGGCCCCTGCTGCTTTGACAGAGAAGCACTTCCGACTCCTGCTTCTTCACAGGATCTTACAAACACTTTAACACGTGGGGCCGCCTGGTTGTGAAAAATCTTGTACACAAGACCAAGATTAACTAACAACAACTAGCATGCTGACGTGCACTTTCTGATTATTGGACAGTAAAACGTTTTATATTACACGCAGACAGTACACAGCAGACTTACAGTATATATGTACAGGTGCATGACATATTTACCTCAAAATACAAAGAAAAAAACTAAAACTGGTACTTTGATATTCCAAGATCTAATCCTAAAAAGAATTACACAAAATAATATGAATAACTGATCATCAAAAAAGGCTAGTAAAATATCCTTCCATATAAATCTTGGCTCTTGTCTCCTTTATTCTCATCCTCTGCTTTGTGATACACACTGATAAAGCCGTATTGTGTGAATGTGCTTTAATATCTAATACTTTTATTTTGATCTGTGGATGTCCCAGAAAGTGCGCCCCAGAAAGCTCAAGCTAAAATAAGATGAGTAAATACTAAATAGCTGGGAGCGCTCCAAGAGGCTGCCCACAGTGTGAAACCATAGTAACAGAGCCAATATAAAAAGGTACATTGTGAAACTATGGGATTTGAACCTACGCGTCAATATGAGGCTTTCGCGTGGATTTAGATAGAGTCTGGGTCAACCAAGGCCTGGGGTGTGGGCAGTGAGCAAGACACACCAAAAATACATCAGATTATTACATTAAATTAAATTATTAAAATGGAAATGTTTGGAAATTTTCAAAATATATTCACAACACTGCTATCGTAACAGATTTATTAAAGAGGGGGGATTTTACTTGTATGGTGTATTATCTGCTAACACATAATATGTTTAGATCACCATGTTGCAGTTTCAGGGTTCCCTCTCTTTTGCACTGACAAAATTTCAGAACTTTTCCATGACTTTTTTTTTTTTTTTTAATTTAACATACTTTTAGGGCTAAATATGAAATGTTAACGCCCGGCTGGTGCATACATTCGGAAATAATCATAATAGCCTAATGATAACTTAACAGAATGCTGCAGTTGTGTGAAAGAAATATTACAATTCCATGATTTTTCCAGGCCTCGAAAATGACATTTTCAATTTTTTTTTTTTTTTTTTTTTCTGCAATTTCCCCATTGTGGGACAAATAAAGGATTTCTAGGACTTTTACAGGATTTCCATGACCGTGGGAACCCTGCCGTTTATTGTTTTGAAAATGCTGTATTTGCCGAAAACAGCGTATTAACGTTAGCTCTGAGTCTCCTCTCCCTTTGCTCCCCGCGCTAAGTCACTCCCCCTTCAGAGCGCTCTCACATCACAATCAGCATGCGCCTCACTAATGAAACTACCGCAACAGTTTTGTCAAGTTGCTGTGTACAGTTTTGTATCATGTTTTTTGTATATTTATGGATGTCTTTAAACTACGTATACCTTCACTAGAATCATTTGGATAATTTCAGTCCTGGAATTGCCAATCTTTACTGAACTAAAGGTAAAAGGTAGCAGTGGAACAGAGCATTTTGAGCTTTGGAGATGTAGACGGACTAATAATAAAGGGTTATTCAAACATGTGAATGAAACAAAACACAACTCCATGTATGTTTTTGAGGAGGTAACAGCATTAGAACATGACTAAAAGCTCACAAGAGTCAATTTGCTTAACATAGGACCTTTAAGACAAGACAAAAAGCACAAAAAGCAAGACAAAAGGCACTCTCAACATACAAGCTTCCACATGGAAACATCTGCAGGTTAAGATGCATTTAGTATTTCATGACTCAACCCGCATCCACCCTTTAATGTTTAACTCAATTACGCGATTTTCAACTTTTTGTGTCAATTTTCCAGTCAAATCTTGTTTACTCAAATACTAAATGAAATGTATATTTATTTGATGTTACCTTCATTTAATAAGGAGGCCCCATTAAGAATCAATTCAAAATTCAAGAAAGACCTGACCAAGGGAGCCGCCAAAACAATCAATACAAAACAGTCAAATCACAAAATATGACATTATAAAACCATTTGCATGAAGAAACATGCATGTCTTTTTCATTAATTCTAACTCTAATTTAAGATCTTTCCATAAATCATTCCAAAACCAAAGAACTACAGGGGAATATCCAAAATCAGAGATATTTTTTGTAGTTTTTTTTGCATCTGCTATTTCAACAAAATTAAGCAAGAAATTTTATCTGAAAACTTGACATGATGAAAAACGTGTACTATTATTTTATTACATTTACATTTTCAATTCACGTGCAGTATCTCACCTTACATTTTTACATTTGTACTACACAGAATACACTGCACACATAAGAACCCTATAGAGACGCACTATAGCTCACAGCACCACCACTCTCCAGTCTCTACGAGGAGTTAGAACATACCCAGGCATCTGCTCGCATTTCCCCAGGCGTCTCATTCCACTTGGCAGGGCATCAGGCGCAAATATCTCCGGGACATGTCTCCGCATCTCTCCCTCTCCTCTCCTCCGCCTCGCCGATATCTCTCAACGCAGTCTATCCTCGCACGAAGCCTGTTATTACAGCTACTACTACAAATGCGTCTGCTGCCTTCTCTCCTCTCCTCCCTCATTTCCCATACCTCCCGGCTCCTCCCCTCCTCCAGCTCCGTCGGCCAATCAGAGCGCCTGCCTTCTGACCCTGCCGCTCGGTGCTCGGTGCAGCTGGTCTCACAGTGGGGTTGGGAGAGAGGGGAGATGATAGTGTTTCAAGGCTGTAGGTAGACTTCTTAAACGTCCTATATTACACAAAATGAATTCTTGTGAGGTTTAAGCCGTGTTCTAATGTCAGAAACAGACCTGGAGCTGTGTTTTGTTTCATTCACACATGTTTGAGTAACACTTTATTATTAGTCTGCCTATATCTCTAAAGCTCAAAATGCTCCGTTCAACCTTGTGATGTCATGAAGTGGTAGTTTTCAAGCTACTTTTTACCTTTAGTTCAGTAGAGATTGGCAATTCTAAAGCTGAAATTATCCAAATGATTCTAGTGAAGGTGTGTGGAGTTTGCAAACACAGTGGAGCACTTCCTGTATTACCACATGACATCACAAGGTGGAACAGAGTGTTTTCCAATTGAGAGATGAACTCAGCCTAAATATGCAGGGTTTGTGTGTTAAAGGAAACAACATAATAGATCAGAAAATAGTGTAATATAATTAAATTTGTGTGAGCTTTAAGGCACTGTCACCTCCTTTCATTCACACATGTTTGAGTAATGTAATATTATTATTACCTCCGCCAAGGAGGTTATGTTTTCGCCTGAGTCTGTCTGTTTGTTTGTTTGTTAGTTTGTTTGTTTGTTTGTTAGTTAGCAAGATAACTCAAAAAGTTATGGACGGATCTTGATGAAATTTTCAGGAAATGTTCCGAATGGTAAATTTAATCATCCAACAGATGATTAAATTTTGGTGATGATCCAGAAGAAATCCTGGATTCTGGAACACTTTGAAAATTTCGTTAGCATTGCGTTAAATGGGGCTTGGCGGAGGTCTGCGGTCTCTGAGTGCTTTTCTAGTTATTATTATTATTATTATTATTATTATTATTATTATTATTATTATTATTATTATTTATCTCTCTACATCTCTAAAGCTAAAAATGTCTACCTTTTACCTTTAGTTCAGTAGAGAGTGGCTAAAATGATCCAAATGATTCTAGTGAAAGTGTATGAAGTTTAAAAACACAGTGGAGCACTTCTTGTATTACCACATGACATCACAAGGTGGAACAGGGTGTCTTCCGTTTCAGAGATCATAATGTAGGTATTTAATTATAACATCTGTAAAAGATGATATGAAATGCAAACATTTGGGATTTTGGCCTGTTTTCAACCAAATGACACCAAAATGTGTTATTTGAATAAATTCTGTAGCTAAAATAAAAATAAATAAATGAGTAAATAAATAAATAAAATAAAATAAATACATACATAATACATACATACATTGTGTAAATACAATACACCACTTAAAACTACAGCAACTAAAACCATCTGGAAGTTTCCTATTGACATCAGTGCCTTGTGTTGACAGTGCTGTGGGTTAGAACTTTTATTTACACTCAAATAAAGGTTCTGTTTTTTCTATGTGTCCCTGAATGCAGCATTTACAATAAGCAAGGTCAATAACACATGAGAGAGCGCCACTGACACCAGATGAACTTTGGAAACTTTATAAACACTGTCCTGTCTTTACACAAGAAGTGTTCAGATTTTCACTTCAATTTTACTGACTTTTACTTGACTCTTACTTTTACTTGAATTTTACGAACTTTTACTTGACTTTTTTTTGTCTGTTTACATTCTTAAAGAGGGGGTATTTTACTTCTACGGGGTATTAACTGCTAACATATAACATATTTAGATCACCATGTTACCTTTTATTATTCAGTGAAAACAACATATTAACATCTTTCGTTTTTGACGCTCTGAGACTGCCCTTCCTTTGCTCTTCGTGCTAAGTCACTCCCCTTCAGAGCACTAACACAACACAATCGCCGTGCATCCTGTTAATGAAACTACTGCACATCGCATCAGGTTTGTCAAGTTCTTGTGTACAGTTTTGTATCATGTTTTTGGAGAATTGTCGTGTAGAAGCATGGGTGACGTAGGCTTATGGGCGGAGATTTGCACAGAATCTAACAGCTCACCAAGAAGGGGTCGAATAGGGCACGGAAGAGATCGCTAAATTACTCAAACATGCATGGATGACATTTAAAACCTCTTCAGACATGTTTTTGTTGAGGGAACAATGTTATAACATGGTAGAAAGCTTTTTGTAACTTTCCTGGTGAAGGGCCCGATACCTACTTGTGTCCATGGAGATGTTATTGCTTTGCCTGTAATGTTCCAAAGTATGGCATTAAACTTACCAATCTCCACAGAGACAAGCAGGAGACGCCACCAGGCCAGTTTACAGGTGAGATCTGTGAAGAGGTGACCCCACTCACATTAAATATGAATGTTAAAGGCATTTTTAAGCAATTAAAACTCACATAATTGAATAAATGCATCTTATGTAAGTTTAATGCCATATTGTCGAACATTACAGGCAAAGCAACAGCATCCCCATGGTGACAGATCCCCAATATGAAAAGTACGAAGTGCACCTTTAATATTGTAATGTATGAATGAAACAAAACACAACTCCAGGTCTGTTTTTGATGAGGTAACAACATTATAACATGACTAAAAGCTCACAAAAGTCAATTTTGTGTAATATAGGACCATATAGCATTATTATTCATAATTCAAATTGTATCCATGGAAACAGTGAATATTATGCAAATGAAGGAGATTTAAACGTAATTCCTACATGATAAAAGAAATATACAATGCCGGCATAATTATAATTACATCATTATTTTTTACACTTCATTTGTCATGGATTGTCATAACAGATGCATGGTGATGATTTTAACGCCAGATGCCCTTCCTGTCACAACCATGGTATCAAACGAGTTACTTTCTGCTTTAAAGGCAAACATTTCTCCCTATACTTTCTATTTCACAAAAAAAAAAAAAAAAAAACATTTAATCTTCAACAGTGGACAGTTAACTCCAAAATATATGCTTTGTTGAAATTACTTCATTAGAGTATTAGACTATTTGAACAGTTGATTATAACAGTGCCTGAGACTGCATGAGGCTGCTGTGTGCACTGTTAGCATGCTAGTTGCTTTACTGTGATGTCCAAACTCTCCTCTCTGGTCTATGAAGGCTGTGAAAAGCACTTTTAAACTCATAGCGGTGAATAATTACGGTGTTTGGAAAGCGATTATTTTGACTTTTTCACAGTGTAATATGTGCCCTTTAAAGGTCAAAATATCTGACCCGCTGACACACTGACCCGATGGACGGGTGGCGCGCTGCGACTGGGCAGTACAGACAGACCATAGATCGTGTCACAGCTCTCATCATTGATTGGTTAGATCTCTATCTTTACGAACCACATTATTTATTCGTGTCAACACATTGGTTCACACTATAAATGGTCACTTTTATGGAGCGTATTTTCTTTTCTTTTTTTTCAAGGTATTCAAAGCGCTTTACACCCATTCACACACACACACACACACACACACACACACACACACACACACACACACAGCACTGTACACAAATACTGGGGGTGAAGTGGGTTAAGTATCCAAGGACACAACAACTAGGGCTTCCTCACGGTATGGCGATACATGCAATAATCAATATATTGCACAGTATTTCTTTGTTAAACCACTACCTGCTAAAAGTTCAAATGAAATAAATCAAACTGTGAATATAGGAAATACATGGGATAAACAAGAAACAGAATTGTAGCGCTGTCACAAAATAACTCAGTAAAATACACCTGAAAATATTCATGGAGATAAATCGCGACAGGTGCCCGCAATAACCACACTATAACACCAAGTTTATATCAAAATTTCAATATTTTTGTACACTCCCAACAACAAAAGTATTCATCCATGGGAGCTGTAATTGCACCGCCAACAATGCTTATGTTGGGAGTGGGATTTGAACCATCAACCTTCAAATCGGTAGGCAAACACTCTAGCCCTCCATCTGATCAAATCCTCATATAACACATTCACATGGCCAGTTAGAAGAAGTGTCTTGCACGATGACACGACAAGAAATGATCCGGTTGGAGCTGGGATCCAAACCGCCCACCCTCTAGTTATAGGGCGACCACTGTACCGCCTGGGCCACTGAGGTTACCAGAAGCCAATGGCACTAACAATAAGATCAACAGACTGTGCAATTATGTGTAGATCGTTAAACATCATGTGGATCAATGTTCAATATTTATTATTTGGTCACTTCATTTTCCCCTTAATTATTAATAGACAAATCCAAGGTAATCAGAAATGTTGACAAAATTCTTCCAAAAAAATAAATAAATAATTAACAACAACAATAATAACAATAGACTACTCTTTTCACACAAAGACAGTTTTTTTTAAATGTTGGCTAAGCTTATAATTTACTGTTTAACTGTTACCAAGCAACCATAATGTAAACAAGGGCCAAAACGTGTCTAAATTAAACAATAGTTACGATTAGACTAATAAAAATTGATTACAACATCTTTATTTTGTTACATAATCAAAGCTGAAACTGCCAGAAAAATGTATAAATTGTCTCTGATTTGGGTGGACATAAATAGAGGTATTCAGTTTTAGAACTCACTACTACTTCCTGTATGACTACTTCCTGTAGTTTTGTACTTTTCTCAACTTTTTACCCCCAAACTGATACTTCTATGATAAATACTGGCACCAGGTACTTTCCCACCAAACTAGGTCATAATTAGAAAAACATGAAAACCTGTCATATGCACTTAATGGGGATGTTATTCCTTTATCTGGAATGTTTCACGGTATGGAATTAAACCTTTCTATCTTCATTGAGTATCTTCAAGTTACAGGTCAGATCTGTGGAGAGGCGATCCCACTCACAGTCACAGTCAGAGTGCCTGTTTTCTGGGTATTTCTGAGCAGTAAAACCACCTCTAACTGAACAAAATATAAGGTAGATCTATTTAATGTCAAACTGTGAAACATTCCAGAGAAAGCAATAACATTTCCATGGAAAAGTCACACAACGCAGCTTTAAGAATCTTAATCTATTTCTAATCGGAATCCACAATGTCAAACCATATTATTTCTTTTACACAAGGGCCATTATTTCACTGTGTTTACCAAACCTACCACACAACAAAACGCTCATATGCACTTCAGTCAACGTAACTACCCCTCATTAAAACATACATACGAAATATGGTTATCTAAAATCCAATACCGACCCAATACATATTCCCCTTTTTGTTGAGTCCTCACAAAACACATGGAGGTTGTTAAGATAATTTTCTCCCAATAACAGCTAGCTTAATGAACCATCACAAGAGGAGCTAATTGCAGTCACTTTTATAGCATACTGTTCATTTTCTGGTCAATACTAGCCCCTCCCACGGGACGCCGACTCATGTACAGATTACATCGTCTTATTGGATATTGATTGATCACATGACAAAGGCCAGCAGCCGGGTGCGGGAGATAGTGTCAGAAAATAACCAAAGCATTTTCTATTGTAAGTGATCTAGGGCATAGGGTGAGGTTAGTTTATGCTACAATCTACGTTACGTTGTCTTAAAGGTGCATTGTTACGCCATGTTAGAATGTCATTACCTCCTCAAAAAAAAAAAAAAAAAATAAATAAATAAATACTGGAGTTGTGTTTTGTTTCATTTACACATGTTTGAGTAACTCTTTATTATTAGTCTCTTTAAATCTCCAAAGCTCAAAATGCTCTGTTCCACCCTGTGATGTCATGCAGTAGTAGTTTTCCAAGTTAACAGCACCTTTTAGCTCCTTTTACCTTTTGTTCAGCTCTAGTGAAGGTGTATGGAGTTTAAAAACACAGTGGAGCACTTCCTATTACCACATGCAATGGTAGAAGAAGTACTCAGTTTTGTTACTTACCTTAAGTAAAAGAATAGATGTTGAAGCAAAAAAAAAAAAACCTACAGTAAAGTATCATATGAAAAATAGTAAAAGTATTAAAATACCCAGATTCAAATGTAATGATTATGATAGAATTTTGTTCAACAGAAACAATTAAATCATTTTTTTTCCAGCAATTTTTATTTGTATAATTTTGTTTGCTCAAAATAAGCATGTGTTAAAAATAAACCCTCAGCCTTTTCAGCAGATCTCATGCAGTAATAAAAAATACTTTTACTTTTCAGTTTTGTTAAAAAACGTAGTGGAGTTAAAGTACAGATATCTGCTCTCAAATGTGGTAACAGTATCCATTTTAAAATTTACTTAAGTACAAATACATAAAATTTATACTTAAGTACAGTACAATACTACTTTAACTTTGTTATGTTTCACCACTGTCCACATGACATCACAAGGTGGAACAGAGTATTTTCAGTTTGAGAGAAGAACTCAGCCTAAATATGCAGGGTTTAAACACCCTCCCGAAGCTTTAGTCCGCCCTTAAGCAAAATCTGAAAAATCCCCTAGAGAAGGTGGTGTCCGGCGGGTTGGGGGGAGTGGGTGTGGGGCGGGCTCTGGAGCGATGATTGACAGCCGATCGACAGCCAAAACAATCCGACATGGAGCGGACCGGTGCGCTGCAGACTTTGAAACAGAGCGGACATTTGTGCTTGCATCACGCCGTCTCCCTTTTATCCAGACAGGGCAGGACATCGCAGTGCCCAGCGGTGCCAGGTGGGGGCGGGGCTGAGAGGGGCTCCTCACGTACCGCCCGTAGACCGCCAGGGGCTGTGTTTGTCACGTAATAACCTCAGAACACCATCTGATCCATTGGCGGCCGTTAGTCCAACCCGAAAATTCAAATGTGGCCGTAGTTGATTCTAAAGGCTGTTACAGACACGTTTTTAAACCCAAAAGTCCGATTTTGAACAAATATGCACTAAAATGCCAAAATAAGGCCAGGGATAGGTAAACACTTCTATTTTAGACCGATTTACACAGTTAATCAGTAGAAAAAAGGGATTTTGGTGTTTTTTTTAAACGTGTGAATGAAACAAAACACAACTCCAGGTATGTCTTTAATGAGGAAACAACATTATAACATGGATCAGAAAACAGCGTACTACGGGCCCTTTAAGGATAATGATCAGATGACGGAACATTCATTTAATTTGCTCCCCCTAGTGTCTGGCGAGGTCTTACGAATTTGCATAACCTGCTTATGACAGAAATTGGTGCTGATCACTACATGACCTGAGACCTGAACCACACTAAACCATTTTCAGGTTTAACAAGTACACACACAGTTGTTCTCTGTTCCTGAACGCAGCTCATTTGCTCACATAATCAGTTTGCACATTAATGTTGGTATAATTAACCCAGCGCTAATCAGGCCACTAGCAAAACACAACACGTGAACACCACACACCTACACTACCAAGTTAACAATTACTAGCAAAACTATTATTTCTACTCAACTCTAATTTCTTTGAGTGGTTTCTCTATTTTTAACTCGAAATGTTTGACAAATTGCACTGCATTTTTCAATTAAAATCGACGTCAACAAGAGGTAGGTGTGTTGAAAAGTTAATTGGAAAATTTGCTGTTTATAATGAGTTCAACTGGTTTACTTAATAATATCTTAATTTGAGTAGATTTTGACTAGTCTTTGTAGAATTTATTTATTTTGATTACAATTATTTTGACAGTTGAGGGAAACTAAATAAAATTCTCAAATCTTTATTGAAATAACTTTAAATAATGTTCATTTATATGCCATTTGTTCTGTAGTTGACTTTGTATTATAAATTCATATTTTCATGATGTATAATGTGATTTCTAGTAAAATTATGTAGCCATAACTTTTTAGTTATGCCATGTTGGTAAATAATTTTAATTGTCAAGTGAAATGTACTAAAATCAGGAGTAAAATACTCAAGATTTAGGGTTAGGCTTCAGCCAAATGAAGCTAATGGAGGCTATAGGGGCGAATTTGGAAAGTATCATAGCAACCAAAGAGCCAATCAGGAGTGAGGCTGTTGAAGGTAACGCCCCTTACCATCTCCACCACTGGTTTGGCAGGTGGGCGGGTGCTTACCAATGCTGTCAATCAAATCTGATGCTAACGCTAGCGGGAGCGACCTCGGAGAAAGAAAGCACCTGATTTATCTGTTATTAATATTCAAATCTTGGTTACAAACAAAATAGTGAAATAAAAAGCCAGCAGGATTGTGTAGAGCGGGTGACAGTTTTTCAATAAAAAGTGAATTAAAGTCGATGGAGCTGGACGTGCCCCCCATACTCACTTCCTATTTGGAATGAGGAGGAACGTACGCTTAATATTTATAGTCTATTGTATACAGTTTCAATACTAGTTTTAATATCGATTAGTGTCTGATTTTCAATACTTTGTCTGAGAGTTTTGCTGTTGCGATAAGTTGGAGCAGTCTAGCATTAATGGAAATAGAAGAAATTTGGATTGTGTTTATATCTGATTATTCTTACTGGTAAAATTCATGTTTCATTTTCCAGTCCATAAAACATCATTGAAATGGACTTCGTCAGCACCCACAGCTACAGCGTGGACTTGTAGCCAGCACCAGCCGTGTTAGCGTCGCCGGTGGCAGCTAGGGTAATGTCTGCACCAGAACAATGTTGACTTGTGGAAACAGCATGGAACAATGTCGCCCGAGTTTAATCAAAGCGTACAAGGCGAGTTTTAATTAAAGCTTTCTCCCTCACAGACCGCCCCTGGTCCAAACAATAGAATGAGATTAGCGAGTAGCAAGTTTGGACTGCAAAAAGGGACATCTGCATGAACTTAAACAACTCCGATTTAGAATATTTATCTTTCTTTTTTTTTTTTTTTTTACTAAGCACTAAGGTCTATTTATTTATTAAATCTAGATCATTTGACTTCATTCAATTCAATTCAATTTATTTTTGTATAGCCCAAAATCACAACAAGAGTTATCTCGGCGGACTTCACAAAATTGTTGATTAATAAAGCAGAAGAAACATTCATAAAACACAAATACAGAATGTTCAACAACAAGCAGGCAAATGGATGATTGTCCCAGCATCTCCTGTCCTTAGACCCTCCTTCTCGGCAAGGAAAAACTCCAAAAAACCCAATGGGAAAACGGAGAAACCTCGAGGAGAACCACAGTGAAGGAGAGATCCACTCCTATGGACGGACAGGCAGATGAAACTACTAATCTAGCAGGACAAGGACAGTTAATCCAGGACAGGGAAGGAGAGGAGGGGACTTCTGACTATTTTCACACAAAAAAAGTTAAATAACTCGACAAAGTAACAGGGTGGCTATGATTTTTTATTTTTTTTTGTGGGTAATACAAAAAATATTTAGTACACTTATTTACCTTTTTTTTTCTTTGCTACATATTTCCATAGGTCTTACTTTTCATATATTTGATGTCTTCTATATGTACATCAAATGTAGAAAGTAGTAAAAATAAAGAAAAAACTTTTGTAGTGTAGTGTACATTTAAAGACAGAAACTACAACAAATGGGCTGTGTAAGTCAAATTATCAAATCAATCTAAACCGGTTAAGATACTAAAATACAGACTTTTTAAAATTCACAACACAATCAAATAGTTGAGGGCTGATGTCAACTAATTAAATTCTTGGTTGACTAAAGTCATGCCCTGATCTTGAGCAACAACAACAGTTATACAAAGAAGCATTAATAAACAGAATATTTAAAATGCTAAGGCAGAATACAGTGTTCAGTCACATTTCTTCAATACTTTACGAAGATGTGAGTCTGGTTACCACATAGACCGTATATATGAATGGCTATAACTAATGCGTTAGCCGCCGCGGTCCAAATAGAAAGTGTGCCAGGCAGCTCTTCCGGCTCCTTCTGACCCTGGCTCTCATTGACTCACATTGGGATCTTGTGGCTCCTCTCTCTTTAAGTGCTGCTGTGAGCCTCGTCATTTTGGGCTTAAAATGTTTGTATTAACCCGCTCAGTGATCCTGAATTTTTCATTTCGCTATTTTGTCCCTAAACCAAGATATGAACATAAATAACGGACCAATCAGATGCCTGCATTCCCCGAGGTCGCTCCCGCTAGCGTTAGCAACAGGTTTGTTTGATAGCTAGTGCGTAAGTAAGTAAGCCTCCTTCCCGCTTTTCTGCCCCTTCCTTTGGCATTTATTTGTGCTAATAGACCCCCAATGTCCAGTTTTTCTGGTAAGTAAAGTAAATAAAATAAACTGATGGTAATTGATTTATTAGTTGAATAACCTGTACGGACGTGTAGTAGTTTAATACCCCAATGTAACTATCACATCCGTGTTCAGGTGAAAAAAAAAACAAAAAACACTGAACTACTGCGGTCCGAGCAGAACAGTACGGAGCAGAGTATTTGCTGCTCGCCGGTGAGAAGGGCGGGCACATTTAAATACCTCAGTCATGATTGGCTCTTGTGGCTGCTATGATACTTGCAGTCTGATTTCCGAATATGGAGCCTGGCTCCAAATTCGCTCCTGTAACCCTTAGCATCGGGAGCTTCATTTGAGTGGAGCAGACTGACATCTCTCTGAAAAGACTTAGCTGGAACTACAACCGGTGGGATGATTTGTGTCGTTAAACAAGTCTCTCACACCTATAGTTACAGTCACAAGCTAAATAGCATTAGCCAACAGTTTTTCAGTTAGTCACAAAAACAGTGAGAGACCGCTAAACCCACAAAACAGGACCATGAACAGTCGTATTGATCTCGTGAAAACGTGTTGTTTGGTAGTGTGCATTGTGTCACCATGGTAACTGCTGAACACTCCATAGAAAATACATGCAGAACACCCCCAGCGCGATGTCACCGCCATTTATCCATAGAATATTCAATTTGATTCAGTACAAATTCAACTACTACTACTTACCTTCTAAATTGCAGTCTTGAGTACTTGTTTTGTTTGTTTTTGAGTGAATGGGCTTTGGATGGTTTCTTGGCTGGGTCCCGGGCTGTGAGGAGGGGGTGTGAGGTTGGGGTGAGTTGGTGGTGTGGGTGGAGCTGTGAGGTGGGGGTGTGGGTGCTAATCACGGCTCACAGCGTGCATTGGCCCTGGCTCCACGGGATGCCACGGTGCAAATGAAGCCCGGGCTCATTTTGAGGTCAAAGGATGGGTTTATTAGGGACGCATACTGGGGCAGGCAATGGGAAGAAATAAGTAGCAATTAGCATGCATTAGCCGCGCGCTATCTACAGGGCTATCTAAAAATGAAGGAGCTAAGACGGTAATAGTGCTCTGAGATGGATTTAAAAGAAAATATACCTTTTTTTTTTAAAGAATGATGGGGTAATGACAGTATTATTGTTGTTATTATTGCTATCATTTTTTGTATTCTATTTATTTATTTATCTATAATAATAATAATAATAATAATTATTATTATTATTATTATTATTATTGTATTTTATTTTATTGTGCATATACGATTTATTTTGCGATTGGGAATTGCACAGAAAATGTTTCTTAAAGCTTAAAAAATAAAGTATATATATATATATATATATATATATATATATATATATATATATATATATATATAAGAAAATACAGCTTTAAGGACCCATATTACACTACTTTCTGATCTGTTATAATGTTGTTACCAAAAATATACGTGGAGTTTTGTATTGTTTCATTCACAGAAATTCTGCATATTTAGGCTGAGTTCTTCTCTCAAACTGAAAACACGCCGTGATGTCAAGGGGTAATACAGGATTTTAAAATCCATAAACCTTCACTTGAATCATTCGGTTAATTTCAGCCCTGGAATTTCCAATCTCTACTAAAGATAAAAGATAGCTGTTACCGTGAAAACTACCGCTTCATGACATCACAAGGTGGAACAGAGCATTTTGAGCTTTGGAAATGTAGACAGACTAATAATAAAGAGTTACTCAAACATGTGTATGAATGAAACAAAACACAACTCCAGGTCTGTTTTTGAGAAGGTAACAACATTCTGACATGGCTTAAAGCTCACGTGAATTAATTTTGTGCAATATAGGACCTTTAAAAATCACACAGTTTTGGAAAATGTACATAAATAAAATAAAATACACATCAGTCTTTAAAAACTATTATGAATGCTCCTGACAGGCTACCCCAGCAACAGTGAAGGATTAGTCAAATTGTGTAGGAGAGATTTCCATAAAGATAGGGCATGTAGAATTGGTCCGTCAAATTCTATAAACATGACCCATCTGTGTATCCAGATACCAGGTAAACATGTTCAAATCAAATATATAACTCTTACTGATAATAATTTATTGGTTTTTAATTTCAAAAACACTGGAAATATCCAAGTTGTTTATGTTATAACCAGAAAGCAGAATGAGCCTCATGAGTCTTTCATTTGGGTTTCCAGTTCGTACAACTAAAAAGGACTCTCTCTGATCTGAATCTTCACTACCTAAATCCCAGCACCTGCAGCTAACCGGGTTTAATCCCAATGCCAACTATTGCTCTATGTTGTGCCATTGGGCAAGATAATGTGCCACAAACCTCATTACTACTTATTATTGACGTATACATAAAGGTACGCCTCGCTAAAATGGAGTAACTACTTCATTACTGCCCAATACACAGTTACACTCATTTGGTCCATGTGTTTGTAGTATCAGTGAAAGCCTTTTCAAAATGGCCGCTTATTGCTGCTCTTTCTTCTCCCTATCTGTTTGAAGTGTGCTTTGTGAAGAAGGGCCACGCTAAAAGCTTTTGAATCTACCGTAGCCCTCTGCTTTTTAAAACCACAATGGCCTATGGTGATTAGCTAGTGCTTTGCAAAACGGCTAATATTCTGCTGTAGGATTTTTCACCCCAACAATTCTAAAAGTGCTTCGCTGCCTTGATAAGAAAAAAAAAAAAAGACGTTTCTGGCCAAAAGATATCAACCAAAGCTTTCAGTCAAATAACTTTTCAAATTTAGTTTCAAATTTATCTCAGTGTGCCAAGTAAAACTGTTATTTTGTGAGGTTAAACAGTTTCTGAAGTTTCCCGGGTTTGAGCTGCCAAGAAAAAATATAAAGTAATCAGAGCAGAGATACATTTTGAGCAGCAGAAATCAAGACAACAAAATAATTCAATTTGACATTAAAGAAGACATATTGTGCTTGTGTCTGTTATATAGTTAAAAGCTATGACAGTTGTGGATCATCATCTTATAATTTCGACATTTTATTAATCGAAAGCGACTTAATAAAAGAAACAAATCTGTTGGCTTCCATGTTAGAAAACTGCAGTGCCCAATGGGAGCTGATGTCGCTGTAAACGGCATCACAACAAAACACCGTGAAGTTGGATTTACCCGACCAGCCAGAACCACACGTTTTGACAAAACTTTACAAAGACGAGCGGATCTAGAGCTTTATCCTGACTTTTGACCTGTTTAAATCCAGGTTCAAAACTTATCTTTTCAGACTGGCTTTAAACACTCAGTAATGCAGTGACACTTTGCAAAAAAAAAAAAATATTTCATTGTTTAATGTTTTTATATTGTGTTGATTTTCACATAAAGCACTTTGGTCACCTTCAGTGTTGTAAAGGGCTCTATAAATACAGTTTGATTGATTATACTGTCTCCCTGATTTCAGAGGGCGTGACTGACAGGCTGATTAACCAATCAGAGAGATGTATGTCCGTTTGCATCAAAAACAAAAATGAGAAAAAAAACCCAAAAACAAATTAAAGGACTGAGAAAAGCTCTATGCTTTTTGTATGTGTCTGCATAGACCAGCTATGACTACAGTTATTTTATAATCAACTAGTCACAATGGGTTACTTAGTCATAGCAGCCTCACAAAACAATCTGGCATATTTGACATAAGGTAGGTAGGAAAGGTGGTTCAAACTAAAAAATAAGGTTTTACTGTCTGTTTGAACATTGAGTAGGTGTGGGCTGCAAACAACAACATGGAGAGAAGCTATTTTGAAATGGTAATTAGCATTATGGCTAAGGCTAACTGGCACCAGATATACACTTGAGAGTCAGGTGGAGGTGTGAAAACTTAATCCTTTCAACTGTTTATGTACAGAATTACAAACAAGTATTTAAAGTCCTTGTGACAGGTTTGACTACTCATTTCATTTAAACATGGAAAACAATTATACTTAAGATTTTACAATTAAAAACATGCATAGTTTTACTAGATTCTTAAATTCTGGTGAGGTTCATAATTTTACTTCCTGTTTGGATATGGGCAGTAGATATGACATAAGTCGCGGTAATTCCATAACTCTTACCTAACAACCATGAGATCAAAACTGCAAAACTGAATGAAAGTCATGATTAGGCTAATTAAAATGAATCATATCATATTTATTTTGTTGTGAAGGTTTAAATTGACAGAAAAATGCACATAACTTGCACATAACTTACTCACTGCTACTTCCTGTATTTTTGTACTTTTCTTCACAACTTTTTTTCCACACACACTAACATTTGACTGATGTAAAACTATGAAATATTTACCACAGGTACTCTCCCACCAAACCAAGTCATATTAAAAAACAAAAAACATAAAACGTGTCATACGCACATTAGGACATGGAGGGAGACGACTTCACCATATTTCCCTGAATGACACTAAACATTTTGAGACGCAACTTTATAGCGCGGTTAAAAATGTCTTAGAAACTGTTATGCTCTCAACAGTTTCCATTTGTGTCCTCGGTGTGAAAAACAATCATTTTGGAGTTGGACGGTCCATCTGTCGGTGTCTGCTGACAGCACCAGTGTTTGCCATACACATTACTCACTGTCTCATCCACTAATGTCAACAGACGTCTCCCAATTATAGACCGAGTGAACGAAACGCCACTGTGCTGCACTTTATACAACCACCAACAGACTGTTGTTGCTATGACTTCTTTTCTTCTTGAGTATGGCTATTTATGTATTTTTAAGTTAAAGATGCATTGCACAACTTTTCTGGTGGAGGGTCCGTCATGTCTTCATGGAGATGTTACTTGACTAGAATGTTCCACGGTAGAGATTAAACCTGCCTATATCAGATCTGTGAAGAGGCAACCCTATTCACAGAGAAATTTATTTTAGTTTTGAGCAAAAGAAACACCCAGGCAAAGAAATAATATCTCCCTGTAGACAAGCAGGTGATGGACCCTCCACCAGAAAAGTTGTGAAATGCACCTTTAAGTAGAAGTAGCGGAGAAAATTTTTTTAAAAATCCATCAAATGCTCAAGTAAAAATAAGTACTAGGCTATATTTCGGAAAACAATGCACACAGCTATTGTAGGTTAGACTTTTGTTGATAAAATCAGATGGTGAAAAGCGTTGCAAAAACAGGTATTTATAATAAAAATGAAACCTTCGCAGTACGGAAATGAAACAAAGCAGCATCAGCATTTCTCCCTAAACAGACTGGACTGTTCCACGGTAACAGTTACACATTTTATTTTTGCTCATTTTAAAAACATATTCTTGTGGTCAGTGGGATCGCCTGTCCACAGATCTGACCTGGTGGCGTCACCTGCTCGTCATCATGGAGATAGATACGTTTAAAGCTACCAGTCGTGTAAGTCTATTTGATTAATATCGTTATAATTCATATATTTGTTGTAATACATTGAGTTGTTGGGTCTAGTCAATAATAGAAATGCTCAGGTTCCATGTTTGGGAATTTACCTTCCTGATATTCCATGACAAAGTACAGTCTTATTAATAGGGAAAATGGTCTCTTGCCCCTAGTTTGTGAAATATCTAAAACCTAGATAAGATGTAGGGATGAAGCAGAAACCAAAATATCGTAATAACATATCGCCAAAGTCTCACAATAATACTGTGGGCTATCACAATACATCGAATCACAAGTCTCTTAAATTCATTGTTGTGGTGCAAAAACAGAGAGAACTGCATATACCATGATCCTTTGCTCTGTTTCAGTACAATCTACATGATGAAATAACTGTTACTGAGCACTTTTAAATCTTAATTATCTGGATTATGACAGACAAGTAGCATATTCACAATTTTGTTAGCCTCCACAAAATATTGCAATAGAGAAGCATATCATGAAAATATCATATCGAAAGATTAGAATATCATGTGCACATATTATTCTCGGAAACTCTGGCGCTCACTGCTGTCCACTTAAAACAGAACTTAAACTTTTCCTTATCTACCGTAAGTCCCTGTGAAACATATAGACTTCTCCATAAACAGCTCAGCGCACCGCCGATATATCAATATTTACCTTCTCTGTTGACTTTCAGGGCGGTGTTGGAGTGAGTCGATCAAAATACAATACGGTACAGAACATGCAGCATCCAGGGGCCAGTGTTTGCTCCAGAACCAGAGCAAACTCAGACCTGGCCCCTGGTGGAGAGCGGCCAAGGATGAAATGTTCCAGACAGCGCAAAGTTCAATGAAGACCACAGTGAATATCAGTGCAGAGTTAATAAGCAGAGGATAAAAGCCCAGTACCAAAATGTGTCTTGTGTCAGATATACAGATATGGGCTGCGTCTCATTTCTCTTTCCTTGCTTCCTTCTCCTTGATTCTTCTCCTCGATCGTCCATTTTTCAGCTGTCAATCCAATGTGTCATATTAAGTGGTGTCCCAAAGAAACCACGGAAACCTCTGTGGGCGGGACTTCTTCACCCATTTCCTGCAGAATCGAGGAGAGGAATCAGGAGAAGGAAGCGAGGAAAGAGAAATCAGAGTGTATAAGCAGCTCTTGAGGTCAAAATATGTCAGCTGCGTGTTGTTTGCATCTAATTACAAAGCATTTATTGTCCCATAATCAGGAAGTGAGCGTTAGCATGCTAGTTGTTGTTAGCTTCACCGTGACAGCAAAACTCCACTCTCGTCTGAAAAGTGCTTATAAGTTCATTGCGGTAATTAGGATGTTCAGAATGCATAAGGTAAGAGAGGAATAACTTTGGACCACTGCAAACTGTTGAAAACTAATTCTGTTTTTCACCAATTAGCAATTTATACCATATATAGCAGAAACAAAATGAAGGCAAATGAAGTACAGGCTAACCTATGACCAAAGAAAAACAACTTAATTTCTATAACTTTATAAGGTAAAGGCAATTAGCCACATTTTAGTATTTCATTTTTTTCTTTATAATAGCTGCATCGCAAAGATTACCATTACTCACCGGGTCTTATAGACCAAAAAGGCCCGGTAAGTAATGGTACCGAAAAACTAACGTTCGTTCGGTGTCAACTTTTGGTTCCTTGACTTTACATGCCCGCGTGCATGAGCCAATAGATACACTGCTCTGATTTCACAGCAGCGCAGACACTCACGCATCACGACTGCACCCTGAACAAACAAATGTGGCAAAAACAGTCCTACATGTGTCAAAAAGCGCAGTCATCTTATGGTAAAATAGCAGAGCTGAGGAAACAGCGTGCAGCGTGAACTTATATCCACCCGAAAACACAAGTCTCCACCTAAATCCACATCCAGGCAGTCACAGTCTGTAGTGTCTGCATAAAGTTGAAGCCAAACAGATAACATGAACCAAACGCTGCCAAAATCCTCCTCTTCCTCGCTCCCGCTAATAGAGTAATTCCCAAATGCGGTGTATATATATCCAGTGTAGAGCGCATGTGCGTAAAGATGTGTCCAAACGAGTGACCATAATCCTCCTCCTCCATCCAGGTAACCGCTCAGTAAAAGAGTAGTTATTTATCAAAACAAAAAGCACATGTTCTGAGAACTGCCTTTAATATAAAGTTCTGTGTGCGGCAAAAAAAAAAAAAAGAAACTTAAACATGCGTGGGTCCTTGTGAGGATCGGCTCTGCGCTCTGGTTCATTTGCGTGCGCATTTGTTTTGTGTTATAACTTAACAATGTATAGCCTAGTACTATGTTTTAAAATCTTAATTAACATACTGTAGTTATAATGTAATTCAAGGACTGAAAAGGATTTTCCTTAATAACACTGGAAAATAATTAACATAAAAAAAAAATACAGGCACTGAAAATAGAACCGTTCAGGAATCGGTATCGTTAAAGTACTGGTATCGAAAAAAATCAGACAGACCCTAATCATGCCTTTTTAAAAACTCCATAGAAATTATCAGTTTGTCAACAATGAATAACTGATCATGAAAAACTATATGTGAATTTGCATCGAATCGCTCAGTATCTCAGTTTATTATTCTGCCTTTAAGTGTCAGTGTTTGCATATATTCATTTTAGGTTTTCCTTATTGTCATCAAATTTCCTTTCCGAGATTGAACATCTGAATGGAGCTGCACGGTTTGGGAGATTAGCCGTGTGCAACCGGAGCCCCTTTTGTCCCTCCTTCTATAGTGTAAAGGAATCTTTTAATTAGTACTACGCTCTGTAAATATGGTGAATAGGCCCCCTCCCAACACAATCCACACGCCGCTATCAGGTTTAGCCTCGATGTGGAGATGATCCCTATTAAAACTGCATGGGACATAAATAAAGAATCAGCCAGAAGAAAAAAAAAAAAAAAAAAATGACGTGCGCAGTGCAATCCTCTAATAGGGATGTTTGTCAATGTGATTCTGCAGAGAGGCCGAAACCACAAATGAACCTGGCTGCCTTTCATATAACACACATCAGAGCAATTATGGGAGCACAAATGAAGGCTCCCCTGCTAGCTCCGAGGTTGAGATGTGTATATGAAGGTGGTCTGAATTGATAACGGTTTTGGAGAAGGTGTATGGACTTTAATTGGATTACCAGGCACTGATGGAAGCAGTCTTTTCAGCAGCAAAGCGGTTTGTGGCGATAAGAAAAGATGTAAGGATGCAATACTTTAACGGTGTTGACTTCATGGTGCATCTGTGGAATTGTATGAATGCTATGTTTTATATTTTATAAGTGTAGCTATAATTTTTAGTCGTATTTAAAAGGATTCAGCGTATTTAAAGTGCCCATATTACACTATGTTCTGATCTATGTTATAATGTTGTTTGCTCATCACAAACAGACCTGGAGTTGTGTTTTGTTTCATTCACACGTTTAACGCACAAACTCTACATATTTAGGCTGAGTTCTTCTCTCAAACTGAAAATACTCTGTCATGTGGTACTACAAGAAGTGCTCCACTGTGTTTTTAAACTCCATACACCTTCACTTGTATCTTTTGGATCATTTCAGCCCAGGAATTTTCTCTTTGTTGAATTAAAGGTAAAAGGTAGCTGTTAACATAAAAACTACCCTATGAATGACATCACAAGGTGGAACAGAGCATTTTTCAATTTGATGGAACTGGCTTGAAGCACTAGGTTAAAGTCTACTCTAAAACTTTTCCTTTTAGGGCTGGACTTTAACTGAGAGTAGGATAAATCTCAGAGCCTTGAGCCAGTACCATCACACTGAAAATGGCTTCTGGACGGGAGCCAAATTGCCTTGATTGCAAAAACAGTGTCCAGATGACCACCATTGCAACTTTCTCTACAATAAGGATGGTAGCTCTAAAGGTTAACTGTGTAACTTTTCTGGTGGAATGAATGTCCGCCATCTGCTTGTCTTCAGGGCTAAGTTACAGGTCAGATTTGTGGAGCGGTGAGTGTCCGTACAGCCCTCTCATTTGTGCACAATAAAACCTGCAAGACAGATTCATATAATGCCATACGTTAATGGCAAAGAAATAAAATCTCTCTGGAAACAAGCAGAAAATGTACATAGTGCATCTTTAAAGAGCCTATATTACGCTATTTCTGATCAATGTTATAATGTTCCTCATCAAAAACATATCTAGAGTTGTGTTTTGTTTCATTCACATGTTTCAAACACAAACCCTGCATATTTAGTTCTTCTCTCAAACTGAAAACACTCCACCTTGTGATGTCATGCGGTAACAGGAAGTGCTCCACTGTGTTTATAAACTCCCCACACCTTTAGTAGAATCATTTGAATGATTTCAGACCTGGAATTGCCGACCTTTACTGAACTAAAAGGTAAAGAGTAGCCATTAACTTGAAAACTACAGCTTCATGACATCACAAGGTGGAACAGGATATTTTTAGCTTTGGAAATGTAAACAGACTAATAATAAAGGGTTCAAGCATGTGTGAATGAAACAAAACATAAATCTAGTTATGTTTTTGAGGAGGTAACAGCATTATAACACAGCTTAAAACTCACAAGAGTCAATTTTGCATAATATAAGACCTTTAAACAGACTATTCACATACAGTTGCACATTTAGCCTAATCAGAGCAGAATTTGAGAAGTTTTTTTTTTTTTTTTTTTTTTTTTTTACATTTGACTGAAAGGTATAAAATTGTTACAGCAGACATTTTTAGCATGTTGGATTAGCCCCAGAGACCAGACACCACTCAAGCGTGTGTGAATGAAGCCAGATATGTTTCAGATCCAGTGGTGGAAGGTAACAAAGTCCTGCTGAAAAAGCTTAGGCTTATTTTTAGCACATTTAATTTGCGTTAACGTCCCAACTTTGAGCAAACCAAATCCACAAAAACGGCTAGAAAAATAAAAAAAAATCAATTGAATCACTCAAAATCATCTGAATTTCAAAATCACTACATTTGATGTTTTGATAGTTCTAAACATCTCTTTACTTTTTACTCTTAAAGTACAATTTTCAACAGGTACTTCAATAGTTTTACTTAAGTAGATTTTTTCATGTGACACTTTCACTTGTACTTGAATAATCTTTTGCTCCTGTATCTGTACTGTATTCTACTTCATCCAGCACTGTTCAGATCAGAGACGAGTGTTACCACTGCCTGTTATAATACATAGGTCTTTTTCACCTCTTTCTTTGTATTTCGTATTAAGATTATAGTTTACTCTCACCTTCTTGTACTCCCGCTATGAGGAGCACATGCACGCAGGTAATTAATATTTGGAAGTGCTACCTCTCCTCACCATCTGGAGCGTTGATAGTCCACAGAGCGCCCTCCAGCTTGGGACTAACCTGGCAGACTTTTGGACCTTTTTTTTCTCCTTGGCCAGATTGGAAGCCATGCCCTCTCTCCTGAACCTTTCCATTCTTCCATGCACTGTCCTTACACTCCACCCTCAGGGCACCTTGGGACAAATGGTGTGCAGAGTTTTCTGCACGGTAGCAAAATAAAAATGGGGGAAAGCAGTAGTTCCACCCTTGCGGAAGTCAAAGTCACTTGGATCTGGATCTGGCGGTATCTATTGGCAGCAGTGAGAGTGAAATATGGAAAACTAGCCATTTTAAGTTTTCTGATCTATGTTATAATGCTTTTTCCTCATCACAGACATACCTGGAGTTGTGTTTTATTTCATTCACAAATGTTTAAAGGTCCTATATTACGCAAAACTCACTGTTGCAATGTTGTTACCTCCTCAGAAAGATATCTGGAGTTGCGTTTTGCCACATGTTTGAGTAACCCTTTATGTCTACATCTCCAAAGCTCAAAATTGCTCTGCAGTTCTTCTCTCAAACAGAAAACACTCTGCTCCATCTTGTGATGTCATATGGTAATGCAGGAAGTCAAAAATGTTATACTTGCAAAACTAATTCAGTCCGTTAGCATATTATATCCATCAATTATATCCACCTCTTGCCCCTCGTCTGGCCCTGGACCAAGGAATAGATTCAGTACTCAATACCGATTCCGATACCATGGTTTGACTTTCTTTTATATTCCCAAGTGTTCTTATATCTGTGTGATCTCTCAGTGGTCCAGGTAGGTTCCATAGTGATCCATGGGTGTATACTAGTCTATGTGCTCTTATACTTGTTCTGATACAGCTCCAGATCATTCTAAAGCTTTTCAGGTTCCTTTCTGTCCTGTGAACTTGCCATTTTTAGTATCGATACCTCCTCAGTTGTCTAATTTCGTTACTAATTTTACTATCGATTAGCGTCGGATTTCCGATACTTTTGACAACCCTAATCTGTCTTTTTTCTCCTCAGACAGATTAGAGCGGTGGTGGGCAGACGCTCCTATTAGCACGATGTAGAGAGTCTGAGCACAGCGGAAGTCTTCGGTTAGCCAGTGCGCTGTAATGGGGCCCCTGGGCTTTGTCATACATGATATATATCAAATTAATTGTCACAAGCAGCTACTGGCCAAGACAAACCCACACATCATGGGCACGGCGGACAGAAAAAAGGCGTCAAAGTGAATAGAGGCTTCACTTGGACAACAACTTATGTGAGAGGTTTACTGATAAGAATGACACGGGTATTTTGATATTAACTGTTCAATTTAAAGGGCCCATGTTACGCTATTTTCTGATCAATGTTATAATGTTGTTTCCTCATCACAAACAGGCCTGGAGTTGTGTTTTGTTTCACACATGTTTAACACACAAACCCTGCATGTTTAGGCTGAGTTCTGCTCTCAAACAGAAAACACAGTGTTCTAACTTGTGATGTCATGTGGTAATACACGTAGAATCATTTGGATAATTTCAGAACTGGAATTTCCAATCTCAGCTGAACAAAAGGTAAAAGGAGCTGTTAACGTGAAAACTACCACTACATGACATCACAAGGTGGAACAGAGCATTTTGAGCTTTGGAGATGTCGACAGACTAATAATAAAAGATTACTTAAACATGTGAATGAAACAAAACAAAACTCCAGATATGTTTTTGAGGAAGTAACACCATTATAACATGGCTTAAAGCTCATGTTAAAGTCATTTCTGCGTAATACATGACCTTTAAACTTGCATATCTCCTTGGAGACAAGCAGATGATGCTACCTGGCCAAGTTATAGGTCAGATCTACGGAGTGGCGAGTCCAGTAAGACTGCATGTTTCTCCAAGATACATTTGCACAATAAAAACATTTGTAACTGAATAAATATAAAATATGTATGTTTATTTGATTAGTTTTACTCTCTGGTCTTCTATTGGAAAGCAGTAATGTAGAGAACATCTAGTGGTATTACACGAGAATACAACAGGGTCAGATCAGCCATTCTAATTACAGATGGTAGATTTAATGCCATACTTTGAAGATTCCAGACATGGCAATAACATCTCCATGGGAACAAGCAGATAGCAAACACCTGTGCCAGAAAAACTGCATAGTGCCCCTTTAAACTTTTAGTCTCCCTATTTATTCTTGTTCACATTTGTGTTGGTTTAGTTTAGTTTCTTTTCAGACTTGTGTAGGATTCTTTTTTTTACTGATTATACTGGTGAGATGAAGCGCTGGAAAATAGAATTGCTTTGTAATGTAAAAGTATGCAACAGGTGGGCCCTTGGTTGGAACACCTCTGATTGGTCCCCTGTGGAGTGAGAACACGCTCCAGTTACACCCATGTGGACTTTTCAGCAAATGTGCCGCTAATAAGACCAGCAGGACTCACGTCTGCGGAGAGAAGTGTGCCATTATGAAAGTGACCACAGCATTCTCTATTTCTATCTTAATTTATAAGAAAAAGCAAACGAGTACAGTGTTAATATGAGCAGCCAATGGGTGTTTTTTCTACAATGAGATTATGTCATACTCCCACAGTTTTCCCTATGGATTACATTGCACTTTACCATGAAATATTGAACCTGATCATTTCTATTAATGACTATATCCAAAAACGTATTAAAACATTAATCAGCATTTCAACAATATTTAGTTTAGCTCCCTCCCATTGTTACTAAATAATATTGGTCTATACAATATTGCAATGTCATCTGAGACCCAGAAACAGGATTGTGTGATGTCAGGTGCAGTGTGTAACTTTTCTGGTGGAGGGTCAGTCAAATGCTTTTCTCCATGGAGATGTTATTACTTTGTCTGGTATGTTTCACAGTATGGTATTAAACCTTTCTATCTTCATGGAGACCAAACTGCTATTTTCTGTTTTCTGATGTTATAATGATCAAAAACATACCAGGAGTTTTGTCTGTTACACCTTCTGATGTCATGTGGTAATACAGGAAGTGTCCCACTGTGTTTTTAAACTCCGTACACCTTCACTAGAATCATTTGGATAATTTCAGCCTTGGAATTGCCAGTCTCTACTGAACAAAAGCTAAAAAGGTAGCTGTTAACTTGAAAACTACCACTACATGACATCATAAGGTGGAACAGAGCATTTTGAGCTTTGGAGATGTGTGAATGAAACAAAACACAACTCAATTCTGTGTAAAACAGGACCTTTAAGATAAATATGCAGTATCGTGACGTAAAATCAAGTACAAAGGGCATATATTGTGAGGGGAGCTGAGTACACTGGAGACTGGACTGGCTCGGCTTTAGTCCCATCTGTGGAGGAGTCTCATCATCTCTGACATTCTCAAACTTTTCACAAGATTGACCAAGTTCTAAGTGAAAAGAAAAGTAAAAGTTTTCAGGATGCCTTTGGTAGTATTTGAGTAAGATGTTGAGAAAGCAAACTAGAGTTAAAGGGCTTCATTTTTGTTTAGGGGGGTCAAGTGATACTAAATTTGGTGATCCAGTAACGTGATTGCAGGCCGCTGTATAGATATATCAGCAATAGCATTTTTTTTTGTATCTTTTAGCTATTGACTAAAGTGACTGCTCTACAATTTTGTTGCTTATTTAGTGGAAGGAAACGTGTTTATGGAATACACTTGATATATTCACTGTTTTAATGATTCAAATGGGTGTATTTCATAACAAGTTTGTGCAGGTTGTGGGTTAACAAAGAAATACTGCGAAATATGTATCACCATGGTAATACTGTATTGTGAGCCATGTATCGTGAGAATCATGGGAAACTGACTGCCTGACATTGTCCCAGACACTGATAATTTTCAAGTTTACGGCTCCTTTTACCGTTAGTTCAGAAGAGCCTGGCAATTCTTAATTTTGTTACTTAAGTAAAAGCACAGATACTGGAGCAAAGAAATAGTATCACATGATAAAAACCTACTCAAGTAAAAGTACGCATTTAAAAATGTACGTTCCATGATGTAAAACAAATTCATTTCTGTAGGGCACCAGAATTTTTTATATTTTTTTCAGACACTAATAGCTAAACTTTCCATGCAATAGAACAGACATCCATCCTACCATTCCTCTTTTTTTACAAGCAAAACCCAATCACCACTTCTCGAACCCTACTTCAGCATTTAAAATACAGTTAAAATCACCACTTACCACATACGTAGCCACCTACACAAATCCAAATTTCCTTTCCTTGTTTCCTCGTAGCAGCCATTTTCAATCTTTGACCCGAAGACGCCCGTTTCCACACGCTATCACCTCCACTCATGCTCGCCATCCAACATCTGCCGAGCACCCCTCTTCCTACTTACTCCTGAATGATGCGTTAATGTTAGGGGAGGTTGCTAAGCTAGTTACCTCGTCGGACTAATTAACCCCCAGAGGTTTATCAGGAGCAGGGGCGACCATTACCAGAGGCCTACTGGGCACAATCAGCTCCTCTACATTGTATATGGCGTAAACGTGTTGGAGTAAACACATTGTCCACCCCCGGGAGCGCTACACCCGAAGATTGGAGAGAATGGAGAGAGAGAAGGAGCTTTTAAATGAATTCCTCCAGGATTCACCGTGTACACGTGTAGTCAACAGGGCACGAGACTGTACTCAAAGGCACTGTATCTGACTTTTACCGTCCTAAAAACGTGAAAAACAGAATTAGAGTTTTAAAAAGTTTGCAGTGGTCTAAAGTTGTTTTTCAGGAGGATTAGTGCAACCAGTGTGAAAAAAACACGTACAAATTTTAGATGTTCCAACCACAGCTGCTAATTTGTATAACATGTCCCTCAAATGCGGAAGACCTCTCCTCTGGAAAATTCTTGTAACATTCTGAACAAAATATAGACCTTATTTTACCTGAGATAAGTAATAGTTTGGTGCTTTGATTGTTGATTCTGTAAATCAAACCCTCTGAAATCAGGAAACAGGATCAGATCCACTCGTGGAAGTTTTGTCAAAGCGTGCGGTTCTGGCTGGACAGGTAACTTCTAGGGGCTATTAACTACTAACACATAACATATTTAGATCAAAAGATTACCTTTATTGTTTTGAAAATGATATATTCGAAAACAATACATTTTATACGTTTCAGGGGGTTTTTTTCAGGCTAAGTCCCTCCCCCTTTACATCAGTCAAACAAACAAAGCTTAACCCTATAATATTTTACACTATATTATAACTATAAAGGAAGCCTGCAGTCTTTACTATAAAAAAAACAAAAAAAAACAAAAAAACTTTAACCTGCAGACTTAGGACACATACAAGTTTTTCTCAAGCCTCGTGAAAACTCAGAACCTCCAGAATTCACTCACTGAGCGGCAGAGGCTGCACTAGCACTGACACAGTTTGGCCATGCGGGGTCGTGTTTATGAAATTTTAACTCAAAATCTTGTATACTGTTCCTTAAAGGTGAAAATATTGTAAGAATTCAGAATACTGCACTCGGATGTGACCATTTAACTATGTAAAAGAGTACACTACAAAATACAATACATTTTAAAGCAAGTATTCAGTATTCTGTAACTAAGTATATTGTAGTATGCAAGTATTCTTCACAAAACAATGCCTTAAATAGACAATATGACGATAAACTGACAATTCTGTGACTACACTAAAACAAAACCATATTCCACATAAAACTGGCATAAAAAGTAAACATGCCTTCAAATCAGACTAATGTGGGTTGTTTGGACAGTCGGGGCATCTGGCGTATAAATCTGCTTTTTACTGCAATACAAAACTCACTTGTCTGACCTCCATCATTTTGCTGCAAATTTCACCTCCCTCGTGTCTTAAAAAATCATGTTAGCATTCAAAGATCATTCCAACTAAAGGCTTCATCACGCCTTCTCAGCATCAAAGAAAAAAAGACAAGAGTAAAAGCAGTGATCAAAGCAAAGGGTAGCTATTTAAAAACAAAAAAATCTAGAACAAGTTTGAGTTATTAAAATAAAAAAAACAACTATACTATACTATAAAATATTAAAGTACCTGTTTAAAAATGTATGTTAAGAGTAAAAAGTAAAAGTATTTTGCACAGTTTCAAATGTAATAATGTTTCAAATGTAGTGATTTTGGTAAAGAGTTATACTGAATTTTGTCAATAGAAACAATTGGAATGAGTTTTTTGTATTTTTTTGTTTGCTCAAACTATGAACGTGTTAAAAAATATAACCCTCAGCCTTTTCAGCAGGTCTCAAACAATAATCAAAAAAAAAACTTTTACTTTTCAATCCTGTTCAAAAATGCCATGGAGGAAAAATACAGACACTCGCTCTCAAAAGTAAAAAAAAAAAAAAAAAAAAAAAAAAGATCCACTTTAAACTATACTCAAGTAAGGTACAGAAATCTAAAAAATTTACGTAAAGCTGCATTGTGTAACTTTTCTGGTTCAGGGTCCATCACCTGCTTCTCTTTCTATTGCTCTGCTTGGAATGTTCCACAGTATGACATTAAACAGCTCTGCCTTACATTTATTCAATTACAGGTGGTTTTATAGCTCAAAAATACCTAGAAAAACAGGGATTCTGACTAAGAGCAGGGTCGCCTCTCCACAGATCTGACCTGTAACTTGGTCTGGTTTGGTCTCCATGAAGATAGAAAGGTTTAATACCAAACTGTGAAATATTCCAGACAAAGCAATAACATCTCCATGGAGAAAAGTACAGATAACTACAAATTTTAGTACAGTACATTACTACTTTTACTGTGTTACCGTCCACCACTTTTTATTGTGTATATTGGCATTTTGAGACATTCACCAAAGTACTTTTTACAGAGATAATCAGAACCCTCTTGCAAAGTTAATTAGAAGCAGTGGCAACTGAGTCATTCAGTGGTTTGGCATTTGCTTGTGTTTTGGCTGTACTCAGAGATGATTAAGTCAAATGAAGGTGAGTGAAGAAGAAAACTAAAGTATGAATGATCTGTGCTGATGAAAAGCTGCTTTCGCTCTTTCTTCACTAAGCAATGATGTGGATATTTTTGTCTTTCTGCACAAAAGCCAACCTCCAAGCACCAAAGCACTCAAATCAAATTCAAATTATAACAATGAAGCTGAAATTTGGTCTTAAAGGGCCCATGTTACGCTGTTTTCTCATCTATGTTATAATGTTGTTTTCTCATCACAAACACACCTGGAGTTGTGTTTTGTTTCATTCTCACATGTTAAACTTACAAACCCTGCGTATTTTAATGGCCGAGTTCGTCTCTCAAATGGAAAGCTGTCTGTTCCACTTTGTGATGTCATGTGGTAGTAGAGGAAGTGGTCAACTGTGTTTTTAAACTCGATGCACCTTCACGAGAATCATTTGGATAATTTCAGCGCTGGAGTTGCAATCTGTACTAATCTAAAAGTGAAAGGTAGCTGTTCATTTGAAAACTACACCTACATGACATCATAAGGTGGAACAGAGCATTTTGAGCTTTAAAAATTCTATACTACACAAGCTTTAAGTCATGGTATAATGCTGTTACCTCTTCAAAAACATACCGAGAGTTGTGTTTTGTTTCATTCAAGTTTGAGTAACTCTTTATTATTAGTCTGTTTACATCTCCAAAGCTCAAAATGGGCGGAAACAATAACACAGATGAGAAAATAGCCTAATATGGCCCCTTTAATATGAAAAACAGAAAATGTACTCCCAAAATTAACATGTTAAGTGTGAATTTGTAAAATATTTCAAACAGTGACATGTAAGCTATTTCCTCCTTATTCATTCACACTTCCTGTCACCTGTCACTCTCAGCCAATCACAGCCCAGCAGTCCCTTTCAATAAACAGTGCATCGATTTACACCTCAACAAGAGCAGCCCATGTTCCCATGCACTCCTTACACTCAGGTTCATTGTTATATAGCCCCAAAATAGCAGCGGCGCTAATCGCTAACAGCTCAAATCCTTGCTAGCCTGATTTCACGGCTTACAGTCTGCTCTGTGACGCTTTCATTACAGCGGACAAAGCTCATATTATCTTCAAACCCAACTCTGCAATATCTTACAAACCCAGCCACATTCCTTATCTGATCCTCCAATGTTTTATTTGAATCATATCAGATGAGATTAGGCATCGCATTTTCCAACAGTGTAAAAAGTATAATATGGTGTAGTGTCTGTCTCCAAAAATATCTCAATGTTTTATTAAAATTGTGTGTTAGACTCCAAAAGAATAGTTTGCCGAGTACCAGCGGAATCATTTTACTGTCTTAAAATATGAAACATAGAATAGTTAATTAGGTAGTATCAAGCAGTTCAAACTAGCATCATAATTACTATCGGAGATTAGTTCATAAGCGTGTTTCACAACTTTAGTAACCTAGGGCGATGTCATGGTAATGCTAACAACAACTAGCATGCTAGCAGAGCAGTAGCATTATTTCCCGGTTTGCTGTTGATAAAACATGTTCTAATGTCATAGAGATGAGGTGTTCTCTGCACATCTCACTCCTATGCACTCTTCTGCACAATTCAGTCATCTGCACACCTCACTCCTCTGCACAATTCACCCCCCTGCACAACTCACTTCTCCGCACACCTCACTCCTGTTCACTCCTCTGCACACCTTGCTCCTCCACACACCTCAGCACACTTCACTCCTCTGCACACCTCACTCTTGTGTACACTTAACTTCTCTGCACATCTCACTCCTCTGCATACCTCTCTCCTCTTTATTCCTAACTTCTCAGCACACCTCACTTTTTGCACACCTCTCTCCTCTCTATTCCTCATTCCTCTGCAGACCTCCCCTCTGCACAACTCACTGCTCTGCACACCTCACTCCTCCGCACACCTCAGTCCTGTTCACTCCTCTGCACACCTCATTCTTTTGCACTCCTCTGCACACCTCACTACTCTAATTTGATACTAAAGTATAGACTCAATACTCAGTACTGATTCTGATATCACAATTATCATAAAAAACACTAAATCAGTACCAGTTTTAACATCGATTAGTGAGTTTCAATACTTTTGACAACCCTACTCTGCACACCACACTCCTCTGCACACCACACTCCTCTGCACACCGTCCTCATCTCCTCTGCTGGGCTTGGTACAGGCTTTGATTGTTATCACTCCACAATGTTCAGCTTGTGCCAAACTTCAGAGCCATCTTATCCTCCAGGGATTCCAAAAGTGGTCTACAATTTGATGATGGGAAGACTGGGAAGATTGGCTCCTATTCTCGAAAACCTTGTTGCGTTCTTATTACGTCAAACTGGATTTTAGCATTTGCAACATTGGTTTTAAAATTAAAATCACAAAAACAATCAAGTTCAGTTTAGTCACAAAGGGACCATATACTCTGATATGTGCATAATTGAAAGTTGTATATTTGTACACATTTTGTCGTTTAAACACATCCTGATAAAATAAGGGTAATTAGTGTTGATGTATATTGAAATTTAAAGCTGAACTAAGTAACATTTTTTACCTTGTAAGTTCTTGTGGTAGTTATATATGTATTTTCAGTCTTTGTTCAGAAAATCAGCCTTCAATCTGGCCAATCCGACCCGTAGAGAGTTCTCCTGGGAAACTATGGCTCTTTTGTATAGTTGGCAATGTTAAATGTTTTCATATGTGATTATACTGCTTTATTTCTGTGTAAAATGAAAATACTTTTGGGGATGTTCTCTGACAGTGTATTCTCAAAAGTTGTGCTTTAATTCAAATCCTTTTTATATTCCGTTTCTTATTAACAAAATTGTGCTCTTTTAGGTTGTAATCATGTTCCACAGAAAAAAGTTATGTTTTGTTTCAGTTGTGCACATTTGAGTTAACCTTCCTTTTCAAATTCCTACTGTATAACCACATAACTAATCATTTCTAGGACTGGCAACCATCATTTTTAGCATAAGGTGCCTTTTTATTGGGTCAGAGCAGATCAAGTTACAGGTTAAATCTGTGGAGAGGCGACCCTGCTCACATTAAGAATACACGTTTTCAAGGTATTTTCAGCAATACAAACAACTGAATAGATCCATTCCATACCTTCCAGACAAAACAATGACCATAACGAAAAGCAAGGCGCACTCCCCACTAGAAAAGTTACGTAGTGCATTTTGAAAGGTCCCAAAAAAAAAAAAAAAATCCAACAAAATCAACAAGAAACCACTGCCCGAAGATATATAAAAATTAAGCACATAACTCAAAATTGGCTTATGAGTAAACAACCTCAGGATTCCTAATACTAACCATATGTTTTGTGCCTCAGGTTTTCGCAGATTCTAAACTTGTTTGCAAGCAAAATATATTAGCCACAGCTGTCACTCACATTTTTTCCTTGACGCGTGTAAAGGTGGCACAAAGCAAAAACAACAACTACGGAAGAATAAAGAGAAGGTGTTGTCAGAGTAAATGAGAATGCTGTCAGACTCAAGAAAGGTTGATGAATGTTAAAGACAAGAAAAAGACAAAAAAAAAAAAAAAAACTTTCTCAAAATAACCACATTGTAATATTTTTTTCCATTGCTTTGCCCAAAATTATTCCTCACTTACCTGATGCATTCCCAGTATCCTAATTATTCACTGTGATGATTTTATAAGCGTTTTTACAACTGATGCCAGAGCGGAGTTTTGGTATTGCTAACCATAACTAACATGCTAGTTGCACTTCCTTATTATTGGGCCTTAAAGGTCAATTGTGTAACTTTTCTGGTGGAGGGTCTGTCAAATGCTTTTCTCCATGGAGATGTTATTGCTTTGTCTGGAATGTTTCACATTATGGCATTAAATCTTTCTATCTTCATGGAGAACAAACCTGACCAAGTTAAAGGTCAGATCTGTGGAGAGGCGACCCCGCTCACAGTTAGAACGTTGTTTTTCTAGGTATTTTTGAGCTATAAAACCACCTGTAATTTGATAAATGTAAGGTAGAGCTGTTTTTTGTCATACTGTGGAACATTCCAGGCAGAGCAATCACATATCCATGGAAACAAGCAGGTGACGGACCCCCAACCAAGTACGCAAAAGTTTTCAATATACTGAATATACTACATGCATATATTTGACTTTTAGTCCAGGTATATTTGACTTTTAGTCCAGATCTGTGAAGGGTACACCACCTGCTTGTCTCCATGGAGATGTTAATGCTTTGTCTAGAATGTTCCATATTATGTACATATGTATGTATGAAATGCCTGACCTTGCGCTATGGAACATCCCTCCTCTCTGATTTAACGCCATGTTGCTCCTGTACCTGCTAACTTAAGATAGAAAAAATCTGAATTCTTGCCACTGGGACAGACTTGTGGTTGTTGGTCATGTAAATGGAAGTTTTGTTAAAGGTTCACTGCGTAACTTTTCTGCTTGTGTCCACATGCGCTCTGCAAGAACGCATGTTTTTCACAGTAGGTCAGTTGAAAGAGTGTTTGTCTACTCAACATAGTCATTTGTTGAGCGGTCATATACATTCACCCACAGGTCACAGGCAAAAACAGCTCCTTCAGATTAATGCTGCTGTTGTGTCTTTGGGCAAGACACTTAATCCTCCTCGCCCCCAGTGTCTGTGTACACTGGTGTATGAATGTTTATGTGAGTGGGTGAATGGTTTCTTGATGTAAAGTGCTTTAAAGCTAAATGTGACCGTTTACCATTTACCAAGGTCTTTTCTCTGCAATAAAAACACCTGTAATTGAATAAATGCAAGCTATTAAATAGGTTTAATGCCATATTGAGGGGCATTCCAGGCAAAGCAATAACATATCCATGGACACAAGCAGAAAAGTTCCATAGTCCACCTTTAATACAACTTGTACTTATAGACAACCCACAACCACTTGCCCATCTTGGTGGCAGAGACTCTGAAGCAAAGAGTTAATGCTGACGGAAGCAACACGGTAAAAAAATAGCATCTCCATGGCGACAAGCAGATGCCCGTCCCCCATCAGAAATATAACGCACTGCTCTGTATTGTACGTAAAGGCCTGAATTGCAGTCTGGTAAAAACATGGTTGTCTGATGAGCTACACAGGGATTATCTTCAGTCCCATAGCCCAGTAACTTCTGTACTCTCCCACAATCTCCCTTTCCTTCCCTTTTTTCGCTGTCTCTCCCTCTTCTCCCTCTCTTTCTTACATCCAACTCTCTTTCTTCTCCCTCTTTTCTCTGCTCCCCTGGTCTGTAGCCTGGCTCTTAATTAGGCCCTACAGTTGAACATGCTCTGTGTTTCCGCGGGTGTCCCTCACAGCTGCCAGGTCCTCAGATTAAAGCAGACTTTGAGCTTCTATCGGCGCTTGGATAGAGTGGCGGTCTCCTTTTAAAAACATGTAAAAGTGGACGTGTTCAACTGTTCATATAATGAAATGTAATGATAATGAAATTGAAGACCACTAATCACAATGGCCAAGTGGTTTGCGCAGTGTTTCCCAAACTGTGGTAATAGTAATACTGGTGCTACATGGGCCTTCAGCAGTTTCAGTATTTTGTGTGTGTGGGGGGGGGTTAGATTGGGTTGTGTTGGCATAAAACTAAAATAAGTAGTACTTTCTTTTATATTACCACGTGGTTTTATATCTGTGTACTCCCTCAGCGGTCCAGGTAGGCTCCATAGTGGTCCATGGGCGTATACTTGTCTATGTGCTCTTCTACTTGTTCTGATACAGCTCAAGATCATTCTAAAGCTAGTCAGGAAAGGTCCATTTCTGTCCTGTGAATGCAGCCTTTTTAGTACTGATATATGCTGAAATTAGTATCTAATTTCAATACTAGTTTTAGTATTCTTCACACTTCATCCATCTTGCCTTGAATGGATTTGAATGATGAATGCCTGTAAACCCACTCATCATCCAACTATTCAACAGGAACAGGAGTCGAACCGTCAGTCTTTCAGCTATAAGCCAAACCACCCAACCACCTGAACCACTGTCACCCCAAACACCACACTCTGAGCACTCAAAAATGCTTTGAATTTCCCCTGAATTGTTGCGTCATAGGTAACGTTGCCACAGAATATAATTAAATGAATATAGGGGAGTGATGATGGTGTTGTTTGGCAGGATCTCATTTTAGTCCTATTCAAGGGTGCTAGATCATTCCTTGCTCCGTAAAGGTGTTCTATCCCTCATTGCCAACTCCAGTCTCTTTACTGACAGGAAGGGCATCAGGCATAAAATCTAACAAACTATCATGCAACTGGTAACCCCTGATAAAATGTGAGCCACCAAAAGTTTCTCCATTATCACTGTCCCATCCACTTTACAATGCGAACAAGATTTGAACTGTCAATCTTTCAGTTATAGGTCAACTGCTCAGCCACCTGAGCCACTGTTACCCCCAACACCACATTGCGCTTTACATTCTCCCAAATCTGTGCTGACATAACACCCAACCGGATATTAAACATGAAATAATTCTGTTCTCGTCATTCATCTCATCTATCTCATACGCTCTATATATCTGCCACTTATCGTCAGCTGTCGTACCAAAACAAAATGGACGCCGTGGCTATGCTTTCACATTATGACGCACTTTTCTGGCGGCAGAAGATAAATAGCATCGATATGTTTGTGCTAGGACCAGCATTTTACCCGGGCTGCTGCATTTGTCAAACCACTGCTGAAACCTTCACAGGAGAATGGTTTAAAGAACACATATTATGCAAAATGTACTTTTTGGAGCTTTGAACCACATTATAATGTCATTCCATAATAAAAATAAAAAATAAAAAAAATAAAAAAAAACCCTAACCTGGAATTGTTTTGTTTTTTTTTTCATTTGCGCTTGTTTCGTTAATCCATTAAATCCAAAGTTGTCTTTTTGAGCAGTAAAAATGCTGTGTTTGCATTTTGCCCACATTTTTGTTGGGTCACAGCTAAAACTCCAGACTTATACTTACCCTATGCACTTTTTAAGTCCATAAACCATCACCGGACTCATTCTAAGGTCAGAGTGTGTTCACAACCAACACATGGCTCATTAGCATAGCATCAACGTTGCCTAAGGGCCTAATTTGTTTACGTTTTGATTGTTAATTTCCGTTGCTGACAGTAAAGGGAGCTCCAGTGTCTAAATGCCTCATTGGAAAAGGAGGTGAAGTTTATAAATTGCTTTTTCCAAATGTAGACATTATTTTAAAACCTTAGTATTTAATCTTTTAGCCAAAAATATTTTTAATAGATAATTTTGGTGGTGTCTATTGCACTTACATAAACAAGTGTAAGGTGCTCAATGTAAACATGAATCTTTACATTAAGCGAGCATGCATCTATACAAACCTGACTCTGATTTGGGCGCCTCCTGCTCGTTTCTATGGAAATTTTGTTTCTTTGGCTGTAATCTTCTACAGTATGGCATAAAACTTAATGTTTTGAAGTTTTAACTTTCTGTAGAATCATGTAGGTACCTCCAGAAAGTTACATACAGTATCTTAAAGTTGGAAAAGGTGAAATACTTATCCCAAGGTGATCAAAGACAATTAAAGGTTGTTGACGCCATTCAAGTATGCGTCAAAACACAGGTGCATGATGGAACAGGTCATAGGTACGAGTTGGCGTGTGTTTGTGGAGGGGATGTCGTACCTGTTTTCCACAAGTACAAATACAAGAGGAGAGCTGAGGGTGAGTTATGGTTTGTCAGCATGTGTTTGGTCTCTGGAGTGTGTGGTGAATAGGAATTTGTCTCTGTTCTGCTGTATGCTTCCATTTTTACTTTTAGAACATAGGTTTAGTGAACAAAGCATATGACCGTGTAGCAGATTGTTAGACCAGATGTGTTGTTAGTGTTGATATCAGCCATATTATTGTACTGGGAAAGCTAAACCCACCCTATTAACATGTTGATGTTTGTTATATGCAATAATGTGATGGCCAAACTCCGCTCTGACCTCTGGAAGTTGTGAAGTTGTGTTGAATAATTAGGATGGTTGGAATCCACTCCAAGTGAGGAAAAAGTTAGGATAAGCTGCCTTTTTACACATTTTTTAAGTTAAAAAAAAAAAAAAAAAGGTACAGTTGCCAAACCTTCTTGTCAAAATCTGATCCCTTCCGGTCTTGGAAGCTAAGCAGTGTTAGGCCTGGTTAGTTCTTGGATGGGAGACAGCTGTGAATTCCAGGTGCCACAATGGGGCGCCAATTGCAAAAACTGTGTCCTTAGGCAAGACACTTCACCCACATTGCCTAGTATGAAAAGTGTTGTGTGCGTGAGTGTTGGTGGTTGTCAGAGGGGCCTGAAAATGCACGAAATTGTAAAGTGACTTTGAGCGTCTGCAAAAGCTCAATACAAGACTAAAGATGTTGTGCCCATTGGTATGATAGTTCACTCTCATCGCCAACTCCAGTCTCATTACTGGCCGATACGACCGGAAGGGCATCAGGCATAAAATATCACACAACTGGTAACCGCAGGATAAAAGGTGAGCCACCAAATCCTTAAAAAACCTACCTGATGGAACATTCTTTTCTTTTGCACAAACTTTCTTCGTATCAGCGGCCCATTAGCGTAGAGCTGGTGAATATGTCTAGGTTGAGGAGAAATTATGTAATTGCAAAAGGGGGATTGAATAAAATGTCCCTCAATATTGCCATCCTTTAGTAACCTCCTCATTTAACTGGCCAATTTAAAATGTCTCCTTTAACTTGTGCAAATGTGCAGGTAGCAATTACGGGGCTCTTCTAAAATAATTCTCCCACCACGGCCAAGGTTTAAATCAGTCAGACCCCTGCTGTGAGCTGTTAAACTGAGTAAAACAGAATGTGGTCATTGTGTTAGCGCTATTAAGGATTTCCTTGTCAGCGATTGGTCAATAAAGCAATATGGGGTCTTTTTTAGAAATCAGTTGAAAGCGGTTTTGTTTGTGAAATGTTCATGAATATGCAACGTGGTATATATGGAATTCATTTTAATTCAAATTCTAATTTTAGACAGATTGGATTACACAAACAACACATTTATTAAGGCACTGTGCAAAGTTTTTAGTTGGGTCAACATAAAAATAATGTTTGGTAACTATTTAAATGAATTATTCAATGTTTTTTATCTTTTTTTTTTATTCATTTTTTTTTTTATCCAGTTTTAACTGAAATGTTTAGGTTGTACCAAAGTAATATTTTAAAGTAATAGAATTTTAAGTATTAATACGGATTTAGTTTGAAATTTTAGGTTGTTCTAAAGTAACATTTTATTGTAATGTAATCTAAATTTTTAATATGTATTTAGTTTGAAATTTTAGGTTGATCCAAAGTAATATTTTAAAGTAATGGAATTTAAATGTAATACGGATATAGTTTGAAATTTTAGGTTCTATCAAAGTCATATTTTATAGTAATGCAATTTAAACTCAAAATACGGATTTAGTTTGAATTTTGAAGTTGTCCCAATATATCTCTTTACATTAACATGACAACCTAATATATTCCATAAGTACAACCTAAAAGTTTCTACAATCCAATTCAACTTAAAGTCCAATTCCCAACAATTCCTGACACAGCAAACACCTGAAGATGAGGATACATTTCTGTCATTATGTCAAACAAAAGAACTTTTCAACACGCTATATAATGTTAAAGCCATTAGGGAGTTCCTTGTTGATTATTGCTCTATAAAGCAAAATGGAGGCCGTTTTAGACATCTGATGAAAGCTGATCTGTTTGCTAAATATTCCAATGAGGTTAATTTGGTCTTTTGATAATTTATGTAATTAGGTTCTTTTTTCAGACCAACAGTTTGTTTTCATACCTGACAGTTTCGACTGCTCACTAGCGGTCTTCCTAAGAGTGGTCATGAGATGTTGCTGTGATGTGTCCGGTCAGTTGATTTATACCAGGTGTGTGAGAGTAAAAAAGCCCCCTCATCCCGGTTTATAGTGTCGTCGGCACGTTTCCCTATTGTGATTGTCTCTTTAATCCAGCCACGATGTTTGTTGTCCTCTGTCCCAATGATGTTTGCTCTGTCTCAGTTTGCTAAATGTTTATCAATATACAATCTGGTAAATCTGGTATTTATTTTAATAACTGGCAAAGTTGTCTCCATAGTCATTATCATTTAACAGCTTGGACTATCAAAACAGCACATTCATATAGACATATACTAATCTGCATACACATAAAACAAAAAAAATAAATAAAAAAATAAATACATAAATAAATAAAAGTTAGATCTACCTTTTATTTTTTTTTATTGGTAACTGAATTGAATCAAGTTTATTTTTTTGTTAAAATTATAATTCTTATCAGTGTTCATTTTCAACACAGATTTGGTTGAAATTTTAGGTTGTTCCAAAGTATTATTTCATAGTAGTGCAATCAAAACTTTTAATACAGATTTAATTTGATATTTTAGGTTGTCCCAAAGTAGGTCTTTAAATGTTATAAAGTTCATGGGCTCAGCAGGACTTCTTTTAATCGTCACCATCCTACAAAGTCATCTGTTGTCTGTGCTGTTTGTCTTTTAGAAATATTCATGTTTTCACTGATAATCATTAATAATATGTGTAATTAACTGTTAAAAGCTCCTCTAGTATAATAAATTAGCCTTGTCTATAAACACGGTTATGTGATATTGTACTGAGAAGATCTGTTATCTGTTTATGTCAACTGTCCATATTAAATAAACAATATATTTAATTTTAAAAAAGGAAGTGCACATTAGCTTACTAGTTGTTGTGAGCACCGTCAGGGTAAAACTCAAAGAAAGTTGTGAAGAGATCAAAAGGCATAATGTAAGAGAGGGCTACTGCAAAGTGTTTAAAGTTCTGTTCGAGTTCTGTTTTTTTGTTTTTTTTCTTCACATTTTTAAGATACGTTTCTAAAAATCAGGTACAGGGCCTTTAATAAATAGAATTATACTATAACACAATAAACACTGAAAACACCACTTTAATCCATGCATTGTTCTACTGGCCTCTATATGCACATACTAATCTTGATACGTGGATGCTACAAATCACTCCAGCACTATCCTACATACTCCCCCCTGCTGAGAAGCCCCCACTGCGACAATATATGGAACAATATATAGGGACCCCTCTCCTGTGTATGAGAAATGGGCCAGCCAACAAACTACACCATGAAACAAGCTCTGAGCTAAAAGCACATAATGGGACCAGATGTGAGCCGAACGGAATGCATCGCTATCTGTTAACAGTGATATCGCTCCATCCCCAGCGCCCCGTTAAACCTCCGGGGGGGCGCTCCGTTTGGGTCATTTGTTCACAGGCGGGGGTAAAGTGGCGTGGGGTCAGAGGTCAATACTTGATCATTTATATGGCCCTAACCCGCGGGCTGTTCTATCACCGCGGTGGATCTACACCTGGGCGAGCGAAGATGGAAAGTGGAATTCCCAGGACGATATATAAAGGAGAGGGAGTGTACAGGGGTGTTACAAGCTTTGAGGGGGCCTTGGGTTAAATGTCAGTTAGGGGGCCTTGTTTTAAACATCCTATATTATGCAAAATTGACTGTTGTGAGCTTTAACGGTGCAATGTGTAACTTTTCTGGTGGAGGGTCCATCAAATGCTTTTCTCCATGGAGATGTTATTGATTTGTCTGTAATGTTTCACAGTATGGCATTAAACCTTTCTATCGTCATTGAGACCAAACTAGACCAAGTTACAGGTCAGATCTGTGGAGGTGACCCCGTTCACAGTCAGAGAGCTTGTTTTTCTAGGTATTTTTGACCTATGAAACCACCTGTAATTGAATAAATGTAAAGTAGAGCTGTTTAATGTCATACTGTGGAACATTCCAGGCAGAGCAATGACGTATCCGTAGAAACAAGCAGGTGACGGTGAGCCCCAACACAAAGTTACACAGTGCACCTTTAAATCATGTTAGAACTTTGTATCCTTTTCAAAAACATGCCTGGAGTTTGTTTCATTTGCACATGTTTGAGTAACACTTTGTTATTACTGTGTCTTCATCTACAAAGCTCAGAATGCTCTGTTCCACCTTGTGATGTCATGAAGTGGTAGTTTTCAAGTTAACAGCTATCTTTTATCTTTTGTTCAGTAGAGGTTGGCACTTCCAGGGCTGAAATCATCCATATGATTTTAGTGAAGGTGTAGGGGGTTTAAAAGCACAGTGGAGCACTTCCTGTATTGCCACACAACATCACAGAGTGTTTTCAGTTTGAGAGAAAAACAACTCCAGGTATGTTTTTGATGAAGAAACAAAATAACATAACGAAAATAGATCAGAAAGTAGCAGAAACTATCATGTTTTAGATGAATAAAAACTGAAGGTCTTGTGAGGCCTCAAACAAAGGAACTTTTAAATTAAAATCTGGTACAAATGAAAAAGAGACATTTAATTAAAGTAACTATATGTAATATTTTATGTTTTTGTTTTTTTTTATCTGTGTCCCCAGATATGAGGCAAACAGGGTTCTGAATCATCACTATCTAAACCTCAGCACTTTCAGCCAGACATGAACCAGTACTAGTGCAGCCTTTTACACTTTTACATACAATTAAAATTAGTGTGTCTGTGGCATAAAGTAGCTTCAGTATTGTTGTTTATCATTATATTTCTTTGACAGGTGAGAAAAACCCGTAGGTGTGATTGTAGTACCTTTTTTAAATACTAAGAGCATACAGTTCCAGTAAAACAAGAAGGAAAAAAAAAAACAAAAACACCTTTTTTTTTTTAATCCCAAATTGTTTATCAGGCACTTGCACACCCCATAATCAACATCTATTTATAGATTTTTTTGGAGAGTGACTGACATGCAGTGTACGTAAACAGCTCCATTAACGAGATTGTGGTGGGTGCACATTTAAGTAACAGAACAAAATTAAAGGAAAAAGGTGAAGAAAAAAAAAAAAAAAAACAATAAAAAGAAAACATTTTTTTCAAGGCTCATCCAAGGCTCATCCAAGCCAGTTCTGAAGAAGCAGCTTGGATGAGCTGCGAAATGTATTCGACCAAATAAACTTTTGTCCAGTTGACAAATTGAATTTCTCCTTTTGCCATGGATTCTACCTGGACGACTGAGGGATTCTACACACATTTTGTTCAAGATCAACTTTTTTTTTTAGCTAAATGATATGTGATATCATAATAGTAATATGATATAATAATGATAATAATAATAATAATAAAAGTTAATCAAACAGGATTAGATGGGCCTAAGATCTTATCAAAATAAAATAAATAAGTAAACGTTCCTTTAAAGGTGCACTATGTAACTTTTTGGTTGGGACTCCATCACAAGCTTGTTTCTATGGATATATCATTGCTCTGCCTGGAATGTTCCACAGTATGACATTAAACAGCTCTACCTTACATTTATTAAATTACAGGTGGTTTGTAGCTCAAAAGTTCATAGAAAAACAGGCATTCTGACCTCTAACTTGATCTGGTTTGGTCTCCATGAAAATAGAAAGGTTTAATGCCATACTGTGAAACATTCCAAATGAAGCAATAGCATCTTCATGGAGAAAAGCATCTGACAGACCCTCCGCCAGGAAAGCTACACAATGCATCTTTAAAGGTCACTTGGATGTCAAAAATGCGGCTAACAACACTCCACAATGTCCCATACTGACTCTATATACACACATACACCGACCCCACAGAAACAGCTTGTGCGTGACTTATTACAGTAAACACCAATAGCCTTTAGCCATAGCCTTTCCACAGCACCCGATCTCGCCCAGTCCACGGGTCAAGTGCACCGCCTCACAATAACCCATCTGCCTCTGCAATACACAAATGTATTCATTCAGGCAAGGCTTTCCAATAGCCCCAGAACTGCTCACATGATTTCACATAATTTCTGAACCAATGGATGTGACGTGAGAGAAAGTAAGTACTCTAGAAAGAATATGAAGGGAAATTAAACATGTTTGAATTTGAATGATTTTATCAATTAAGTTTGCAGAGGCTCTCCTCCTCTAGGCCAAATAAGAGTCAGGTTTGTGGAGATGCGAGCCCGCTCACAGTAAGGACACATGTTTTCAGTGCAATAATAACAACTACAATGAAAAATTTGGTGATTAAAAGTTACATACTGTGGCTTCACTTTACACCTCTTTGTTTTTCTTTTGAATTATTATTTTTGTTCAATTTCTTTAGTTTTATGTGAAAATTGTAATGAATATTGGTATTTAATTAAAAAAAAAAGGAAAAAAAAAAACACATCTAGTTTTCTTTTTCCCACTTATTTTTATAGGCACATTTGAAATAACTCAACATAGTTTCTTTAAGTACATCTACTTCATCTACTTTTGAACAAAGTAATTGGTTTTCTTTAAAGAGGGAGTATTTCACTTCAATTCACATCAGGTTTGTCAAGTTGCTGTACAGTTTTGTATCATGTTTTTGTATAGTTCTGGAGAATTGTCGCAGGGGAGCATGGGTGACCTAGACTTGTGGGCGTACAAATTTTACAGCTAACCGTAAGGAGGGTTCATATAGGGCCTGGGAGATATTGCTAAATTACTCAAACATGCATGGATGACATCTGAAACCACTCCAGGCATGTTTTTGATGAGGGAACAGTGTTATAACATGGTAGAAAGTTAAAAAAAACAAATGATTTTGCATGAAAGCCTAGAAAAGGATAAAACCCAAAACATATGCTTCAAAAATACCTGACCCACATGGACACTGGCAAATTTAATAGCGTATCGTAGAACATTATATATAAAACACCTCTATGGAGACAAACAGTTGGCAGACAGAAAAATTCCACAGTGCCTTAAAATTCCGTTCGCTGCATCTCTTTCAACTCCAAAATTACAAAACATCCTTTTGTTCCATATCAGAATCACATTATTCCACCATGTTTTTCTCCTAGCCTCCGAGATCTGATGGATTTTCAAAGCGTTCGTATAATTCTTTTGAGGAGGACATCGACTGAGAGGCCAGCGACCTTCGACCCCGGGGCCTATTGTTCGGTAAAAGCTGTCCTGTTTGTCTGGACTTAGAAGGTGACAGTCCTTTTATAAAATATTGATCTGAAACTTGAGGGCATGTTTGACCTCCTCCACAAATCAATTAAAGTGCTCACAATAAAATATTACTGTGGGCACAAATGGACTAAGCCAATACCAACGCTACAATGTGCTTTCTCTCCCTTTCCTCTCTGTCTCTTCTTCTTCTTCTCTCTCACCATTTTTGCTTTTTATGTCACGACAGCTAAGCTTTATTCCACTCCCGCTGCCCTTCTGTTGATCCAAGAAAAACAAATATTTGACGTTTCTGCCTTGGCCATTTTAAAGTACAAATACCAAAATCTAAGCTCTTAAGAAATACACCAGTGATTCTCAAGTTTCCCTGGGTTAAATCAGGTCCTTCAAAAACTATGCAAGGTCTTAACCAAAACTGAACCAGTCAATATCCATTCCAATACCATGTTGAAAACAAAAACACTTTATTTAGACAGTAGAATGAGATTTTCAACATTAAATCACAGTACTTTCTTTTATATTTCCATGTGGTTTTATATCTGTGGTGAGGTAGGTTCCATAGTGGTCCATGGGCATATACTAGTCTATGCGCTCTTATACTTGTTCTGATTCAGCTCAAGATCATTCTAAAGCTTCAGGAAAGGTTCATTTTTAGTATTGATACCTGCTCAAATGAGTAGTAGTTGCGATACTAGTTTTAGTATTGATTACTATGTGATATTCTATACTTTTGACAACCCTAAAAGTATACCAGTGGCATGGTTCCAATGGCAGTTCTATGGGAACTATGTATTGTTTCTGGTGGAAGTTTGGTACTAATTTGTCTCCATGGAGATGTTATTACTTGCTGGAATGCTCCACAGTATGGTGTTAAACCTAAATCTTGTATTTATTCAATCACTGGTGGTTTTTATTCCTGAAAAAATACCTTCAAAACCATGCTTTCTAACTGAGCATTGTCGCATCGCCACAGATCTGACCTGTAACCTCTGGTAGTGACACCTATTTGGATTCATAAGATATAAGATAAGATAAGATATGCCTTTATTAGTCCCACAGTGGGGAAATTCCAGTGTGGAGATCGATATGTTTAATATCATACTGTGGAACATTACAGGCAATGCAATAACATCTCCAGTTGCAACTTGGAAACTACAGTAGCATGGTGTAGTCCTATGTTACGACCTGGAATAGTCCTGCTATCCAGGGATTTCAGAATGATGAGAATCTAGGACTGTTGCCATAGTGATCAACAATTTAAAACTAAATACTTTTTGAATGGGAACAGTCCTGAAAATGTTGCATGAAACAATAAGATGAAACCCATAAATAGATCTTGGAAGACCATATTTTTTTTTGTTGGTAGCTGGTATTAAAAGTTTCAGAACCACTATCTCAGTCTAAATGACTGAAATAGGTTTGCAATGACTGGTAACAATGAAATCTCCTTTAAAGAACAATTTATGCAAAATTGACTTTTTTTTTTTTTTAGTTTTTATCCATGTTTTACGATTGTCTTCTCATTAAAAAAAAATAAATAAATAAAAAATACCTGGAGTTGTATGTTTGCTTAATTCACACTTCATTAATCCAGTAATCCAAAATCACTCAAAAAAACCTCCATCTGCATTTTGCCAGTTTTGTTATGTCATAAATAAAACTCTGCTCTTTTGCATTGTTTTTAAGCTCATAAACCATCACCGAACTCGTTCTGCGGTCAAATTGTATTCACAACATATAACATTCACTGGGGATAAGGACTTTGTTTACTTTCCGGTTGTTCATTCCCATTGCTGACAGCAGAGGGAGCTCCACTGCCTAAATACTTAATTGGAAACAGAGGTGAAGTTTATAAAGTATATTTTCCAAACACAGACATTATTTTAAGTTAGAAAAGGTGAAATACTAATCCCAAGGAGACTAAAAGCATGTTTAAAAGAGAATTAAAGTCAGAGGAACGCATAATATGTGTCATTTAAATACCTTGTTTGCAAATGACAGTTTACAGCCCTCTGCACTATTTATGCCATGATGGAGCACCTGAGCTTCATGTTCAGATGAGACGGGTGTTGCTGCGGAGACGAATGCACTCCAGCGATCGACCAAACTATCCAATTCAGCGGAAGGGCCCTCGTGCTTGAAGAAAACGCCTGTCAACGCACACGGGCTAGCTACACACCCGACCGCTAACCGAACAGGCAGCTAGCAGACAATCACCGAGAAGCCTAGCGCGTCCATTAGCCCTGTCAGTTAGAGAACGCGTTGATTAATTGCACGCTGCACGGTGGCAAATTAAGGCAAGTCTCGCGCTCACCCCGCTCCAATAATTAGGTAAGAATAGATTGTCACAGAGGAGCATGATCGAGAGCACTTAGGCTGGAGTATGTAATAAATGGTTGGCAATGGTGGCGGTAACGCTGGTAGAAATATGTTGGAGTATTTATGGGCAGATCACTGCCTCGTATGCCCGCTCACAGTCCTGTAGTGGGCCATTACAGGGGTGTTATTGGTGTACCGTGTGCAGCTGAAGTCTTTATGTCTTGTTGCCATGCCATGTTATAAAGTTGTTATCTCATCAAAAACATGACTGAAGAGGTTTTAGATGTCATCCATGCATGTTTAATTAATCTAGCAATCTCTCCCAGGCCCTGTTCAGACTCTCCTTTATGGCTATCTGCCTGTTCCTATCCAAAGTTCAGCCCACAAGCCTATGTCACCCATGCATTTTTCCATTAATATACAAAGGCATGATACAAAACAAACTGACAAACCTGTGTAATCGTTTTTGTAGCGTGGAGAGTAAAGAAAGGGGATGGTCAGCACATCAAAAACGTAACTGAAACTTATTTTGTTTTCAGTGCATCAATAGCATCTTCAAAACAATATAAGGTGACTTGGTGATTTAAACAGAAGTGTAACAGTGCCTCTTTAAATGGGACAAACTATGTAAAATGAGCCATGCTATATGCTACATGCTCATGCCAAAACACAGAATTTAAAATATTATCATGTAGGTAACTTGGACTCAAATGCAAAACAAAGAATGCAGTCAAATGTAAATGTCTTAATTCAGTTCAACAAAAAGTGTCCAACAGGTAACGCTTAATATGACAAATAAGACTGATAAACAACTAAGGCATATATGTCTTTATTAGATGAACTTAAATATCCACCGAAACTGGGAAAATCTTTAAGAGAAAACAAGCTGGGAATACTTCAGAATCAGAATACCCAATGGCAACAACAGGATTTGTTCAGATCCAGAGCTGGAGAGTGCCTCTTGACTGATCAATAATCTAGCAAAGACTGAATGAGCAGGAGTATATATACGGTGCATCCGAAAATGGTTAAATGCACTTAAGAAGTTCCTTTCCTTATCAGCCATGACAAGGACCATTTGAATTGATCAGTGAAGTTAAGGAGTAAGGAGAGCGCAGATCAAACTGAACGTTTCCAAATACTATTGTACAAGTTATACACTGTAGCAGATTATTAATTAAAATCTTCTTCATACATAAACTCAACTTTACAAAATATAAACCATCTATTATAGAGCCACATCAGCCTGATTGATATTATAATGTGTTTAATGCAGCTTTGCACACATTTGTTTACATTTTGAAACTTAAAACTACATGGCTCATTTGCATAAACTATAAGCGGTTCATATTCGGTCAGCTTCTGTTGGATTTTTGTGACAGAGGGACGTGCTGTTGATGGTGAGTCTGTTCTGTGCTTATATCGCGTTGGAGATGGTTCATGTTAAGCTTTTCAGAGATCATACCTGTGCAGGTCTTACATGTGCAGGTTTAACGCAGTTCTTTATTTAAGAGTCATTTCTCTCATGTACAATCACTTTATTTATGTTGGCTACCGTTGTGATGAAAAGACTGAAAGGTCTAAATAATTAAGACTCGCACAGTAGTGGAGGACGATGCTTGTTGTAGTCCGTTTTCTGGAAGTTGTAGTTTTGCCGCTGGTTAGGAGGATCCGGATCCACCTAAAGCACCTACAGCTCCTTCTCCTCACTGCTCCTTATAGTTGACCTCATGACGTAGCAGAGATCAGTGAAAAGGAGAAGGAAGGACAAAGAAGGAGGTATTTTTGCCCATTTTTGGATGGAGCCATGACTACCCTTGGGATCATTAGGGAATGAGCGGCAGCTGTAGGAAAAACGGGTAGGACGCAAAACGAAAAACCGGAACAGGCTGGAAATTGAAGCTGGAATGGAAATAAACAATAGGCAGAAGTGTGACAGATATTGTAGAATTAACCCAATTTACATATAAGAAAGATAACCATTATTTGTCCCACAGTATAGGAAACGTTCCAGTGCTGTAATACAAAGTTACAGATCAGCAGGTGAATAGGAAGCTTTCAATCTTGCAAATATGAATATTTTTTAAAAACCACTGACATAAAATCACTCAACACTGAGCAAGTAAAGGCTCTAAAAACATGTACAGCAAGTGTCCATGACTATGTACAGCGCAGCACATGAACAGAATAAATCTGCTAAAGTGACTTACAGTAGGTTCAATAGGTGGCGATTACTGTTATTATGTAAAATGCAGCATATGGACAAAATACATAAACGGCACTGTAAAGCGACTTGAGTGAACAATACCATTCATATTATGTTACATTGTACATGTGAATCACACATGTACAGGGCTAATAGTGTTTAATGTACAGTCTGACAGCAACAAACCATAATTTAATAATTTCAACTTACTTACTTCAATTACTTCAACTCTCTCTCTCTCTCTCTCTCTCTCTCTCTCTCTCTCTCTCTCTATATATATATATATATATATATATATATATATATATATATATATAATGAATGAAAGCTGATGTCTTTAGTTTTATTTTTCATTTTGGTTTGATTTACTACAATGAAAAACATTGACAATGATGTGCTCATACTGAGAGTTGGCTTTCATCTCCACAAACCTGACTCTTGCATGGCCTGTTTCCATGGAAATGTTGTTGTTGGACACGTGATCGGCTGTGAGCTGGAGACATTTGTCACAGTGAGGGACACGAGGACACTGGACAAACTGCTCTCCATCATGGACACTCCTGCTCACCCACTGCACCAGACTATAAAGGGACAGAGGAGATAATACTCCCTACAACTGTACAACAACTCACCCACTGCACCAGACTATAGAGGGACAGAGGAGATAATACTCCCTACAACTGTACAACAACTCACCCACTGCACCAGACTATAGAGGGACAGAGGAGCTCATTCTCCAATAGGCTCCTACAGCTCCGCTCAAATAGTGAGAGATTCAGGACTACATTCATACCATACGCCATAGAGTTGTACAACAACTCACCCTTATGTAACAGATAATACTCCCTACAACTGTACTCCAAATTAATCCCAAGTAACGGATTACCTCACGCCCTGTCAATCAGCATAGTATTTGCACTGTCCTTCTTGTCTCTTGTATATAGCTGTGACTATATAGTTTATTACTTTATTACTTATATTTCTATTTTATTTTGACTTGTACATATACATTTTATAATTATGTCTCATTTGACACCTGTCTCTTACTCTTTTTGCTATACCATCTATTTTTGTTACTCTGTTATTATATTATATTGTGATGTTTGAGCTACTGTATCCAAATAATTTCCCTTGTGGATCAATAAAGTTTGTCTAAGTCTAAGTTCCTTTTGGCTATAATATTCCATAGTATGGCATAAAACACATCCACCTCTATGGATAATGTTCTAACGAATGGTTTTAACTTTCTATTTCCATGTAATTCAGAAAGTTACACTGTAATTTTTAATTGTTAAATCATAATGTTTCACAATAAATATAACACTAAAATTCAATATTGTGTCATCCCTCCCTCAGGCGTGTACTGTACAGCTCAGGAGAAGACAGTTCTTTGACCATATCCTCCAAACACAGCCTACAGTAAAAACACTGTACAGTCTCTCTCTCTGCAGCCCGTAATAACCCATTCTGTATCAAAATGTCCGCCGTCTCAGATTGTGCATCCAGTCCACGTGCTGCGTATGCCCGACAGCCTCATGTGTTCTCTTACCGCTAACTCCAATGCAAATTCATCACCGCTGACAGCTTCACCCATACAAGCCTGCAGCCAAACACGCTGTCTGCTACACCTGTGAGCCGTGTGGACGTTCTGATCATACCACGTGCTGCATCTGCATCTATAAGTATTCAGTAATCGAGCAGGGCAGTGGATTAAAGCTCTAGAGAGGATGTTAACCCGGTAACCTGTAGTAACTGACATGTAGTTCTGGAGGCCATGTTGTAACTGCAGGTTCTATTCCCGCACACATAAGTAGCTTGAAGAAGCATTTAATAATCTGCACTAAAATGGATTTGCCAGTTGAAAACCAGAAAGTTAAAGCCATTCTTTGGAACATTCTCCATGGAGATAGAGATTTTATGGCATACTGTGGAATATTACAACCTAAGGAAAGGTGGAAACAAGCCGGTGAAGTTCCTCCTCCAGGCTAAACAAGAGTCAGGTTTGTGGAGATGCAAGCATGCGCAGACTAAGGGCACATGTTTTCATTGTTTTTTTAGTGTAATATAAAAACACCTATAACATACTTTTATTTCGTCTATTTTTAGGTAAACAAAAAGTGACATACTATAGCTTTAATGATGACACAAATGTGAATGTTACATATTCGTCAAAATTTATGTTTGTTTTTTTTATGTCTACATGAATACGTATTTGTGTAAAATGAATTATTATTTGATGCGGAGACATGCAAACTAATGAAAATACAACTCGATTTCATACTCAATACAAATTACCAACACCAAAATGATACTAAAAACACATTTTCAACACAAAATAATAATAGTTTCTTTATGTTACTATGTGGTCTTGTATTAGTCCTGATAAAACTTTCATTCTAAAAGTGTTCAGGACATTTAATCCTGTTTATGTGTATTTTTTTAATATTGATACCTGTTCAAATGAGTATCTATATCATCTATATATCTATATCTACCTTTTCGTATCAGTTTTAGTATCTCTTTTTCTATATTTTTCACAATCCCAATGCAAACATATGGTAATTCTGAAATATACAGACACCCGTGCAATGTTAAAAAGCTAATATAAATGCTCATATATTATGCAGACCTTAAAACATTCACTATATTCCAATTTGCGACTCTTACTGAGAGAAAACCCTGTCTCCATTTCCTATTATATCTCGACTCTTCCTACAAACACAATATGGCTACCGCATTTTCCAGGGGCGATCTCTACAGTTTTATCCCATCTCCCTGGTTGGACCCATGGGACTTAATGGACACAGTTCCGGTACATTCTAATACAGAGCTGGAGGTTGCATCAGTTCTGTTATCGGTTGTGGTCAGTCCCCTGGTAGAACGATAATCCCAGAGGCTGTGGGCTGATCTGAGAGCGCATTCTCCGCTCTCTACAACTGGGAAAATATGTGGTCCCTTCAAACTGCGTTGGTAATACATATTTATAATGTGCAGTCGTAAACATGAAGCATTGATCTATTCTAGTCCAGTGGAGAGATCATGTTAATATGTAAAACGGGAACTATCCATCTGTATGGGATTGGACGTGGGAATTGGAAAACAAATTGTGAAAAAACGAGGTGTAAAGTCCCCTGTATTTTTCTTTTTAGATGTTAGCATAAAGTTGCACTGCGCAACTTTTCAGAAGACGCCATTGCTTTGCCTGTAATGTTCCACAATATGGTATTAAACTTAAACAAGATGTATTTATTCCATTATGGGTGTTTTTATTGCTCAAAAATACCTTTAAAAACATACATTCTGACTGTGAGTGGGGTCGCCTCTTCACAGATCTCACCTGTAAATTGGCCTGGTGGTGTTTCCTGTTTGTCTCTGTGGAGATTGATAAGTTTAATGCTATATTTTGGAAACATTGCAGGCAAAAACAATAAAATCTCCATGGAAACAAGCAACTGGCTTGTCAAAAAAGTTACACAGTGCACCTTAAAAATAGCTGAATATGAATAACACAATGGTTATGGTAAACAATTAGTGTCACACATACAATTTTTAATATATCTGATCTTGTGTGTTTTCTGCCATATATTGACCACTAGACCTTTAAAAGGTACATTGTGGGTTGTTTTTTTTTTAGGTATTTTTGAGCTATAAAACCACCTATAATTGAATAAATGTAAGGTAGAGCTGTTTAATGTCATACTGTGGAACATTTCAGGCAGAGCAATGACATATCCATAGACACAAGCAGATGACGTACCCCTAAACAAAAAGTTACACAATGCACCTTTAAAATACTGTTGAAGATCGACCAAAATAAACGACATAAATATAACAAAATAAAAATATACTTTTATATGGGGACTGAGTTCACCGTTCACTTGTATGTGATAGAACGCTGGGTACTATGTTTCTCGAAGCAAGCTTGCTAAAAGTTTGTGTTATAGCGAAAAGGAAAAGAATAGAAGATATTGCATCCCGTATATATGTCAATTCCCACAAGAATCGTATTATGTAAACTGAAAGTAAAACAGAAGTATCCCTGCCATAGTACTACAAACAGATGTGCCATTTGAATAAAAAGGTCGAATTGTTACCATTTACTCTTTCTCTAGCCGTGTTTACAAAAAAAGCTGAATCTTGTGCAATAAAAATATACTTTCCATTCTTTCTTTCACTCAGCTATACTGTTAATAATATGAGTAGAACAGTATTTCTTAAACTGTGGTACGTGTACGACTAGTAGTATACAAGCTCCTCTATATTTCTATATTTGCTGTATTTAGCAAATATGTTATTTGGTCCTCGTTTAGCCATAGTTTAGCCCCGTAATAGTACCATTATGGACCTAACTGAGATTTGGTGATACTTGTTGTGGCAAGTTTGAGAACCACTGGTGTAGATAGTTAAAAAAAAAAGATTTTTAAAAACTGAGGTATATGTTTTTTGTTGTTTTCTTTCTATTTAATATATTTTATAGTATTAGACAATATTTTTATACCATGGCATAGCTTATGGGCATGTCTCAGCTTCTTAATCTACTTTTAGAATGATACAGATAGGGAAAAAAAATGTAAGTAATTCATGTTGAGCCTAGCATTCTGATGACACACGCTAAAGGTCACGTGAGTATCTCCCTCTATGAGCTTTAGATTCAGTTGATGTGCATGCTAGCTTCAGGGACTGTGCGTTCTTTTATGTACTCGTCCTGTGGGAAAGACCTGGTTTAATCTCCTCGCCACCTCTGTGAAGTCCATTAAAACCAGCTAGCCTCCATTTCTTAAACTGCCTTCTCTGCAACAAATGGGCCGTGCGCAACTCCGATAAAAACGTTCCAAGTAGGAATCAATGTGGATAATAAAATATAGGATATACGGAATACCACAGAACGAGACCACAGTGCCTAGTAATGTATGGCTATATTCCGTGCATAGCTTCTCACAAGGCCAATAGGAATCATAATGGAGGAATAAACAGGGCGTATTCTTATTTACAGCCAGGGTTTACAGGGCTGTGCAGGCTTTGAGAGACTTGTAAAGAAACTTGTTGGTGGTTGGAGTGATGACTGCAGATTTAATGAGGCAAATAAATGATTGAGAGGCAGTTATAAGCACAGTATTGTCCTATTTGGAGATAATCCAGTGAAGTCAGGTGTCAGAAGTTAGAATTAAGGCTTATATCTTGATTTAAGTCATTTTATTTATTACATTGTTGTCTTCCATTCCAAGCTGAAATATGTATTGTATGCTATCCTAAAATCATTATTCCCATGGTAATTCCTTTTTCTTGGCTAGTCAAAAATTACTTCTTGATTCAAAATATTGTAATGTAATTAAAGGACACATATTATGCATTATATATTGTGTACCTTTTGTGTTTAGAACTTAAATTAATGTTTTTTTAAAGAACAAGACATTATTTTTTCAGCTTGGGTGCTGCCCATAATGAACTACTACTGACAGCAGAGGGAATTACCCTGGAGAAAATTGTTACCTTGTAATGATTATGCCCCAACATGTTAATTTAAGCATGCAAATGGTTTGATGCCAGATAGTCTTAAAAGAAGCTTGTTGATTTATGGACTTGAAAACTGCATAAGGCTTTTACCTATAACGCAACAATACTGAGAAATGTCAAACTGACTGTTTTGTGATGGTTCAGGGGGAGTGGACTTATTGTAGAAGAGTCATCAAATATGCATGAATTAGGGAACAAAGGGAACAATGTTATTGCATGTCGGATATTTGTCCTCTGCATTTGAGCATCTTTCAGTGCCACTGGAGCAACCTGTGATAATTGTGTTTTTCTAGTACTCAGGTACACACCCTGCCATCCCATTCTGGAAATAAAGATTTCACATATATGTTCTGTATTTAGAACTAGAGTCTGGCAAGTCAGGAGTACCTAGCTGAAGAATTTTGCCTATTGGGAATGTTTTAGGTTCATAAAAACTGCATCAGTCTAAGCAAACTCACTCAGACACTGGTACAAGAGGCAAACACCACACACTAAGTCCCCATATGTTCTGGGAATTGAACCTAGGACCTCCTTGTAGCAAGGCCAGAGGTCCACTTCACCACTGTGCATGTATGAGCTTCTACTAGAGTGCCTTTTGACTGTCCTCTTCAGAGACACTCGCACCGACCGTCCCTGTGGTGATCAGACTGGGGTCAGAGGTCACCCGTCTGACAGAAAGTGGGGTCAAAGTGACTCTGTGGGGATAAAGAGTTCATACAAGGCCAATAATGGGGTCAGAGGCGTCCCTTTATAGAGAATGTATAACGGGCAGGGTCTGTGGACTTTTGATACATAATCAGGTGACTTTTTTGATTTCCCCCTTTAGATTTAATCAGAAGAGGGTTATTGCTTAGTTACTTTTTTTTTTTTTTTTTTTTTTTTTTTTAATAAAATGTTACTTCTCAGAGTAGTTTTCAAACATCATAATTTTAATCCTACTTGTATATTTGACTCATACTTGCATATTTTAGGTTCCTCTTCCCACTGTAAGTAAATCTGCAAGTGATTGTTGACATAAAGGTTATGCCTTTATATCAACAATAATAAATGATTTGAACATTTGTGTTTCTTGCACCACTCATTCATATTTCTAAGTTTTGTGTTATAACCACCAAAAATACCAAATGTTTTGCATTATTTAATGTTCTGTTTACATTTTACAAATTAACTACCTACTCTTCCTTGAGTAGTTTCCCCAAATACTACTTTGAACTTCAACTTTGAGTTGTATTAATTCAAAATAACAGTATTCTTACTTGAGTCAAAATTTTGGTTACCAATTTTTTGGCAGCCAGTTTACACCAGAGAGACAGAACCTTAAACCCAATGGTAATAAGGCAACTTCTCTATCACCTAAGCCACTGTTGCCCCAAAACTTTTCCAAGTTACTTATGTTTTTAACTTGAATGTTGACAAGTATCCAAATTCTGCATTGTATGCGTAGGGACGCTACAAAGCCCACACCAATATCTCTGCATGCGCGCCTACTCTGACAGCTCCTATTTTATTCAACTGTCTTGTTCAATCAAATCTTTGGAACTTATTTTCTTTGACTTTTTTATATTCTTACAACTTCACAACCCACGATGCATAAATCAATCAACAATATCTATATGAAACACACACAGCTGCCAGTGATATATTTCAGACCGAGGTACACAAAAACTGACACAATCTCTGTTCTATATGATCCATTTGGAGAGAATATAGTCCCACAAAATGGTCAATAGAGAGACAGCACCTTAAGCAAACTTGGCAGGAGAAACCCTGACGCAGAAGTCAGGTTATTGAGCTGGGACAGATGATGTCGTTTTCTCATAAAACAACAAGTGATTAGGGCTGGGTACAGTTTTTTTTTTTTTTTTTTTTTTTTTCCGATACCAGTATTTTACGATACCTGCTTTTCAATACTGGTTCCTGAACAGTTCTTTTTTTGGTGCCTGTATTTTTTTTAAATGTAAATTAATGAACTATATTACTAAGAAAATACTCTTCAGTCCTTGGATTACTTTATGACTATGTTAATTCATATTTTAAAACATAGTGGGCTACTATACAATGTTCAGTTATAACTCCAAACACATGCGAACCAGAGCACACAGCTGATCCTCACGTTGACTCACATGTGCTTAAGTTTCACTTTTATTTTCTTCATATACCGCTCTTTATATCAAAGGCAACACTGCAAAGAACGTGCTTTTTGTTTTGATAAATAACTTTACGTATCTACTGCGTGGTTGCCTGGACGGAGGAGGAGGACTATGGAGAACTTTACACGGACTCGTTTGGCTGCACATGCGCTCCAAACTGGATATTTACTACACCACATTTACTTGTGAATTACACTTTTACCTCAGCCGAAGAAGAGGAGGATTTTGGCGGAGTTCATATTATCTATTTGGCTGCATCTTTACACAGACACACGCTCCACACAGGATATTACCATTCTTATTTGGGAATTACGCGTTTACCGGAACCGAGGAGGAGGGGGATGTTGGCGGAGTTTGGTTCCTGTTATCTGTGTTGTTATCTACAAGTGATTTGCTATTTGCCGGAGCAAAAAAATAGAATGAAGCTAGCGTGATCCAAAAGTTGATCAAATGGATTCAAACTCCCAAAGATATTAGCATGCCGTTTCACTTGTTTCCAACTGTGCATCGTAGAAGAGGTTCATGCATACTGACTGGCAGATGGTGAACTTAGTTGAAACTAGAATGACGCTTCAATATTTGGCAGTTCCATCTTTTCCAACACGCAAGAAAAACTGTGTGTGTATTTTTCTAGTAATTTCTAGCTAATGGGAAACACTGAAGAATTTTGGCTTGAAGAACTTGATGTGACATTTATTTTAAGTGCAAAATGACTTATTCCATAGAGTATTTTTATGAATTGATTTGCTCTATTGCAATTTTTAATGACATTTTACCTCAGCCCTTATTGTCCATCCCGTTCATATACCCTCACCCTCACACTGTAGGAGCAGATATTACTCCAGTGAACACAAATACTCAGCACAAATACTCAGCTCAATAGAATCGGCTTTGTTGGTGCTGTGTTCAGACTGCGGTGTCAGGGCATCAGGTTTACATGCAAAGTGTATCTAGGCAGTCCAACGTTTCCGTGGTTGTTTTCAAGCATTTGAAGCAGTACATCTTGAACGTTCGACAAAATTCGCTGCACGACAACAAGTTTCAAGCATCTACCCTTAAATGCAAAGGCCTTTATGCACATGCAGCTTGACAGTATATGTGCTGCTTATCTATTGTAAAATGGCATTGGAACAACACAATGCAGCATGATGACTGGAGCAGCTTAGAAAAATATATTGGTGTTACGTGTAGAGGATTTCTTCTGATACCGATATATAAAAAATCTGCCAGTAGGTCAGTATATTAAGGTTAGTTTAAATATTGCTGGGTCTCAGGTGACATCACAAACTCTATAGGCCAATAATATTTAACACAGATGGGGGGCAGGTAAAATGAATATTGTTAAAATTCCAATTTTTATTGTAATACAGCTTGTTCTTGGGTCTAGTCACTAATACAAATGGTCAGGTTCAACATTTGTGGATCTTATTAACAGGGAAATCTGGCTGTTCACCCTCACCTGAGAGTATGACCGCATCACATTCTACAACATGAAAACTACCAATACTGTATAATATCATGCCTTAGTCTTGTATTGCACTTTACAGGCTCAACAAAGCCTCTCAAAATTGAACCACTGGCCTCTCCAACCACCACCGACACTCAATCACTGGCACAACCCACATTTATACAGCGATAATGCGTATGTCTTGCTCAAGAACACCACAACAGTATGCGCTAGGCTTTCTCCACTGGAATTGTTATTATTGTATTGTACAAAATGGCATGGACTGAGTTTGCTGATCTATGTCTGTGTCAGCATCATCATAATAACAAAGCATTTGGTTTAACAATCTCCGGGATATTCAAAAACACTTTACATTGCGTTATTCTTATGTAGCCACAGCTGCCCTGGGGTAGACGAAGTGAGGCTGCCAATCTGTGCCATTAGCTTGCATCACCAGTGACTCACATTCATATATTATATAGGCACGGTGGGAGAAACCCTCAAAATTATGCTCAGGAATTCAAATTTAAACCTATAATAGAAATTAATATAAAATTTCCCTTGTGGATCAATAAAGTTTGTCTAAGTCTAAGTCTAATAATATAAAGTAATTGAAAATAATGAAATTTAAATTAACGTAAAATTGCTAAATTAATATGACAACCATAAAAATAATAATAATACTTTTAAATAATGAAAATTTAATCAATAATATAAAATGTGATAAATGAATATGATAAAAAAATAAGGAAAGACATAATAATTATGCATGATCAGTAGAAAGGGGGCCAAGAAATAGGTGAAATCAAATATGTTGAGAAAGATAACTATACGTAAGGACATGTGGTAGAACTATGAAAACATGTCCGGATTGTGTATTTGTAATTATTATATACACTTGGTAAGAAAATAAAAAAGAAAATTGGACTGTATTTGAAATAACAACTCTAACCATCCTTAATCACCATCGACAGAACTCTGTGGTACCCAAACCCAAGCAGCACGTCCCCTCTCATCTCCACGAGCCAATTCAATCCTGGCTTCTCCATCTTCTCCCCTGCTACTCCAAACTCCAGCGTTTCAATTTCCTCTCCTTTCCTCTCTAACCTACTTCACAGCGCCTCCTCAGACAACCGGCAGTGAACGGGAGACAGAAAGCTGGAAAAGACTTCGGCTTCTTTCGTTTTTTTCTCTCCCCCCCGAGGTGCCGAAATGCAAATAGTGAAGTGACGTGGTGGTTAAGATCTCTGCCCGGCGTACTACAATGACTGCACACGGACTACCCAGCGAGAAGAACTCCCTCTCATGTGTCAAGGGGATTTAAGTCAGGCCCAGTTCATTCAAATCATACACTGACTCATACATAGTGAACAGCGGTGGGGAGTATCTGGATCCTGCCAGCAACGCCAATTTGTGAGCATTGAAAAAGATGTCCGACCGGCGGGAATTTAATTAAAGTGGGGTTTGAAGTGAAGTTATAAGGTGCGGTTATGGATAATTAGTGTGTTAGCTGAAGATGATTCAAGTGAGTGCAAAGCTGGGTTAGGAAAAGAGCATAGGTGCACCATAGAGCTACAATGGAGTGATATAAGGAGAGGGGTGGTCCAAAGGTGTTCGTTCCATCCTACTTTCAAAATGCACAACTTTGCAACTTAATTTTTGCAGTATTCCATGTTAAGCATAACTGGCATGGGTAGACCGCACCATAGGGTTACAATGGACGGATATCAGGAAAGGGGTGATCCAAAACTGTTCATTCTATTCTATTTTAAATATGGGAGAACTTTTTAAGCACAACTCTGTAGACTTTTCTTTTTTGTATTTTCTTTTTTTTTTTTTGTATTGTATTGTTTTGTATTTGGTTCATAGTGATATCTGGCAGTTCCCAAACTGTTTGTAGTTGTGTATTCGCAACATCTGAGACACTTGAAGAAAATGTCTGTTGATGCGAAACATAATATCTAATAGATAGTGTTTAATATAATAATATTCTAATACATTAAAAACTTTTAGGCAGACTTGGGAGATCCAAATAATCCAGCATCCTCTCAAATAAAGGTAAGATGCAAATTTTCCCAAACATCAAAGTCTTATCACAACTATTATAAGGAAGATATGGCTTTTTTTTAAATGCCAAATTTAAAGAGGAAATTCAATAAAGTTTTATGATAAATGCTTTACATTTGTAAGTTCTACTTGCTCACTTGTTTTACTTTCCCCTCCACAACAGATGCAATCTTCTCCACTTTCGAGGCAACTCTATCATGCCAAAAATAAAAAGAAATTGAAATGATTGGTTCCTGGTTTATCATAATGTTCAAGCTAGAAAGTCCAAGAGAAGGTTTAGGGAAATGCTATTTAGGATCAGATTTTAAGGGGTTCAGTCATACTTAAGGACACAACATCAGCTTGCATAATCAGTAGCAAATTTAGAACCACAAACTAGTGAGTTAGTGGGAAACGGTTCTGTCAGCACTTCCCACTGTCATGGATTTGGGGTCTAATGCAGATGTGTAATTGTCATGTGCTCATCACTGGCTCCATTAGGCCCATGTGTTGTCACCGTCAGTGAGTGTGGTGACAGCAGCGGTCGAAACTGGCTGACAGCTGGCAGAGTGTTTTGACGGGGGCCAATCAGAGCAGAGATGTGCTAATCGTCCTGGGACAACTCTGTAACAAGGAGGAAGTCCACATTTAGCCCCAAACATGCCCAGTGACACTGTTTTTTTAATACGTGTTTCCTTGTAGTGCATTCAGTTATGTTGTTTTCCACTGAATTGACGAGGTAAAGCAAGTTAAAGAGTCTTGCTTTACCGCAGTAATTGAGGTGAAAATGTGTAATCTACAACAATAATTCGACTGTCTTGGTAAACAGGTTCTTTTGCTAACTGCTAGTATGTCTGTATTTTTGGTTTATTTCTTTCTTCTTTCAAAGCTGAACTTTTAAATTTGCATCAATACATACTAGTGCACATAGAGAAAAGACAGCTTTAGATTCACATCATGTACTGTTTTTAGCCAAAAAATAGATTAAAACAAAATCCTGTTGTTGTATTGTTTTTAGGATGTTTTAATTGTACTGAAAACATAGAAAAACATGTGTCCTTACAGTGAGTGGGCTTGCATCTTCACAAACCTGATTTATTTGGGCCTTCTCCTGCTTATTTGCATGCATTTGTACTATAAACACATAAAACTCATCTATCTCCATGGATAATGTTCCAAAATATCGTTTTAACTTTTAATTTCCATGGACTCATGCCACCTCCAGAAAGTTATACATTGTTGCTTTGATGTAAATAGAAACCCAAATATTAAAAAAAATAAATAAATAAAAATAAACAGTGTTAACATTACAAACATTATACATTTTGAGTATGTGAAGGCTGTCACTGTTCTGCATATGTCCAATGTTTTTCTGGCTTGGACAATCACATTTTGTTTCTTGTAACACGGAAATTTATTTAAACAAAACAAAAGTAAGATCTGAGACATTTTTAACAGTAAATTGAGTAGGAACCCCCGTAACACCATTTTCCCATCGTTTTTCACACCCTCCTCCTCCTCCTCTCCTCCTCCTCTCCCTCCTTTGTGACAACCTGAAAAAAGATGTATTTCTTCTCCCATTTGCCAGAAGCTATGAAACATTTATCCAGCCCTGACACATCTCCCGGAGGAGCCGCTGTAATTGTCCTTCTCGGGCTCCCGTAGTGCCTCTGCTCTGTACCGTATGTCCTCCTATACCGGGACAATTAGCAGCAAAGGGCACCTTCAAAACAACTGTAAGATCAATCTATAGTGACTGCCTATCTCCACTCATAAACATATATACACTACAAGCTAAATACGCGTGATTGGAGTTCCCACGGGACACCATAAGGAGGTTTGAGGCCAATTTAAAACTCTCTAAAGTCATCCAAAGTTAAGGTAAATATTATTGATTTTAAGGGGGGCGAGTGGTTAGCATTTATATAAGACATACATTCACCGCAAACTTATTTTAAATGATCTTTGCACCAGAGAATGTCTTGTCACTAGGGCTAGAACGCACTAACAATTCATTTTTATTTGTGTAATTTTGCTTCAATTGAAAAATATACATTGCAGTTTACATAGAGGTAGCAATATCATGAACAGCACAAACAAGGTGACAGAGTATAAGTATTTCATTGTATATTTTTGGTAACATATTACTCCAGATGCCCTTTCTGGCACAGCCAATTAAAGTAACTACATAAGTGAGAAGACAGAAATCATCTTGGTAAGTAAATATTGGAACTACCACTCTAAATCTAAAGACAATTTGGTAACACTTTATAAAAAAAAAAAAAAACAGACCTAATTAGCCTTAAAGCATGAGTATGTAACTTTCTGGAGGCGGTACATCACCTGCACGATTGCGTGGAAATAGAATATTAAAACCATACTTCGTTCATTCATATTCTCCATGGAGATAGTTATGTTTTATGCCATACTGTAGAAGATTACAGCAACACAAAGAAACATTTCCATGGAAATAAGCAGGTTTTTTAGTGTCATAAAAACATCCATAATGAAAGAACAGGTTTTTGGCAAAAATGTTACATACTATGGATTTAATAACTTGATTTATAATAAACACATAGCTTAAAGATGCATTGTGTAACTTTTCTGGTCAAATTACAGGTCAGATCTGTGGAGAGGCAACCCTACTCACAGTCAGAATGCCTTATTTTCTATGTATTTTTCAGATATAAAACCATCTTTAAGTGAAGGACCCCCTACCAAAAAGTTACACAATGCACCTTTAAGAATAATTCAGGTTTAATAACTACCTAGTTATACTCCAACCCTAATCATGACCTTAACCATGAATCATTCTTAACATCAGTGGCGTGCGGTCAGGGCAATTAAGGCATGCAGTGCAGTTTCCTAACAAAATCTAAAGAACCGCAGGTCCCATTAACGTGTTGCTTTGCCCTTCTATAGAGGCCCGGAGGCACGTGTTAAGAGCGCGGCTTTCTACTGGAGAGGCCAGCCGTTTTACAGGTTTGCGCATGCGTACTGAGGACCACAACCGGCTCAAATTAGCGCTGAATAAACCCGTATCATCATACATGGGAATCAAACACGTGAAGTGATTCCTTATAAGTGCGTATGTGCAGCAAGAGACGAAAACAGCAGAGCTAACTTTCAACACAAGTGTCTAAAAATAACTCACTTTTAGCGACAAGACATTGTTTATAGCGTCGTGTTTGAGTACAGATTTGTACCATGACCCTATACGACACTGCCAAATATACATGTATCACTAATTAAGAAAACGAAAAGAACTAATGAAGTAGAGAGCAGGTTAAGTTAGAGAGTCGTGAGTACGGGAGACTATGAATTACACTGGATACAACTTCCAGATGGTAAATGAGGAAGTAAAAAAAATATAACATGGTGAAAAACTCGAAGAAGTCAATTTTGCGTAATATGTCCACTTTAAGTCTTTTTAAAGCTAATTAAGGTGTAGTTATTATAAAGTGTAACGTTTTTGTTCTCACGGTATCATGGAAAATAGGGATGCGACAAGATTCCGTGTGCCAAATTTCCACAAGATCATGCACATAAGAGAAAAATGATCTTTATCTTTATTTTTTCCAAGTGATTTGCATTGGATAAAAAAGGGTTATGGGTTGGTGAGTTACATGTCTTCCAATTCCAAAAAGCAGTACTAGAATGGAAACAAAAATATGAAATCGAATAAAAAATTGTGAGGCCGAAACTGGAAACTGATTCGTGAAATGTATATATTAGGAATTATGTCGAAACCTCATCTTGTCTCGTTCTCGGGGACCCGATCTCGTCTTGTGGAAATGGTGCCTCGTCCCATCCCTAATAGAAAACTGTCTTCTATTGTATTTCTGTCTCACCACTTTATCATCACCTTAGAGGAATGACACTGCACGCTTTGGGATGACACAAGCGCCTGACAAGACCCAGAAGATCCCCCAACACCGAGGCAACAAGAAGGTGTCCGCTCCGTCACACGTCACCTACCAGGACCCCTCTCCCCTCGGACCCCCAGCCCCATCACTCCAAATGTCAACCTCGAGATCCATCCGCCGCTCCCTCTCTCCCCCCTGTAGCCTCCTGGGAGCGAGACTGTCCTGGTACCCGCTGTCTTTTGTAGTCCCAGCCAAAGCTACTCTTCTCCCCTCTTTTAAAAGAAAGTGGGCCAGGGTAATTCCCGCGGGAGGTCCCCTTTGAGAGCCGGCAGAAGTTTTTCAAAGCTGAGACGGTTCACTTATACATTGTCTGATAATGTTTGGAAAAGTTGTGGTTTAGGTTGGGGTGATATTAAGATTTTCTCATAGTCTTCAATCGCTTTTTCAAGCTTGGTAATACAGGAAGTGCTCCACTGTGTTTTTAAACTTCATACACCTTCAATACAGTCATTTGGATACTTTCAGACATGGAATTGCCAATCTCTACTAAGGTAGCTACATCACAAGGTGCGACAGAGTATTTTGAGCTCTGGAGATGTAGACAGACTAATAATAAAGGAAATGTGTGAATGAAACTAAAAACAACTCCAGGTATGTTTTTTGATGAGGTAACAACTGCATAACATGGGGGCATAAGAGTCAATTTTGTATAATAGGCCTATAGAACATTTAAACTTTTCAATTTCGCACTCTGAATTTTGACAGTGGAATATTTGTGCGGAATATTTAAAAGGTGGATTTTTTTTTATTTTGAATTTTTAAACATGTTCAAAATGTGTGCTTAAAAATTTATAAACTGAAATTCAGAATAAAAAACAATTCTGGCATGTTGTTTCAGAGTTACTAAATTGAAAGTGAGAAATTCCCCAGCATTTGAAATTCAAAATCTGATGAAACAAATGATGTCCCATATAAATGTCTGATAGATGCTTAATGCCATCCTCTGGAACATTCTAGGCAAAGCAATAACATCTCCATGAAGACAAGCAGGTGGAACATCATCCGCCAGAAATGTTACGTAGTGTTCTTTTAACACTTCCAATTCTGTCTTACCCAAGGACACAACAGCAGTGTGTACAAGAGTGAATTGTCTTTTTTAAAGGTCCTATATTATGCAAATTGACTCCTGTGAGTATTTAGTCATGTTATAATGTTGCCTCCTCAAAAACAAAACATATGCGGAGTTGTGTTTTGTTTCATTCACACGTTTATCATTATTATTATTAGTTTTTTTTACCTTTTGTTTAGTAGAGATTGGAAATTCCAGGCCTGAAATCATCCAAATGATTCTAGTGAAGGTGTATGGGGTTTAAAAACACAGTGGAGCACTTCCTGTATTACCACATGACATCACAAGGTGGAACGGAGGGTTTTCTGATTGAGAGAAGAACTCAGCCTAAATATGCAGGGTTTGTGTGTTTAACGTATGAATGAAACAAAACACAACTCCAGGTATGTTTGTGACGAGGAAATAACATTATAACATAGAGCAGAAAATAGTGTAATATGGACCCTTTATCAATTATCCATTTGGCGTTTTTTGTTTTTTGTTTGTTTTTTCAGTTTCTTTCTGTTTTTCTTGTATGCACCTTCCAACTTCAAACGCCAATACTGCATAATTATGAAACTGTATGAAACAGATGCATATTGATACCTGTTAAAATCTGTCGGACTTGTCTATTAAAGTCCATTGATATCCAACCCTTCTCATTCAAGTGCACGGCAGAGCAAGAGGATCTATCCAGACATTGACTGGGTCGGCTCCTTACTCCAGTCTCCATGGCAACACTAGCTCCGGCAGTCCTGGCGTAACTGCGTAGACCGGGCCAAAAGCACGCAGCACCTTGTCTCTTCATTAACAACTTACTGGGATACACTAGCTGAGAGGATGCCTGATTTTGGACAGGGTTTAGTCTACAACTTGCAATTAATTTATGATATCATAAAGGTGCATTGCGCAACTTTTCTGGTGGAGGGTCTGTCAGATGCTTGTCTCCATGGAGATGTTATTTCTTTGCCTGGAATGTTCCATGGTATGACGTTAAACACATCTATCAAGCATTTATTCATTACAGGTGTTTCTATTGGTCAAAAATACAATAATTCTCTCTGCGAATAGTGTTGCCTCTCCACAGATCTGACCTGCAATCTAGCCTATAGTTGTCTCCCTTGAGATAGATAGGTTTAATCTAGACTAAGCATCATCTCCATGAAGACCTAAAAACCTAAAAAAACATGCACCAGGGGACTACAGGTGGAAATGAGCTCTAGTGCTACAACCTGCACAATGCATCTCTCCTGTTAAGATTAATGTAGATTGTGCACTGTCCCTGTCTCATAAATAAACTAAGTAAATACATAAAATAAGACAAGCAGGTGACGTACCATCCACCAGAAAAGTTGCGCAGTGTACCTTTAAATGTAGTCCAGAAATCAGGCTGTTTGCACCAGTTGTGTACACTTTAGCAATGACTTGAATTGTACAACTTAAAACAATGTATATTTATGGAAAACAAAAAAATGTAGGATTTGCATTGCAGCATTGAAGTAGTGTTAAGTGCGTTAATGCAATGTGAGCAGTAAAATGATCAGAACAAATCAGATAAAGTTAATATGTGTGTGGTAAGTGTATGGACAAAGCAGAAGAGCGCTTTCTGGTATACCACGGGTACAACTACTGCAACTACTTCTACTACTAAGGGATGTAAGATAACAAATGAAATATCTTGATATCATATGGTCAAATTTCTCACAATAATATCATGGGCCATCACTATATATCAGATTACAAGTTCTTCTTTGCTTAAATGCATTGATTTATTGCAGAAACAGCAAAAAATTGAGGAATTTACATAGACCGTGATCTTTTGTTCCATTTCAATTGAGAAGACATGAAGAAATAACTGTTATAAAGAACTTTTCTATCTTAATTCTTTGGACTATGACACTAATATAGTCCCGAAGGCTTGCCAAGATTTTTTAAAAGTGGCATTTCTTCAGTTCTGTTAGCATCTCCACAATCTAGCAATAATATCGTAATTGAATCGTAGCGTGTTTATTTATTAAATATGGGACAGTGCACATTAATCAGCACGTGTTAGTAAATCATGTAAATGTTCCAGAGTTTGCCATGCATGCTCATTTTCATCCGTCCCATTGGCAGGTTGATGGCAAGACAAAAACAGGACATAGGCACAGTCACATTCAGTTCATCACACATAACAAAGACATTAAGATCAGTGAATATTAACTGTAGGCACATTAGTCAAATTAGAACATGCTAAAAGCACACACAGTAGACAGGTCTGATATTTCCTTATCGTTACATCCATACTTCTGCTGTCACTACTACTACAGCAATAAAAACATATGCACATTATCTTATGCTATCAGCCATTACAATCTATTAACCATAAACCTAAAAACACACAGTCCCTTGCACACTTTCAAGTTTCACCTTTCAATCAATACCTCAGATCGGCGCTAAACCTGGACAAGTTCAAGCCTGGACTAGACACAGGACCAAACCAAGTCTACATGAGGACTAAACCGGGCTCAAACCAAGAGAAGCACATACACTCTCCAGTAAGCACTGCAAAATGTAATATAGGTGAGACTTGAGAAGATAAGAAAATAAGAACAGAGGATATTAAAATCTTTAAATTTAAAATAAATGATTTTTGAAGTATGTATTAAGTCAACTCTACCCAACCTAGACATTACGCTTTGCTGTACTCCTGGTGTTTTGTCAATTGTCAGAAAATATGTGTATTTTTGCCTTAACTGTCTCCATAATTCTTATTTTTCCCTTTAAATCTCCGTTGGCCCAAACTGCAAACATCCCCTAACATCCAGCCTATTTTGCGGAAGCTGTATTTCCAAAGTGTTGGTGTCACTCTCCAACCTGCTCCGCTGTTTCTCTTCCCTCTGCTCCTTTGTGGTTTACCCAACAGCTTCCTTTTTGCCAACAGCAATTTGAATGAAATGGAATGGATGCATGCATAAGAGTGGAGGAGACGAGAGCCTATGAGGAGACGAGAGCCTATAAATAACGAGAGAAACAAAAACACACTTACCTGGATCAAGGAAGCCAAATGGAAAAGAGAACACAGAGAGAGAGGGGGGAGGGTTAGCAGCTGCAGGCAAACAAATACGTTATATACCAGAGATTTTTTTATGAAAAGTCCAAACAAATATTCATGAAAAAATGGGAAAAAATTGAATAGTTGTATCTAAAGAAAACTGGGATAACATTTGTAGTTTTCAGTGGACTTCCTCTACTTCACTGACCTAGAGAGAACATTGTTGGAAAAACATTACAACAAAGTAAATATAAAAAACGGAATGCTGAACGTTGGATTTATTGAGGTGAACTTTTTTACATCTGAATATGTAAAAATCTAAACAATATTTTTAAGACTCAGTTTTCTGATGACTTGGCTAAAATCCGACCCCTTCAAATTGACATAAACTCTAAGAACTCACGGAAAAAACTGTATAAGATTTGGGAAAAATGGATGAAGATTGTATCCCCCTTTGGTGCCGATTTGACTCATATAAATGCATTATGTAACAATGTATTCATTCTACTAAGTGAAATATCTGTGGTGTACTCCCAGCTAAACCACCTTGCAAAAAAAGAGACATGAAAGGGATTAATATTTGTCTGATATGTCACTGTTTGTAATGACACCAACCTTTTCTAATAAAATCATAAATGAAAAAAAAAAAATACGAACACACTACAGGATTTTTCGGTCTTAAACAATTTTTAAATGTACGACAAAAAGCGCACACTACAGACACAAGGAGAATGTTATGAGATTTTAAATCTTCGATTGCAAAGAGTAAAACGACTCGCTTTGAGACTCTTAAGTGTTCAAAAGATCAGAGCACTGCACTTCTAGTTTAGATACAAGTCAAAACTGTTATTTTTTGTGAAATGTGGTGCAATACTTCAAATACATGATTTTAATGCACAGAAGGTTGGCGATGAAGTACACAGGAAGTAGAGTCACTATCGCTAAGAGGAACTACTCTGGCCTTTTTACTTTTAAAGAACGCTTCAGGCTGGATTAAAGTGCAGTTTTGTGGTGGACTGGGTGTCATTATTTGCGGAGGGCAAATTCTATGGATAATGTGCATGAATTGCTGCAGTTTATATTTACAACTTTACGAAAGGTGACGCTTTGTTGACTAAAATGTTTAAGTTAGCGTAATATTGTAACATAGTGTTGAATGCTGTGAAAATGAGCAGCCATCTCACGGTGCTGTTCTCATTCTTACAGGAGCCAGTGTGCCTTATACGTGTGAAGACATATTAATAGAGTATGTATATGTCTGTCACAGGTATGTAAAACGTTGTAAATTGTGCATGTCTCTCCAAATAATGACTCCACTGACATCAATGTAGATTTGAAATAATTTTATTGTTCATACATGAGTTGTAAAGCCTGTGTAATATGGTAATAACTAGGGATGTAACGATATGTAAATCACACGGTACGATACAATTACAATATTCATTTCACGATACGATATCATTGCTATATTGTGGAAATGCTCAAAGAGTTGAAGAAATGCAGCTTTTTCCTTTTGAAAAATTTTAACAAGCCTTCGGTACTATATTAGTGTCATAGTCCAAAGAATTAGGATAGAAAAGTTCTTTATAACAGGTATTTCTTCATGTTTTCTCAATTGAAATGGAACAAAAGATCACAGTCTATGTAGTTTCCTCCATTTTTTTTTTTGTTGTTTCCACAATAAACCAATGCATTTAAGCAAAGAAGAACTTTAAATCGATATATTGTGATGGCCCACGATATTATTGTGAGAACTTTGACGATACAATAACAAGATATTTCGGTTATTGTTACATCCCTAGTAATAACATATTGTAAGTTCCCCCTCTCATGAGCAGCACATTATAGACTGCAGAGGGGAGCCAGAGTTCCTGATATGTGTGAAGACTAAATAATGTTAGAGTATTTCTATGTCTTATAGGAGTAAAGCTATGTTCAGTCTTTCGTACTATATGCCCTGACGAAGAGTTCACCATTACATGAGTCCAGTTATTTTTCTTTTAACTTGCTTATAATATTGCTCTGAACTCTTAACTCAAAATCGTTACATCTTGGATCTCCGTTTGCCCATTAAAATTACGGATAGTGTGGCTGACACATTGTCTTTCTCTGATGGGTAGAAAGTTGACAGCTCGTGCCCATACATCATTCAGGGGGTAGCCTCCTCTCTGCACCGTGTGACAGTTTCCAATAGAGATGTAGCACCCAGCCCCTTTCCTAGCCGTTAGCTTTGGGATTAGCCAGAAAGCGCTCGAGTGGCTACGCTAACATCCATTCTTTCCGAGTGACACTAGATTACTTTTCATTATGGCCTGTATTGGATTTTCTTTGCCACTTCTATTTTTTTGTTCCTTTTTTTTTTTTTTCTTGTGAGGCTGACAGAACATTGACTCGAAAGGTCATAGCCGATAAGCGGAGTAATTATTTTTGGACCCGTTGATAAAAACCTCGGGTGGGACTCAAGACAAATTAAATGAAACCACTAACAGACGCAATAACAATAATTAATTAGCGGCGTTATTGTCTATGTGGACGGCATGTAAAGTGCTGTCTGACGTAGTAATGCTGTGTAAAGGAACGGGACAGAAATATAATGGGGAAAATAAAATAAAAAACACTACATTATAATACAATGTTAAATGGCTGATATTATGCAGAACTCTGTAGCTCTTAGCAATGTTGTACAATTGTTTCTTAAACAAATATATACAGGCATAATTAGTCTCAAACTATTTCCACATTGTGACATGATATTGATATTTCAGGAAGTGATATTTCACCAAGTCGTAATTAAAGGTCCAATATTACGCCAAATTGACTCCTTTGAGCTTTAAGATATATTAGAATGTTGTTACCTCCTCAACAACATACCTGGAGTTGTATTTTGTTTCATTCAAACGTTTGAGTAATACTGAATTATTAGTCTGTCTGCATCTCCAAAGCTCCAAATGCTCTGTTCCACCTTGTGATGTCGTTTGCAAGTCGACAGTTACCTTTTACTTTTTGTTTAGTAGAGATTAGCAATTCCAGGACTGAACTTATCTAAATGATTCTAGTAAAGGTGTATGAAGTGTAAAAACACAGTGGAGCACTTCCTGTATTACCACATGGCATCACTCATCCTTTAAAGATTTTTGAATTAATCAATTATATTATTGATTTTTCAGTGACACAGGTGAAACAAAGGAGCTCATTGGTCATCTATCATTTTGCAACAAAATCAAATCTCCCTCAATCTTAGATTAACAGAGTTTAGTGCTTCACTCACTAATTCTGCAAAAATCAGCAACGTTTTTCAGTCCCCTGTGATATTTTTTTCCTTTCTTTTTTCCTTGTAAGCAGCCATATTTGTTTTGATATGGACGGACCATGTGTGTCCCTGACTGGCTGATCCACCTGTCAATCATACCCATCTGAACTCGGGGAGATTCATCGATGATCAGACTCACATCTTTGTAAAGTGTAAAGTGATGGCGCATCCTCTACTAGACAAGTTACACTGTAATGGTACCATTTAAAAAAAAAGAAATAAATTAAAAAAAAAAAAAGAAAATAATAAATAATTAATAAAATAATAATTTAAAAAAATACAAGAAATAATTAAAATACAATTAAAAAAAACTAATTCTCTCTTGCTTGGGGCTGGAGAAAAAAACAATCATTCGCTGGAGGAAGAATTGGCTTCCACGAAACACCACCCACGGTCAAAGTAGACAAATGGTTAATTAAGGCAACACTGAAGCACAAGGTAAAAAGCGTGTTAATGAAATCCTAATACGCCTTCAATCCTCTGCCTCCCTGCACAGCCTTCTCAAAGACTTAGCTGCTTTAGCCTGGGCCGCGCACTAGCTCTGTTCTGGCTAATTAGCAAAGCGCACATGTCAGAAGGCTTTCTCTCAAGTATTCTTCCAGCTAAATTATTCTTTTGAGACGTGTCCTTTGACAGAGGACACGCGGGCCACTCTGAATGGTAGAAAACAAAAGTTAAATCATGGATAAGTTAGGTAAAAAATATCTTCGCTATTACTAAGGCTGGAATTTCAGATGTGTTTGTAGTGATAAGCTTGTTGCAGTTATTTCTTTAATCATTTATTGGTCAGTATATTCACATTTTTAATTGTTAATGCTCTAAAGAGCCCATATTACGCTGTTTTCTGATCTCTGTTAAAATGTTATTTCCTCATCACAAACACGCCTGTTGTGTTTTGTTTCATTCATACATTAACACACAAATCTTGCATATTTAGGCTGAGTTCTTCTCCCAAACTGAAAACACTCCACCCTGTGATGTCATGTGGTAATACAGGAAGTGAAGGTGTATGGAGTGTGTAAACTCCATACAGAATTATTTGGATCATTACAGGCCTGGAATTGCTAATCTCTTGTAAAATAGGCAAAAGGTAGCTGTTAATGTGAAAATTACCACTTTATGCAAATGTGTGTAAGAAATGGTTTAAAGTCAGTAACTTTTGTGTAACTTAAAATAATTACCATGTATAAAACCAGACAATATTTTCCAACTTGGGCACTCCCGATAATGGAATCTGGCATAGAGATCCATACACATACGTCGTAATTAATGCGATTTGATGGCAGGAAGGCTCGGAAAGTCTGGTGAGGAATTATAGACTTAAAACCGTGCAGGGGTTCTACCTGTGATGCAACAATCCTGGGAAAATTCAAACCAAGTTGTGACTTACTACACAAAGATTCAACAACCAAGCACAAATAAAGCAAAAATACAACTCCAGGTAAGTTTTTGATAAGGTGACAATGTTTTATTATAAATGATAGATGGCCAATGAGCTCCTCTGTTTCCCCTGTGTCAGAAAAATAAATCAACCTGATTTTTGATTCAGGCAAAACAATAGCATCTCCATGGACACAAGCGAGTAGCGTACTCCCAATCAGTAAAGTTACACAGTCCACCTTTAACCCTAACTGTTAACAGCAGGTAACAGTTAGCTTTTGAATGGACCAAATTACAACTCACCACCCGATGTTATTCAAGTTTTCTATAATAAATGATGAAATAGACTTTTAAAAGTAAAATTTAACTGTGAATTGATTTTCTTTTGTGGCAGACCTGTTTCTGTTTCACATCAAACACCTAAGAGCTCCTTCAAAACAGAATCATTGTTTAATTTGCAGGACATTTTCGACTTTCTTTCACAACCTGTTATTTTGGCATCACTTTTTAGCCAGTCCTTCATTTCTTCAGTTTTTTATTCACAGGGCTGCTTGTGATTGCTGAACAAATGAGTCCATTAACAGCTGGGTAGTCCTGATCATAAACAATTTGAATCGTGTTGGTTAGAAAATCACAAAGGCTGCAATAGTTTAGGTAATGGGGATGCAATGATCCAGCTTTTTTCCAGTTCCAATAGTTCCAATACCAGTTTCAATACTATAGTTTTAAGTATTCGCTGATAACTGATATCAACCAATACCAGTGCAGAGAAAGAAAACAGCAATTATTTCCTTCACACAAAAATAAAATAAGACAAAATTGTATTATGTAGCCGTTATTTACCCCTCAGGTAACTATAAAGCAGCTTTATGTGAATACAAGTTCAAATATTCTGAGACTTTCTGGAACAGCTACGACCAGTAAATACTCTTCATCTTTATTATATCACTTTACATATCCAACCAGAATACTAGCAGAAGTGATATTTGGAGGCCGATATCTGATCCAACAAATCTTTCGGTGTATCCCTGAATAGAATATCCTGTCTCTAAATGGGGGAAAAATCCAAAATAAAACCTGCTAACCTTCTAGTTTAGACGTCTACAAACATGTTCTGAAATGTATTGAATTCTTCTGCTTGTTTAGTGGTTCATATTTCAAATTCCAATCTTATCTGAAAATACACATGAATCTATAAAACAGCTTAATGTCAATGTTTAACTTCTCCAACACACTACCTGATTTTTAAAAAGTGAAAGTTCAATTTTAAGTTTGCAGTAGTCCAAAGTTATTCCTCACTTACCGTATGTGTTCAAAGCATCCTAATTATTCACCACGGTGAGTTTAGAACCACTTTTCACAACACTCAGAGACCAGAGTGGAGTTTTATCATCATGGTAATGCTAACAACTGCCAGCATGCTAACAGGGCTCTTCCTGATTGGTGTGGGGACAATTTTAAACAAATCTTACCTTTGGTCATTTCTCTCTGCGAGTAGTTTGCAGATTAAATTGAGTTCTCACATTGGCTTCTGTCATGTAAATAAATATAAAAAGGGCCGGACATTTGAACGGCTCTTTGAAATGAACGGATCCAAAAGATTCGGATCCCACAAAAGAGCCGAAAGTCCCATCACAGCAAGATAGCAAATGACCTCTTTTATCTGAACTCCCAAAGTGACCTGACCTCTTCATCTGCCTCAGCAAACATTTGTGCTATAGTATTGTTGGCTCTTAGGGACCTGTCTGCTACCTGTGCATCTAAGTTGGGATCTCTAAGGGGGAAAAAAAAAAAAATGTAATGGAATTTCCACTTTGAGCACTGGGCCCAAACAACCATTTCAAAAGCAAGTGCCGCACTCAAGCACAAACTGATAAGTCAAACGGGGGGTTGGGAGGTAGTGGCCGGGAGGTAGACACAGGGTGGCGGAAGGAGGAGAGATTATCCAAAACATTCCGAAGATATGGCCATTTCCTTTCCGCAGTCACCTGATGCTCTTGAACAGTCGTTGCTGACTGTCACTACTTTTGGGGTCACTCAAGGAAATCCAGCCCAAAGGGAAACAGATGGGTAATGGGGCGAAATAAGGACCGCAAAGGCTCTGTATCAGATAGTTTTCATGTCTACCCCAAGTACAGATTGCATAAGCAGCTCTTATAACGGCCAATAACGGAATAACATCTTGACAATAATTACTACATTATGGCTGCAGTTATTACATTATCAGAGAAAATGTACACCTTGTCAGGCCATAGATATAATAATCAGCAAATACTGCAATCACGTTTTACATTGTTTCTTAAACTTTCCTGGTGGAGGTTCGGTCACCTGCTGTCTCCATAGAGATGTTATTGCTTTGCCTGGAATGTTGTGTAAATAATAATAACATTACATATGGACTTATATAGTACTTTTTTGGACACTCAAAGACACCAACAAATAGGAAGTGACACTGTAGAAAACGGGGTGAATCATTCATGGGGGGAATGCCAGCTTGAACAGGTGAGTTTTTAGTTGTGATGTGAAGCGCTGCAATGAGTCCAAGTTCCTGATGGATTGTGGGAGTGAGTTCCAGAGGGAGGGGGGCGGCGGCAGCGAAGGCTCAGTCCCCTAAGGTTCGGATCTGAGGCGGCGGGTGGAACAGTGCAGATTAAACACATCAGCATTTATCCATTACTGGTGTTTCTATTGCTCAAAAATACAATAATTCTCTCTGTTGATAGGGTTGCCTCTCCGCAGATCTGACCTGTAATCTAGCCTATAGTTGTTTCCCATAGATATGTCACATTTAATCATGGAACATTCTAGACAAAGCAATCTCCACAGAGACAAGCAGAAAACTTGTGCAATGTTCCTTCAAGGGGCTCTTCAGTTTGTAGGTTTGTGAGTTGAATTTAGAGTCCATGTTATCCACCTTTATGTCCTCCTTTAGGTATTTTTTTGTTTTGTTTTTGTTTTTGTTTAGAACTACAGTGTAAATGATGTAGTCCAGTTTTGAACCTAGTTTAGCCCTAAATTAGATTAGACCTGTACATAGTTCTGGTACAGACCTATTTTACCTGGTTTTGACCTGATGGCACTCGGAATACCAAATCTTTTCTTCTGGTGAGACTCAAAACATTATTGTCAGTATGTTATTGCATTATCAATGTCAATAGCTATTACACTATTGGCCTGTTATTACATTACGGGCTGATTACATTTAGAGGTGCATTGTGTGACTTCTCTGGTGGAGGGTCCGTCAAATGCTTTTCTTCATGGAGATGTTATTGCCTTGTCTGGAATGTTTCACGGTATGGTATTAAACCTTTCTATCGTCATGGAGGCCAAACCAGACCAAGTTACAGGTCAGATCTGTGGAGAGGCAACCCCGCTCACAGTCAGAATGCCTGTTTTTTGGGGGTATTTTCGTGTTTATTGGTTTTATAATTACCAATTGTAAAACCAATAAATGTCAGGCAGAGCTGTTAAATGTCATACTGTGGAACATTCCTGGCAGAGCAATGACATATCCACAGAAACAAGCAGGTGACGGACCCCCATCTGAAAAAGTACATAGTGCACATTTAAACTTGTTCAAAATTATTACATTATTGGCTTTTATTGAGTTATCACTTGTGACACACAACCATTGGGGCAAACAGATGGTAGACCCCCATTAGAAAAGCTACATAGTGCATTTGTGTACTTCAAGTCCTATAAGTTATTGCAGTATATATAGTAAGTACACAGTTTTTTGCAGTTCAAAACAACCTTGTGACCACACTTTTGATACTCCATTACCTCAACCTTAACCTCTGTTCACGCCACATTATCACCACTCGCAACTCTCTAAATTAACATCTTACAAACTACAAATAAACTGTGAAAGCTACAAAAGTCATGTCAAATGGTTTGGCTGAACACATGGATATAGAACCCACTATTGATTTCAGCGCGCAGAGAGCTGGCATGCCAACAGCACCTAAACTAGCTCCTCAGATCATCATATTACACTGGAAAGGACTGATAGCTGACGCCTGAGTGAGCAGCGTGGTCTCGTATCAAATCAGATCGGCCATTTTACACTAATTATTCACTTGCTCTTGATACGGAATTAATTTTTTTCCCATGAAACAGTGCGCATTGGATAATTGAAGGTCAAGTATAGAGTTACACTGTAAGAGTTGATTCCAAGAAATGGCATTACACGGATTGATTTGTTCATAACATCAAAGACTAGAGAAGTTAATGGATCCAGAGCAGAACTAGTGGAAACAATAGAAGAATATGAAAGCAGTGTATAAGGATCAATGGAGACGTATAGATTCTACTGTATATTGGAGAAGGGATTGGTACCGAGAAGGCGGGGTGATCAGGGACAGTCTATAAATAGGGTGATGAACTTGTGATGTTACCAGTGAGCGAAATGTGTTCAAACGATTGTGAAAGAATCGATTTGTGATTTTTCTGACAAGTATTGTGATTGTGACTAGGTTTGCGATTTATAATTAAAGAGGGTAAAGAAGATGTACTTATATAAGGGTATTAACTGCAAACAGATAACATATTTAAATCATCATGTTAACTTTTATTGTTTTGAAAATGCAAGTTTCCCCTCTTTGCTCCCTGTGCTATGTCACTCCCCCTTCAGATGCTATCACAGCACAATCAGCATGCTAATGAAACTACTGCACAATGCACCAGGTTTGTGAAATTGTATTGTTTTGTATCATACTTGAGAATTGTCATGTGGGAGCATGGGTGAGCTTGTGGGCTGAGTCTTGGACCACTAACCATAAGAAGGGTTGAATAGGGCCCAGAAAGATCCCTAGATTACTCAAGCATGCATGGATGACATCTATAAACTTTTCAGGCATGTTTTTTGATTGAGGAAACGTAATACCACCTCTTTAAAAGATTTTTGTTTAAAGTGCACATTGTGAACAACCCCAGGAGCATTAACATTTGAGAGAAGAGAAATATGAACTGATAAACTCATACAAGAATCCCATGCATTTCAGAGCATAATAATAGAGGTCAACAACAGGATATATAACAGGAATATATTTTGTTCTATGTAGCGGTTCTGCTACCTAAATAATTGCAGTTTCTGTGTGTGTTAGTAGGTACGAATGCTATAGAAGGCTTGCATATGTGTTTTCATACCTAGAAATACCCTTATCTCTACAAATATTATCACTCAGGTCACTGTAGTCTCACCCACTGCTTTATCCCTTGGCCTTAATGAATGCTACACTGTAAACATTACAGCCCAATCTGCATAATTGTTTTAGAAAGGCGAGAGTTAATGCAGTGGTAATGCTGACTTTAGCCGTGTGTGGATAGAAAAGTGATGACTGTAAAATGCCCACAGCTTTCCTTCTCCATCTGCCATAGACTGCTTTTTTTTAGTTAAATCCCATAATAACCATGATCTTAATGGGATTCCAGCCAGGATCATTGCTGTTGTGGTGAAAGGCCTTAACTCGATTTTTTTCCCCATGTATTTGAGCAAAATGTCTCTTTGAGTTCAGATATACTGTATAAGCAGCTCTTCAGCTCAAAATATATCCACTGCGTGCTGTTTGCATCTAATTATAAAGTGTTTAATTGTCAGAAAATCAGAAAGTGCGTGTTAGCATGCTAGTTGTTGGTTAAAGCTAAGTTGAGAAAAGCACAAATTTATCATGGCGAATAATTAGGATGCTCAGGAATGGGTTTTCATATAGTAGAAATAAATAACTGTATGCGTAAAATTGTCCAACTCTGCATTTATTGGGTAAACTTGCATATCGCGATATGTCTTCACAAACTCATGAGAATCCATTTTGAGAGACTCCCGCGGTAAAGTTCGAATTCACTCAGCAGTGGCTGGACCAACCACAGAGCAGCACTGAGGGTGGAGCCAAAGGTGAAGCGCCCAAACGAACCAAAACAAACATGGCGACGCCGACCAATGCTTCAATATGGACTATTTTATTTGTGAAAAATGTGCGTAAGGTAAGCGCTTTGTGTATTTGTGGACAGGGAAGATGTCTGCGATTTTCTCCCAACTGGATGCAACTAAAGTCTGATTTCTTGGCTTGTTTTGTTGTTGTGACATTTCGACCAGTCAGATTCAAGTATTCATCATGACATTCCGTGTTTTCTCTCTATTCCGAGTGCTACACGTATCAATCTGGTGTGAGTCAGTTTATGTATTTGGGACTTACTAGTATATACATGAATATCTTTAAGTATAGGTGTTTTAGTAAACTAGATGTGACTGAAATTTGGCGTAAAATTTCATAATCCGCCTCGTTAGTTAAAACATTTAAAAATCGATTTTAGAATCACGGACACAAACATTCTTCACAAAGATATACACTCCCAACAAGAGGACAGCTACTTTGTTTACACAATTCTAATTACATATTTCTTGTACTTTTGCAGAGCTCGGGACTGAGTGTGTAGCTCTATTAGCACACTCTGTCCTTGAAGAAAAACACAAACCAACTGGTTTTGTTGTGTTTGGCATTTGCTAATATTTACTCACATTTGCTTCTGTCAGAATATCAGGCACTAAATAATTAGCAGTTAAAGGTCCATATTCAATCACTCCGCAGCAGATCTACGTCAAACAGTGCAAACAAGCTGTTTGGCGCTGCCCATCAAAGTTTAAAGTATGATGCATAAAGCCCAAAAGTACACGCATTTGAGTGTCAGGTAATTGTGCAGCCATTTTGGTTTTAAAGGCTTTTTGTTTTCAGCAGTGACAAGAAAAAAAGTAGATTGTTGAGTTGTGGGAGAGAGAGAGAAAAAGGGAGAATTTAGACTAGAATGTAAGAAAAGTACTATAGGAAAGATACCATTGCTCCTATAAGGCTATTAATACTAGAGATTGACAGATATAGTTTTTTTGGTCAATGTCGATACCGATAGTTTAGAATCCAGAGAAACCGATGGCCTGTAACCTCTGTAGAACAGATTTTTATTATTTTCCTCAAATTATGCCTATTTAAATTTACTACAAACTCACCCACAGACCTTTTTTTACCACAAACTTTTAAGAAAGCAGTATAGAGTCATTTTGTGCAGTTAAATATTCATATTAGTGTGTTAAAATAAAGTTTTATGTGTATTTTTTAGATAGCAGATTGACCAAAACAGCAACAAGGTGCAGCAGATTTAAGGCCGATAGCCACTATGCTAAGAAGTCCAAATATCGGCCAACCAATATATCGGTCTGTTTCTACTACCACTACTATTACTGCAACAACAACTATTACTATTGCTGCTACTACTACTACTACAAAGGATTTAAACTAGAGCTCTTACAATGCTATTACAAAGCGAGAAAAGCGAGAAGGATCTGGCTACAGACTCCCACACGACCCTCCACTGGACACTGTTTTCAATGTAATATTACAAAAATTGACATGGTTTTACACTAAAGACAAATATTATTGCTTTGCCTGGAATGTTCCACTGTATGGTATTAACTTGTATGTTGTTAATTCAATTACAGACATTTCTATCACCAGAATAAACTTGGTTTAATGGAGTCACATGCTTGTCTCCATGGAGATTGCAGATTGAAGTTTTATTACACGTTTCGGATCCTACACCCAAAAACATAACAGTGCCAGTCCCTCAGTTGAGTGTTGAGTGTTTATCCACTTATCCGAAGGTTGGCGGTGTGATTCTAGCTCCCAAAGATGAATGCTGTCCTTGGGCAAGACACTTAACCCACTTCGTCCCCAGTGTCTGCATACACTGGTGTGTGAATGTGTGTTTGAATGGGTAAGTGGGTCCCTTGAGTGTCTTGAAAGTGGAAAACTAAACTAAAGCAAACAAGGGGAGATTTTAACAGCAACTTTCCGGGTATTGAACTCGAATCTATCCCGTTGTGAGGCAAACCAACCACTATGCCACTTTGCCATCAGAACAATACAACTTTGTCACTACCACTGCACTACAGAAACACAACAACCCCATTAGCGTTCACATCTTCAACACCACTGAACGCATCGCTCCCAAGAAAAGGTACTACATATTCTTATCGGGGTGGAATTTCACGCCAACGTCTGCGCTACGGCTATATCTTGTGAACAGCCTTATCTTGCAAACTCATTTTAACTCAACGAGAGCTTGAACAGAGACCCGTGCTGCATTCTAAACATGGCTTCTCTGCATTTCCTCCCTTGGCTTATTTCCTGGAAAGTTGCAAGCTGACATATGCGCACCAGACTGGTTAGTATGCGAGACCATTCTTTACACTTGTCAGTGCCTCTGCCTTTGAGGAGATGGGAGGGCCAGTGGAGGAGCTGAAGTTCTCGTCGGAATTATTTGACAGACTGGTTTGGAGCTCAGAGCTAATTCGATAGATCAGGCAGTGGAGATAGGCTTCAGTAACGCATAACTAGTGGTCAAAGCAGTTAAGAGGTTAAATTATTCAACACTGACTTTTTGGAGTTTTCTACCATGTTATAACATTGTTCCCTCATCAAAAACATGCCTGAAAAGGTTTTAGATGTCATCCATGCTTGTTTGATTAATCCAGCAATCTCTCCCGGGCCCTCTTCAAACCTTCCTTAAGTACAATTCTTTCCAGTGCTCAGTCCACAAGCCTACGTCACCCATGCTCCCCACATAACAATTCTCCATAAATCTAAAACAATACACTACAACTTCACAAACCTGATGCGATGTGCTGTCGTTTCATTAGTGGGATGCATGCTGATCCTGTTGTGATAGCGCTCTGAAGAGGGAGTGCAAGGAGCAAGGGGAGAGAAGACTCAAAAAAAAAAAAAAACTAATTACACATCTTAATACTTTTTTTTGTGAATATGTAATTTTCAAACTAATAAAAGGTGATCTAAATATGTTATGTGATTACAGTTAAAGGGCCCATATTAAGATATTGTCTAATCTGTTATAGAGTTGTGTTTTATTTCATTCGCACACGTTAAACACACAAACCCTGCATATTTAGGCTGAGTTCTTCTCTCAAACAGAAAACACTCTTTTTCACCTTGTCATGTGGTAATCCATAAAGTGCTCCACTGTGTTTTTAAACATCATACACCTTTGCTAGAATCATTTCAGACCTGGCCAATAGTGGCCAATCTCTACTGAACTAAAGGTAAACAGAAGCTGTTAACTTGAAAAATACCACTTCATCACATCACAGAGCATTTTGAGCTTTGGAGATGTAAACAGACTAATAATAAGGGATTATTCAAACATGTGTGAATGAAACAAAACACGACTCCAGGTATGTTTTTGATAAGGTAACAACATTATAACATGTCTATAAGAGTAAATTTAACACAATATAGGATCTTTAATGAAATAATTTTACATTACAAAGGAATCCTATTTAGCTTCCGATCATTATAGAAACCTGCTCTCATTATAGGAACATTGGAAGAGTTGATGGATTGAGTTGTGATAGAGTAATACTGAAGCACAGTCCTTATACTTGGCATGGGCATTCTCTCCTGGTTTATTTCCTGGAAAGTTGGAAACGGGCGGACTCGTTAGCATTCTGGGCGCTGTTCAGATGTCAGCGCCTCTGCCTTTGAGGAGATGTGAGGGCCAGTGCAGGAGCTGAAATTCTCATCGGCATTATCAGGATGTGAATCTGTGTGACGGACTGTTCTGGAACGCTGTTTGGCTCTGAGCTAATTCAATCAAAGGAGAGCAGGAGATAGGTGCTCAATTATTCTATTACAATGGATTGCTACTACTACTACTACTACGACTTCTACTACGACTACTGCTGTTACTACTACTATCAGTACTACTGCTACTACGACTTCTGCTGCTACTGCTACAAGATGCCTAACAAAACTACAGTAGCCATTTAAATCTAACTAAAACTTACTAAAGTAAGTAACTGTGTAACTTGCTGGAGGTGGCATGGCACTACTACTACAATGACTACTGCTACTGCTAGTGCTACTGCTACTACTACGACTACTACTACTACGACTACTACTACTACTACTACTACTACTACTACTACTATAGCACAAAAGTGGTTTTCTTAAGTTAGATAGGGTAGTTAAGTGTCAAATCTTACAAATGATTCCTACGAAGGCTCCTATATACTATTACTACAACACCTATTTCTACTACTACTACTACTACTACTACTAATACATCTATTTCTACTACTACTACTACTACTACTAACAACCCAAAAACCTGCTCCATAGGTAAAAATCCTCCAGCTGAGGTCCTGACCAAGCCTAGCAATAAGATCATGGAGATTGGTCCCTGGGCGCCTCCATGTGCTGCCCACTGCTCCTGAAAGGATGGGTGAAATGCAGAGGATAATTTCCCTACAGGGATAATAAAGGATAATAATATTTTTTTAAAAAAGTGTCATAGTGCACCTTCAAAAGATTAAAGGTCAAATCTTTAGAATGATCTTGAACTGTATCTGAACAGGTATAAGAGCGCATAGACTAGTATACGCCCATGGACCACTATGGAACCTACCTGGAGCACTGAGGATTACACAGATATAGGATCACATGCTAATATAAAAGAAAGTACTATTATTTTAAATAATTGCCACGTTTACTTGAGAGCCTTAATACGAATAAAAAACAATTTAATTCTGAATAAAAATTAATTCTGCCTTAAAAAGACCATGTAAACACTTAATTCTTAATGAAAATGATTATTTGGAATTAAACTTAATTATGAAGTATGTGGGTGGTTTATTGAGATTTTAAAGCTGAATTAATTTTTTCCCCGATCATGTAAACGTTTATTTTTCTTAAAAATAATTCTGGTCGTTCATCGCATGCTTGTTAGGTTGCCCTTCTGACGCGATCCGGACAATCTGGCTCCACCAGTCTTTATTTCGGACTTCTATCCGCTGCTTTCTGGATTTGTGAGCGGGATGCCTGAGGAAGAGCAGCCGTTGGCTCAGTTTGTCTTCTTCCTCCTTCTCCGACACTCTTCCCTCCTCCTCCTCAACTGACAGACATAAAGTGTGATGATAGAATTCTTCAGCTGCTGCTTAATTATCATTGGAACAACCGCAAAAAAGTTCGTATCATGTTTGTGTCCATGGCGTAACAACAAACCGAGATGACAAAAAAGCCGGTAGCAGCTGAAGTGTGCGTTTTCTTCCCGTCGACGTAAATACGTTTGTGCGCCCCCTGTCCAATCAGAACCCTTCCCAACCTCTAAACGTTGACCGGTATTAAATAAAGGCAATTTAACGTGCTTTCCATGTAAACCTCAATTTGGAATTATTATTTTCATGTAAACACAAAGGAGAATATTTTAATTCCGAACTATTTAATTCAGAACAATTAATTCGGAATGAAGAAAACAATGTAAATGTGGCCATTGACTATGACTATAATGACTATTGTCTAAATAAATAGTTTTTAATGATCTTGGTATCAGAATCAGCACTGAGTATCGAGTCTATTCCTTAGTATCGAAATCAAGGTTTAAATATTAGTATCATGACAACACTAAAAATACCCTATGTGTATGGAATATAATTGGTAAAAATGGTTACACAACAGAGATCCGAAAGCCTTGACATCCTAGCCACTGTCTTTTTCTGAGTTTCCTTTCCTGGTCTAATCTGGTGTGTGGATCTGTGCAGCTGATGGAAGTGCAGCTGCTGGACTTGTGCTAATTCAAACAGTCAGGAGGATTGGCAGGAGCAGAAAAAGTGCCTGGCGTCCTTAAAGAGAGACAGAGGGGACACAGAAGAACTGAAAAAGGAGAAAAAGCGCGTAGATGGGATTATAATGGTAGAAAAACACTATGGAAAATGTAGTATCAGAACGGGGTATTTTCGCCATGGTTGGACTGAATAGTAATAATATTAAAGGAGATGCAGTTAGATGTTTGCGGACCTTTGTGTAACCAGGAAAGTTCCACTAAAATGAGCATGTCTTTCACGCAGAGCAAAGCTATACATACACTGGTAGAACATGCAAACTCTGCACAGAAGACACTGCTTGGGAGTCAAATCCACTATCGTTTCACTGTGAGGCTAAAGCGCTTAACACTGCACCACTGTGTCTCGCAAAATATAGGATAGAAATAGGCAAGTACTTCAGTTTTAAATTGAAGTTGACATTTATTGCTTTACTCTGGATGATGAAAGTGCAAAATTTAAATAACGATATGTAGGATTTGTAACAGACCAGCAGGATTAGGTTTCTGACGCCCTCTGCTGGAAACGGTATTTTCAAAGTACAAATTAGCAGCTATAATGTCAACATGCTAAAAATGTCTAAATGTGTCTACTCAAAAGCTCCAAATCGTCAGTTTGATCTTGTGATGTCACTAGGTACCGTTTGTGTTTTTTAAGTCCATACATTTTCACCAAACTTACTTTTACTGTTTTTGTGCTCAAGTAGAGTTAACATTATAAGTCAGCTGTATTTAAAGCCACAGTATGTAACTTCTTAGGCCCAAAACAGACTAAAATAAAACCATTTTGGTTGTATTCATTAGACTGAAAAAGCCCTTACTCTGAGTGGGCTTGCATCTCCACAATCCTGCTTGTTTCCATGGAAATGTGGTTCGTTTGGCTATAATCTTCTACTCTATGGCATTAAACATATCTGTCTCTATGGATAGTGTTCTAAAGTATGGTTTTAACTTTCTGTTTCCATAAAATTACGTGTGTGACATTCTACCTCCAGAAAGTTACACACTGACAACTAACAGAACTACAACAGCCCTTTAAATCTGACACAAACTTAAAGTAACTGTGTAACTTTCTGGAGGGGGCATGTCACTCGAACGTTTCCATGGAAACAGACAGTTAAAACCATACTTTAGAGCATTCTCCATTCCCTCTCTTATCCTCTCATGAGTTCATAAGCCTAACCTTATCTGCTCTGAGATTAAAGTTGAATGACCTCCTCCAGAGAGCCACAATATTATGAGAAGAATTATTCACATAAAATCACATAAATGATTCAAAACAAAGTAATCTCACTTTTGACTGGGCCCGGTCCTTGATTCTCACATTTGTGAATTTCAAATGAGTGCTGTAGTGTGTGAACAATCAGCAGCTAATAAGGCGGAATACAGTGTTAAAAAGCCAAGCACGAAAGGAGGTGGGGACATAAATTTACATGTCAGATCATCATCCTGATCATGGAGACGTGTATGGCACAGAGAGCATTATGATCTGTTATAATGTTGTTTCCTCATCACAAACACACCTGGAGTTGGGTTTTGTTTCATTCACATGTTTAATACAAAAGCGCTGCATATTTAGGTTCATCTCTAAAATAGAAAACACTTTGTTCCACCTTGTGATGTCATGTGGTAATACAGGAAGTGCTCCATTGTGGTTTCAATGCCAAACACCTTCACTAGACTCATTTGGATAATTTCAGTTCTAGAACTGCCATTCTCTACTGACCAAAATGTAGCAGGTAGTGGTTGACTTGGAAACTACAGATACATGACATCACAAGGTGGAATAGAGCATTTTGACCTTTGGACATGTAGACAGACTAATAATGCAAGGTTTCTCAAACGTGTGAATGAAACATAGCACAACTCTGGGTATGTTTTTGATGAAGTAACAGCATTATAACATGGCTAAAAGCGCACAAGAATCAAGTTTGCTTAATATAGAACCTTATTGTCCGAGAATCAGGAAGTGTGCATTAGCTAGTTATTAGCGTTACTGACTTGTTTCGATACATTACCTCTTATTTCAAGCCTAAATATTTGCTAATGGGATGAGAAATTTTAACTTTTACAATTTGAAAACACATTTTCATATTCAAAGCGAAATGATCAAAACTCGCAAATCCAAATTCTTATTCTGATATCAAGTCACTCAGTTCACATCAACAATACTTGCACTTGCAATATTTGCACATCTAGATTTGCACAGTCTATAGTCAAATTTAATTGAACTATTTTTGTTATTTTATCATTGTTAATATTTCACTTTTACATTTCGGCTCCAGCCAAATGAAGCTCACCAAGGCTGGCAGATATAGGAGCGAATTTGGAGCCAGTTTTATATTGGGAATAGGAATTGATTTACGGGCAAAATAAAAACACCAGGAGTGGTTTAATACAGACATTTCAAGACCAAAAATGAAAAGCCTGACAGCTGCAGTTACGGAGTGAGGGGCCACGTTTTTTCAATACAAACTGAATCGATGAGAGCCAGAAATGCGCCCATGCTCACTTGCTATTTGAAATGTGGCGGCTAGCAGGTTAGCTATGTCCATTTACAGTTCATGATGCTCACACTTTCATATCCAGCATTATTCTTCAGAACTGTCATCATTCATTACCGTAACAGTGGGATTTGTGCGTTTGAAGTGAGCACGTTCACAGTCTCTGCGCAGACGAGTTAGCACATGTGACTGTGATTCACTTAGTTTAGAACAAACAATGAGCGCAGCTGACTCATGTTGTGTGTATATTTAAACTCCATAGGTTATGATAAGTACTTAATTTGCGCATTAAATATTCTAGGTACATTTGTGCGTATATCCGTGCATGATAAACAAAGGCGGTGTTATTTCGAGCAGGGTGGTTTTGACGTATTGCTGTCAGATGGCTCCTGACAAATCAAAAATATCAGGGTGAAAGGGGAATACAGTTTACGGACAGTGACGCAGATGCAGAGTAGGGCTGGATGAAAAATAGAAAATAAAGAGGCAATATGTATAGTTTGATAGTTTGGACATGTTTTTCATTTCATTTTATTCATTTTCATACATTTTTCATTATATTTTTCCTATTTACATTGTAGATTCTCACTGAAGGTAAGGTAGGTAAGGTAATGTACACCTGGTTGTCCCTGCAGGGAAATTTGTCATCTGCATTTGACCATCCTTCAGTGTCACCAGGGCACCTCCTCAGGGAAGCCATCTCCATGTTCTAGTTGCTAGTCTTGGTCAGAAGTACCTTAGCTGGAGGATTGTACTCATGGGCTGTTGGGGGAAACTGGAGTGTCCAAAGAAATCCCACCAATACACAGGGAGAAGATGGATACGCACAGAAAGGCCCAGGCATCAAACCCATAACCTTATTGCTGTGACGCATGAGTGCTAGCTACTCAGCCACCATGCTGAAGGGTTGAACAGATATGGAATATAATGAACACAAATATAAAATAACTCAAAGCATGTTTTATATTTTAGATCCTTCAAAACAGCCTTTAGCCTCTGATCACTGCTTTGCACATTCCACTAATGAATCCTGACAAGGCACTGCTGAGAAGTGAAAAGCATTTCCTGAAACTTCATCATGAAGCACTGAGACTTGAGAGTTACTTGAGAGTTTCTTGGCTACATAATCCCATGTCTTGCTTCATTATATTTGATGTATTCAAATAATTTCCCTTGTGGATCAATAAAGTTTGTCTAAGTAAGTCTAAGTCTTCAACATGTACTGTATCTACAATTACAGACACTGAGAGAATGTGTGTCCAAACCTTTCACTGCCAGTATAAGAATATTTCATATACACAATCTGAATCTGGTGTGTGTGTGTGTGTGTGTGTGTGTGTGTGTGTGTGTGTGTGTGTGTGTGTGTGTGTGTGTGTGTGTGTGTGTGTGTGTGTGTGTGTTTCTTGGTGGTGGTCGTAGGGGCCGATGACGCAGATTGGCAAGTTTGTCAGTCTGCCCCAGGGCAGCTGTGGCTACAATAGTATCGACCATCACTGAGTGTGGACTGAATGAATGAAGTGACTTTGAATATCTGGAAAAGTACTCTATAAGAAGCATTCGTCATATGTACTGTTAATATTTTTTCACTTAGTGGCTAGAAGATGCTGCGCTTGCGCCCTTTTCTTTATACACACATTTCAATTAAAGGTGCTGTACCTGATTTGTACTGTGAAAAAAAAGTGAAAAACAGAACTAGTTCATTTTAAATGGTTTGCAGTGGTCCAAAGTTAATCCTCACTTACCTTATGTATTCGCAGCATCCTAATTATTTACCACAACGATTTTATAAGCACTTTTCGAAACTCTCAGAGACCAAATCTGAGTTTTGCTGTGACAGTAAAGCTAGTAACTACTAGCATGCTAACATGCACTTCCTGATTATCTGACAATGACACACTTTATAATTAGTTGCAGACATTATACAGTAGACTGGATCTCTCTAGTGCTGAAAAGTGTGAAATAGTTGAATACCTTGGACAAGGTATGAAAACCTTAGATATTTCACAAAAACTTAAGCGTGATTATCGTACTATTAGGAGATTTGTAGCTGATTCAGAGCACACACGGATTTGTGCAGATAAAGGCACAATGAGGAAGGTTTCTGCCAGACAAATACATCAGATTAAGGGAGCAGCTGCTAAAATGCCATTACAAAGAATCAAACAGGTATTTAAAGCTGCTGGTGCCTCTGTAATCCCGTGAACATCAAGGTGTAGGATCCTCCAGGGGCTTGCAGTTATGCATAAAGCTTCTATTCGGCCACCCTTAAACAATGCTCACAAGCAGAAACGGCTCCAGTGGGCCCAGAAATACAAAAAGACTAATTTTCAAACAGTCTTGTTCACTGATGAGTGCTGTGCAAACCTGGATAGTCCAGATGGATGGAGTGGTAGATGGTGGTGGACGGCCACCATGTCCCAACAAGGCTGTGATGTCAAGGAGGTGGTGGAGTCATGTTTTGGACCAGAATCATGAGGAGAGAGCTGGTCGACCCCTTTAAGGTCCCTGAAGGTGTGAAAATGACCTCTGTAAAGTATCTGGAGTTTCTGACTGACCACTTTCTTCCATGCTACAAAAAGAAGAACCGTGCTTTCTGTAGTAAAATCATCTTCATGCGTGACAATGCTCCATCTCATGCTACAAGGAACACCTCTGCATCATTGGCTGCTATGGACATAAAAGAAGAGAAACTCATGGTGTGGCCCCCATCCTCCCCTGACCTCAAACCCTATTGAGAACCTTTGGAGCTCCTCAAGTGAAAGATCTATGAGGGCGGGAGGCAGTTCACATCCAAACAGCAGCTCTGGGAGGATATTCTGACATCCTGCAAAGAAATTCAAGCAGAAACTCTCCACAAACTCACAAGTTCAATGAATGCAAGAATCAAATAAGGGGCCCCTATCAAATAAGGGGTCCTATGTTAAAATGTAACTTGACCTGTTGAGATGTTTTGATTGAAATAACTTTTGATTTCAGTAATATGCTAATGCTTCTAATTGAAAAATAAACAAATGACCATTTTCAGTTCTTTACAACAATAACATGGTTTGAAACTCTGTTGTGCATAACACTTTGGAACAGTGTATTTTAAGTTTTTATTTTTGAAAAAAATACTGTTATCATTGGGAGGTTTGTTCAATAACATTAAAATTGTACTCTAAAGGTTGACTTGAAAATTATGACTGAAAATTAAAATGAAAATTATGACTATGAATTTGGCAAAATCAGAGAAAAATATGATTTGCATAATCATTTGGAACGCAGTGTGTATACATCCATACACACTGCGTTCCCCAGTATGTATACATCCATACATACTATATATTTGCTCAAATACATGGGGAAAAAGCAGGTACAGTGCTTTAAGTGCTGGAGGTAATGTCACCATACATTATCTACATAAGTTATAGAGATACAAATACAAAGGTGTGCAACTATGTCAGTCACTAATTCAAAGAAGCCTATTTGTTTGGTGGGCGGCGCAATGTAATGGTGCTTAAAGTCATGATGAAAACTACACCAGAGAACTTCAGAACAAGGGAAATCTCTGTTGACAATTTTTTGTCATTAACACTAGATGGAGTTGAGTTGTTTCTGATACATAATACACTGGTGTGATTTATGTGCTGAACTGTACTGCTGTTTAAATGGACTCCTTATATAACCCCATTTTTCACTTGGGGACCATAAATCTGCTTCCCTTTGCGATTTAAGCCGAGATGACGGGATGTTGGCTCTGGGTTTACTCTAGGATTTCTATAGCGTATCTCTTGTTTGAGAATTTGAGAATAGCATTGGATGGGTAAATACTATACGCTGTGTTTATATGAAATGTGAAGTATGTGAGAAAGTATCCTGCAGTGGCAGTAAGAGGGAGTATTATGCTTTCTACCATGTTATAACATTGTTCCCTCATCAAAAACATGCCTGAGGTGGTTTATATGTCATCCATGGATGTTTGAGTAATTTAGCAATCTCTCCTGGGCCCTATTCAAACCCTTCTTACGGTAAGCTGTAAGATTCAGTCCAAAGCTCTGCCCACAAGCCTACATCACCCATGCTAACACATGACAATTCTCCATAAAGCAGAATACAAAAAATACACTACAACTTCACAAACCTGATATGATTTGCAGTAGTTTCATTAGCAAAATGCACACTGATTGTAATGTGACAGCACTCTGAAGGGGGAGTGATGGAAGGGGGTACTCAGAGCATCAAAAACGAAAGTGAAACTAATGAAACTTGATCTAAATATGATCGGGTGTGAAAACATTGTAATATGATTTTTTGTCGGAGGGTATTGCAGAGGCTTACGGCTCTCTTGATACTTTGCAGTGACATCGCGCTGGGGGTGTTCTATATGCATGTGTATTGGTGGAATGTTCACCAGTTACCATGGTGACCCAATGCAAACACAGTCAAAAAACTTTTAAGATTATCTGAAAACGCAAAATGGACTTAAACAATACATTTTCATGAGCCAGGGATCAATACCAGTGTTCATGGTCCAGTTTAGGTATTTGATTTTCAACAAAAAGGTGAGAGTGACTGATCTGAACTGATCTGTCTGAGATGATGTGCCAGATTAAGTCTCATTTACAGAGTTTCAGACAGAGTAGTGCTTTCAGTTAGCGTCACACCCCCAGGAAATGTTGATCACATCAGCTGCAAATTAAATTGAATCAATAAGAGAATGATGACGGACCAAAAGAGGTTCTTCATCTGCATTCTCCTGGCTGTACGGTATGATACCTACTCTATACTATACTTCTGTTTAACGCCATCCCTGAACATCCTGCACTCTCCTTGAACCAACCCTTAGATCTCACCTGTGTTTTTATGACATTACCAACAGACATTACCAGTACATCTGCAGCGTGATGTCTACAAGCTCCAACAAGGCTAACCCGCGCACTCCCTCACCTCCCAGAACGCACTGCTGTCTGACAAAGCGAGCCTGCACACACCAAACCCACAAGACAGCCCTACCTGATCTGTACTCTCTAGCGAGCGCTCCCGATGCTCGCTAACAGAGCGCCGCCATCCACACCAATGAGGCCAGAGAGCTCCGAGTAGCAACCAGTAGCGCACGCACACACACACACACACACGCTAGCACACATCAGTAAGCAGCAAGCAAGCGCAATGTCTGCCAAATCAGGTTGGAGCACTCTGCCCACACGGTTAGCTGCAGCGGCTAACAAGAGGGGCGCCGCGACGAGGAAGCTAGGATTAAGGGTTAGGCTGGAGAACTTTAGGGAGTTAACCCTGGGTCTCTGCTGCGATAAAGTTGGTTCAGTTTGGATTGAGGTGGAAGGCTGAGGCGAGCTGGGAGGTGGGAGAGAGGAAAAGGGCCCAGGCAAAAGAGTCCCATATAAAAGAATGTGCATCTCAAAAGCTAAAGGCGCACTGTGTCATTTTTCACTTCGAGGGTTCGCCACTCGCTTGTCGCCATGGAGATGTTATTGCTTTGCCTGATACATTTTTTTTTCTTTTTCTTTTTTTTTTTCACTTTGTATCTTTTCTGCTTGTCTCATGGTGATGTCAATGCAAATATATCTTGTATTGATTCTGTTATTTTATTTCAAAACTACTGCAACAACATGTATTACTGTGAGCTGGGCCACTTCTCCACAGATCTTGACCTGTAACTTGGCCTGGTGATGTAGATAGCTAAATTTACTGCGATACTGCAGAACATTCCAGAAAAAAACAAAAAAACAATATCTACATGGAGTCAAGCAGATGGCAGACCCTCTATGAGAAAAGTTACATAGTGCACCTTTAACTCAGTTCCAGAATAATGTTTTCACACTTGCTATTGATTTATATACTGTATGTCTCCCTCTATTTTTCTCAAGTTTTGTACATGTGTAATGAGACAAGGTGACCTGGTTGGTTTGGTATTTTGCTTGATTTATTTTGACACATGTACATTTTCTTTTGTGTTTTATTCAGCTCCATGTCTTTATACAATACCCTTTATTATCCATCAATGCTGAAGCTCGGAAAACATTACAAAATAAAGGAAAAAAGTTATTGCTGTGCCTGGAATGTTCCACAGTATGGCATTAAATATATTTGTAGGATTGTTAACTGTGATGCAACGACATATCAGTTGCAGTCGTTTAACGCCAACAAGGAGATGTAAACAGACTAATAATAAAGGGTTACTCAAACACGTGTGAATGAAGCAAAACAACTCCGGGTATGAGTTAAAGTCCGTATGACAGGTTTTTATGAATCTCAAATTTTGACTTAATTTGGTGGGATCAGTTTTACACTGAAGAAAAGATGAAAAATATGTTAAAAATTACAGGTAGTAGAGAGTTTTTTTTATTTGTTAAATAATAATTTCAGTGTACAATAGAGGAGTTTTGGTCCAGTGTACTACATGGTTCCTAGGCAATTTTTATTTTTAAATTTTTTATTGTAAAATCTTAAATATACCTTAACTGTGGTTTAGTCAAATGCATAGTTCAACCTGTCATAGGCACTTTAACAACATTAACATGACGACTTAAAGCTCACAAGAGACAATTTGCATAATACAAGACCTTTAACTTATTTAATCTCTTTTCACTGTGGTACAAACCAGCTTTTCAAAAAATGAAAAAAAATGACGCGCCTTTGCCTCAAAAATATTCAAACCACTGAGCTTTATTTCTATTGGAATCAAATGGCCAGAAAATGCGATCCATGAAGTGTTAGATTTTCAAATATGTGCCCAACTAGAGGCTTTATGCAGACAGCGTTGCCACGGTTGCATAATGCATCGTCCAAGCCTGGTTTAAGAAATGCAAATGGAGCCGGCGTGATGGAGCCGCTAAAGCTGAAGGAACGAGTCCGGTGAAATATTTGTGCTGCTTTTGTCGTTATTGATGTGGTGCGTGCGGAGGAGAGTGAGGAGAGAGCGGGGGACAGGTAAAGAGGAGAGAGAAGGATGAGAGAGAGAGAGAGAGAGAGAGATGAGGGCAGGTAAAGAGGACAGAGAGAGAGGAGAGCAGGTTAAGAGGCAAGAGAGTGATGGGAGAGAGAAGAGAGGACAGGTAAAGAGGACAGAGAGAGGAGGGAAGGTGAAGAGGGGAGAGAGTGATAAGAGAGAGAAGAAAGGACAGATAAAGAGAAGAGAGAGAGGAAGGCAGGTGAAGAGGAGAGAGAGGAGGCAGGTGAAGAGGAGAGAGAGAGAGAGAGGAGGGAAGGTGAAGAGGGGAGAGAGAAGAGAGGGCAGATAAAAAGGAGAGAGAGAGGAGACCAGGTGAAGAGGGGAGAGAAAGGAGGGCAGGTAAAGAGGAGAGAGAAGGATGAGAGAGAGAGAGCAAGAGAGAGAGTGAGAGAGAAGAGGGCAGGTAATGAGGACAGAGAGAGGAGAGAAGGTGAAGAGACGAGAGAGTGATGGGAGAGAGGATAGGACAGGTAAAGAGGACAGAGAGAGAGGAGGGAAGGTGAAGAGGGGAGAGAGAGAGACAAAAGGACAGATAAAGAGGAGAGAGAGAGAGAGAGAGCGAGAGAGAGAGAGAGGAGTGCAGGTGAAGAGGGGAGAGAGTGATAAGAGAAGAGAATAGGTAAAGGGGGGAAAGAGGAGAGAGCTGAGGACAGGTAAAGAGGAGAGTTGGGGAGAGAGAGGAAGACAAGTTAAGAGGAGAGCGGGTAGAGGGAAAGAGTGGATGACAGGTAACAGAGGTGAGAGAGGGAGGAAAGAGGAGGACAAATAAGGAGGAGAGCGAGGAGACAGAGAGAGTGCGGAGAGAGGGGAGAGTGAGGAGAGAGGCGGATGGATTAAGAGAAAATGGAGAGGAGAGGAGGACAGGTAAAGAGGGGAGAAAGAGAGGAGCGTGAGGAGAGAGAGGAGAATGTGAAAGGAGGAGAGCGAAGAAAGAGGTTAAAGAGTGAAGAGAGAGATAAGAGAGAAAGAACCGAGGAGAGAGGAGGACAGATAAAGAGGAGAGTGAGGACAGAAAGGAGAGAGAGGAAAGTGGGAGAGTCTTGAAAGAGGGGAGAAAGAGTAGAGAGAAAGGAAAGAGAGGGGAGCAAGGAGAGAAAGGAGGACAGGTAAACAGGAGAGCGAGGAAAGAGAGGAGAACAGGACCGACATGAATGCACAGAGAAGAGATCCATAGAACGGAGCTGAACATGGAATGAAAATGTAGCACATTTTGAATAAACTCACGGCGGCCATTTTGGAGACTAATATCCAATGGGTTGCACTCATGACACTGTAGAGTTTATGGCTTTCAATGCAGAACCATGAGTCACCCATCATACTTGGGTAAGAAAATCATTCCACCTTAGTTAATTTGTCCTAAAGAGAAAATAAAAATACTTTGTGATAGTTTTTGTTTCATGCGGATAGGCCCATTACAAGATACTAAAAGATTCTATGTTACGCAAAATTGACTCTTGTGAGGTTTAAGCCGTGTTATAATGTTGTTACCTCATCAAAAGCATATCTGGTGCTGTGTTTTGTTTCATTCACACATTGAATAACCCATTATTATTAGTCTGTTTACATCTTCAAAGCTCAAAATGCTGTGTTCCACCTTGTGATGTCATGAAGCTGTAGTTTTCAAGTTAACAGCTCCTTTAACATTTTGTTCAGCAGAGATTGGAGCACTTCCTGTATCACCACATGATTATCACAAGGTGGAGCAGAGTGTTTTTTACAGTTTGAGAGAAGAACAGAGCCAAAAAATGCAGGTTTGTGTGTTAAACATGTGTAAATGAAACAAAACACAACTCCAGGTGTGTTTGTGATGAGGAAACAATATTATAACAGAGATCAGAAAGAAAGAAGAATATGTGTAGCACTTTGAGTTCTAATATTATAAATCTGGGATGGCTTGCACTGAAAGCAAACGAGAAAAGGCCAGATGTCGTGACAATTATATGAATTTGATTAGTAAAACTTTTTGTTACATCCACTTGAGAGAAAAGCACAGACATGTCCACAAATATAGCTATAAAAATAGTCCATATTTCTGCTAAAATAGACTGAAGTACGCCCAAACCAAATGCTTTTGAGTTTTTCTTTTACTCTAGGGTTGCTGTGACTCATTTTATTATGAATGTACCTTATGCTGTTTTGTATGTGAAGCACTTTGTGACCTATGTTTGTGAGAAGCACTAGATAAACTTTACTTACTTATTTATTCAATCCTTTGTCTCTACATTTACTTCAAATTACAGATCAGATGCTACTTCCTGACAGTTTTTGTTTTTTTAACAAAGCACATTTTCACCTTCAAGGCACTCAAAGCACTTTACTTGCCCAAAAACACAACAACAGCATTCATCTTTGTTGCTGGAGTCGCATCTTACAGATGATGCTATTTCGGTATGTTGAGAGTGGGATTCGAACCGCCGACCTTCAGATCAGTGAACAAACACTCTACCAACCCAGTGCGCAAACACTCTTTACTCTTTCTTGAATCATTTGTAGAACTGCTACTTCGCACTTCTACTCGAGTAATATCATTCTGAAGTACCGATACTCTTACTTCAGCGCAATTTTTCACTACACGGTCTGCTGAAAAAGTCCCTAGACTGAGGAAAAATATATAAATAAACCCGTCAAATATCTGGGAGCAATAGCAGACTTTAATAAGGCGTGAAGTGTGGCTGCCATTTTGAATAGATGGAGAGGAGGCACAAACTAATAACCAAGAGAAAGTGGAGTAACACGGCACGCTGATATAACTCCTCGTGTGAGAGAGCGGGGCCTGATGAATCACACAGACGCAATCCATTTTTCTCAAATATGGCAATTTTAATGATCTTTTTGACAAATAGTGCATAGAAATAGGTGGTACTTTGCAACAAGAACAATTCAAACTGCACAGACTTCTGAAGTTCTACCTGACACACCAGAGTTGGGTCAGTCTGTGTTGTAGTTCTGAAAGCTCTGTTATATAGTGCTGTCAGTATGGCTTTAAAGAAGACCTATTGCGCTTGTGTCTAGTTATAACGCCCGTGGATCATTATGTTATAGTTTGGACATTTTAAATCGCAATATTTATCTAAAACGACTTCATAAAAAAACAAGTCTGTTAACTTCTGGAAGATGATGCCACATTAAACGTCATCACAACAAAAGAGCTGCGTAGCTGTCAGTCCCTCTGATGGAAATCTGCGGATCACAGTAGGGAGATTCTGTATCTTTACCAAAATGGCTACACAACCACGCGCATCATCAATCAAGAAAATAAAACTGAAGAATGAAGTACGTACAGAGGAGTGGGGGTATACCGGTGGTGGTGAAAATGGGGGTTGATTGGCAATATGGCGTCTTGAAAATCACTTCAAAAATAACTTTGAGAGGGTAAATGAGAAGGGGAAACAACTATAATATGTTTAAAATCTCTGAAAAGTCGATTTTCTTTTAAATGCCTCTATGTTCATTGAGACAAGCAGGGAGCATCAACACCAAATTACAGGTTTGATCTGTGAAGAAGAGAGACACTTCCAACTATGCATCTTTTTCTATGTATTTTTGAGCAATAAAAAACTGTAATCAAATGTAAGGTACTGACAAGTTTAATACTGTACTGTGGAACATTCCAATCAAAGCAATGATTCCATGACAGAAAAGTTACTTTTTCAATGACTTGCAATTTTTAATTTCTCAAAATACCAATGGGACATTTTTTGTAAAATTTCTATCCAGTGAAGAAAAAACTACCAAAAACAAAAATGTAAGCTATGTAAATACCGAACTGTGGCTTGAACTTTAGTCCCAGGCCATTTCTATGGAGGCTTTTCACACCTTCTGACACACAGACTTCTGTGACTTCTGTCACAGTACACTTTTCTGCATTGTGCCATCTGGTGTGAAAAGCATTCAAAATTGTTATGTATAAGTGATGCAAATTGGAACCTTTTCTGCTTTTTTGTATGATTAAGACTGACTTTGGTACAAAATGTGTGTTCATGTCTGAGTCAGCTTTTCTCTACATAGCAAAAGAAAATTCTTTCAACTGGACAAAAGTGGAGACATTCATGTCTCATCCAAGTGGCTCCTTGAGTTCTGAGCTTGTGTAAGTGAACATTTTTGCATTTCTAATGTTTTATGTGTTACAGGTCAAATCTATGGAGAGGCCACCCAGCTCACAGTAAGAATGATTTTCAAGGTATTTTTGAGCAATAACAACTCCTGTAATTAAATAAATAAAAGATAGATACTCTAATACTATGGTACTTTCCAGGAAAAGTAATAACAACTCCATGGAGACAAGCAGGTGACTGGTCCCCCACTAGAAATGTTACACAGTGTGGACATACCTACCTGTCAATTCCCAATCTTGCCTCCTCTGAAGCTAAGCAGGGCTAGGCCTGGTAAGTACTGGGATGGGCGACCACCGGTGATATCTGATGTCACAGTGGCGTATCAGCATTATTCTGTCATTGTGTCCTTAGGCAAGACACAAGTCAGAGAAGTCGGTGATAGTCAGAGGGGTTGAGGATGTCTGAGTGTTGTGAAAGGTGCTATATAAACCTAATGCATTATTATTATTATTATTATTATTATTATTATTATTATTATTATTATTATTGTGAACCTATATTATAAGACCTTCAAACTAGGGTAAAACTGCAACATTTATCGCAATCAAATGAAAATCTCAATTTGAATGGATGCAATTAGCAAATCAGAAAGACTGCTGTTTTTGACGTAACATAATTTCCTCCACAAACAACAAAATATCCAGTTTTATTCTGCATAAAAAACTGCTAATCCTGTAATTTAGATCTGTACAAACATGCTCTGAAATGTGATTCTTGTATTAGTTTCTCAGTTCATATTTCAGTCTTTTTTTGCCAATTCTTATGAACACATTTAAAAATATGAACTTTGAACAGAATCTCATTATTAAAACACAAATCGCAAATCAAATCACAATGCACCCTTTGATATTTTCCCCAAATCACTCCAGCCTACGTGAAAGATTTAAGTTGACAGTTGTTACTAAAAGGCTTCTATCCGAGTATTAACTTGCATTTAAGACTCCACCTCTACCTCCTGTGATGTTCCCTGATCGGGCACTAGGGGGCGTAGTCATTGACCCGCTCTTATAATTCATCATGTCTTGTTGGCGTCTCTTGTTGGGCGTGCAGGGCTGGCTTGGGCTCGGGTCGATATCTTGGCTACAGGTAGTGCACTGCACCACCCGTCTATCAATATTTGTACGTAGACAAGATCAAAATCAATGCCTTTAATGTTTTATAGCACGCTCCAGTACTGAGCCACCTCTCATTCACAAGTACACAGGGAAATGTACTTTATGATACTACAAGCTGGACTGTATTTCTTGTACCTATGATATACATTATTCTCGTTTGTGGCATAGGCTTGGTATGAAGTAGGTTTAGAAGGCAAGATTAAAAGTCTTACATTACTTAAAAAAAGAATCAGGCCATGATATAGTGGTTACTTCTTCAAAAACATAGGTGGAATTATGTTTTGTTTCATTCACACATGTTTGAGTAACTGCATTATTGGGCTGTCTGCATCTCACAAGCTCAAAATGCTCTGTTCCACCTTTCGATGTCACAAAAGCGTAGTATTCAGGTTAACGGCTACTTTTACCTTTAGTTCAGTAGAGATTCTAGCGCTGAAATGATTTAAATGATTCTAGTGAAGGTGCATGGAGTTTAAAAACACAGTGGAGCACTTCCTCTATTACCACATGACATTGCAAGGTGATAGAGTGTAAGTGTTTTGTTTGAGAGAAGAACTCAGCCTCATAGATCAGAAAATAGTGTAATACGGGCCCTTTAACCAAAGGTGCTGTGTGACTATAAATGTATCACCTTGAAATGTATTCCATTTTTGGGAAGCAAAATAATCAAAAGCTTTGTCTCCCATTTCAGTTCTAGTGTGGCCAGTTTTGAGAAGTACACTATCATGAGATCGTATCAAGAGTTCAACAAACAAGTGAGATATTCAGGAAGTCTATCAATAGTTTCTTATAAATACATTTTATACAGTGTTGTTCTTTTCTGGCAGATAGCAATGGCCAACCTACTTTTTCATAGTGTACACGGCTTTAAATTCAAGGCCAGTTATGAAACGATGGGCTGAGTGAAAGAGTGCATCTAAAGGTTTCAAAGTAGAGGCTGAAGTCTGCATGTATACTACATCTCCAATCTCTAATGTAATATTAAATAAATACTGATGCTTTGTAATACACCATAACCTTAACCCAATCCCTTGTATATTGCAGACTGGCTTGGGTTAAAAGTTACGTAGCCAGCCAAAACTACATACTTTAACAAAACCTTACAAAGCCAAAGAGTGGGTCTGGAGTCGTAGCCTGTCTCCCCGATTCCAGAGGGCATGATTGACAGGTGGATTAACCAATCAGAGAAATGCATGGTCCATTCGCATCAAAATAAACTTTGTGGCTTATGAGAAAAAAAGGAAAAGCAAAAAAAAACACAAAAAAAAAAAAAACACAGAAGACTGAGTACTGAGTATACAGAGTACAAATTTCTGCAGAATCAAGAAAAGCACTAAACTCTTATTTATCCCAGGTAAAAGAAGTTATATACTTTGTTTGGATTGATACAAGAATTTTCGAGAGGAGATTCGAGATGGCATTTAAGAGACACGTGATACAAATTAGCAGCTGTGATTGTACCATCCAAAGTTAGGACACTCTATGGTCCGATTCCAGACCCTTTCTACCGTGTTATAAAGTTGTTCCCTCATCAAAAACATGCCTGAAGAGGTTTTAGATGTCATCATGCATGTTTCAGTAATCTAGTGATCTCTTCCAGACACTATTCGAACCCTCTTTATGGCTAGCCATCCTGATATCCTGATCCTGTTCAACACTCATAAAGCAATACACTACAACTTCACAAACCCGATGTGACGTGCAGTAGTTTCATTATCAGGATGGAGGTTTTTGTGTTAAGATAGCGCTCTGAAGGGGGAGCAAAAGATGGTGAACTCAGAGCATTAAAACCAAAACTGAAACCAAACATGTTAATACGTTAATAAGGGAACATGGTGATCTAAATATGTTACGCGGTAGCAGTTAATACCACATAGAAGTGTAATACCTTTTCTTTAGAGTACCAAATAACACCAAAAACACCTTCTGAAAATGTAGAATCTGACTTTGAATCCCATAAATAGCACTACACGTCCCATCTCCAGACATGATTAGCCATTCTGTGCAATCTTACTCTGTGACAAACCACACTCTGTTAATACCAAAGGTGGTGTGAGGCAAAGTGCTGGGGCGGCATTTTTCACTTAGCAAACACATCTCGGTGTTTCCAACTAAAATCCACTCAGACAGAAAATAGAGCTGAGCGGTACATCAGAGACCGGCCTGGCTCTCATTTCACGGCTCACCTTTTCCAAAGCGCTGTATCCTTACGCCAGCTCCGGACGTTTGGACTCGGAGGGGCTGCTGCTTCTGTTGTCAAGTAGGGCGCGAGGAGATTGGGAAATGATTTAATTGATTTTTGAAACGTGATAAGCTACTTGTGGTAATTTGATAATTGCGACCAATCAGAGGGTAATTTTGATTCAGTTTTGTTTAATTGTCCTGTAATGTTACCAATTTATTCTGTGTGGTTCAACTTACCAACTAAAATCCAGACTTTTCAAACCTTTTGACTAATAAATTTTTTGAATTTAAATTAATATATTAAGGCCAGACACTGCTAAATATTTTTATTTTTTATTTTATAGTGTCAATTTCAATTTCTGTAGTGTACTTATATAAACCTAAGGAAACATTTTTTTTCACAGTCTAATATTTCCATATGCAAATACACATACATTTTATGCATATATTTGGGATATATAAATCTTGTTTAAATTTCCTGCTTCATTTTGTTTTCATATTAGATGCAAAAATAATATTTAGTTTTTGAGTAAATTTGATCTTACTTAAAATGTGAGGAAAAATTCAAATGTTGCCTCTTTTCTTTTGGTAAAACATTATTAAATCCGGCATAGAGTTAGATATGAACAAATCCCTCAGTACGATCCGTCAGAATCTTGTCTCTGGTCTAAAGTCTCCCCAGTGTGATGTCATAATTTTGTTTTACACTGCAGCTCTACTTTGGTGTACAATCTTAAATACCAATCATACTTTACAGAACACATAATATGCAGAATGGACTTTTTTGAGTTTTTAACCATATAATGTTCTTCTCATGTCATAAACATTGACAGAGAGTGTTTTAGTTTGACAGGTAACTTCAGGTATGTTTGTGATGAGGAAACAACATTATAACACAGATCAGAAAATAGTGGAACATGGGCCCTTTAAATCGTGTTCACCTCATTCTGCAGTACAACCCTTATTCCCAGGGTTGTAGTAAAGTCCTTCTCTCCGGCATACACCTAATCACACTGGGGAACATATTTATCAGCGCACCGCCCGTCTGACAATCGCAGTTCCATCAGTCCACTCCTCTTTTGTGCACACTCTTTTGTTGTCCTATCAGAGCCTCGTCTTCGCCTGAAAACTGTCCCTGTGAATGCAGCGGGGCGGCTGGGTGGATGAGATGAAGGAGAGGTGTGGAGGTGGTGGAGGGGGGGATGACAAAAGAGTGGTGGTCTCCAAATTGCTATCGATTGAGTTGCGTTGGAAGGAGGATAAGTGTTGGCGAGGGGTGGAAAAAGAGTGGAGTACTGGACTTGGTTCAAATGGAAGTCTGCAGAACGTATCTCAACTTCGTTTTGTTAGTGAGATAAGAACAGGTGAGGAAAGGTCATCAAGTCGCTCAGTTTGTAGGGTGTTAGTGCACGGATCCGAAGGTTGGTGGTTCGAAAGCCACTCTTGATTTGAACATCGTTGGTTGAGCGGTCCCTGACGCACTGACTGGCGGTGCGATTCCAGCTCCCACAGATGAATGCTGTTGTTGTGTCCTTGGGCAAGAGCCAGTGTTTGCGTACACTGGTGTGTCAATGGGTGAGTGGTTCCTTGATATAAAGCGCTTTGAGTGCCTTGAAGGTGGAAAAGTGCTATGTAAAAATGTGACTATTTACCAGTGAAATATGCACACAATTAAAGGATTTGAAAATTTGCCATGCCCCAGTACAGATCTATGGTAAAAGCCCCTCTCCAGTCACCCCCAACATTCGCACACATCACTTTCATTCTAGGCAATGTGGGTGAAGTGACTTGTCTAAGGACACAAGAACAGTTTTTGCCACTGGCACCCCACTGTGACACCTGGAATTCCCAGAGGTCTCCCATCCAAGTACGAACCAGGCCCTCGCTTGCTTAGCTTTAGAGAGCTGATGAGACCAGGCTTTGATAAGGAAGTTTGGTCACCTTATTCACACATAAAAATTACATCAGTTCTGGCTTCATTCACACATGACTCTGATCTGGTGCAGGTAAATTCCCAGGTGAGGTTGCATGTGTGAATGGGGAAATAGTTTAGATAATGCTTTGCCTGAAAATCTTGACTAAAACTGCCTAAAATAATTAGCTACAAAGTAAATTCTGTACAACATGTGATATATACACATCAACCAGTCTTACAGGAAACTCCGTACATTCCCATATTTATACTGTTTAAAATTGTGCAGTCCAACATAATCCTTTATACATTCTAATAGAAACTTTCACCTCGGAATGTTGCAGTGTTGTTTACAGTGAATCATTGGGATGAGTCAGCTGAAGACAGGTGCACAAAGAGAAAACCACATCTATATGAAAAGATTGCCTAAACTGTGCCATTAGCAACAATCTCTTTCATCCTCCACTTTACAGTGCACTCTGGGCTGTCACAGAAACAGCAGGGTGAGCAGGAGCTTTAGAGCCCAGTACATTCAGGAGCTCCATGTGACCTTTTCAAGTCTGTGTAAGTATGGGCTCTCAGACAAGGAGCACAAGGCAGGACCAGTGCACATGCGTTTAATACATTTATATCTTTAATCTGCAAATGTTTCCCTATCTCATGTTGAGTTGACTGTTTCATGTTATGATGGACATGTGTTAGACTTGCTTAGTAAAATACTGAACAAATAAATAAAGTAGCCTGCACCTCTTACCGTTTAAAAAAAAAAGGTACTACAATCAAAACTGAATCTGTGTTGTTAGTACTTTAACCGGTTAATTTTTTCCTCATTCTCAGTATATGGACAGGCCGTACCATACCATGTGTTTCTCTGACTGATTAATCTGGAAATCGTAGAGACAGGACCTGGTTCCAGAATGGTTACTGCTAAAATGTCCAGGTTATGGTTAAGGTTAGAGAAATCGGTTTGGGTTTGGTTTAGTTTAGGAACAAGATTCTGTTAAGGTGAGGAAAATGGTTGAGGTTAGGCATAGGAAAATGTTTTGGGCTAATTAACATGTTAGCAGAAGTAACTTTAAAAACACATCTGTCACCTACTAGCCATAAAATGCCATTAAATAAATGTTTCATTCACACACGTTATTCTAGATTATTAGTGTGTCTATATCTCCAAAACTCAAAATGCTCTGTTCCAACAGCGACCTTTTACCTTTAGGTCAGTAGAGATTGGCAATTCTGGGTTTGAAATTATCCAAATGATTCTAGTGGAAATGAGCATTTTCCATTTGGGAGAAGAGCACAGCCTAAATACGCAGGGTTTGTGTGTTAAACGTGTGAATAAAACAAAACACAACTCCAGGTATATATACGTTTTTAATGATTACAACATAAATCATAAAATAGTGTAATATGGGCCCTTTTAACCAGTACAAAAACCTTCTTATAAGTGAGTTGTGTACAGGCTCTTCCCCCACACGCTCTTGGCTCGGAGCACATCATGTCTGAACACATGTTACAGCAGCTCTGTGTGTGCTGCCAGACACTGGTATTTAAACTCCATTGTGCCAGCTGTCATTGCACTGTTCTGCTCCTGTTCGGCCTTCCTCCTTATTTATCCCCCATTATGTTCCCATCACACTGAAAGAACCACAACTACAGGTTTCCATCTCTCACCTGTCAGCCGGGCCAGATTACCCCAAACATCAAGGTTGTTGTTATAAAAAAAAAAGATGTCATAAAAAACACATCTGGAGTAGTTTTTGCTTTCATTCATTTATGCACGTAAAATATTTAAAGTGATTCAGCAATTACCTTAAAGTGCCCATGTTACGTTATTTTCTTATCACAAACATACCTGGATTTGTGTTTTGTTTCATTCACTTGTTTAACACACAGACGCTGCATATTTAAGCCGAGTTCTTCTCTCGAACGGAAAAACACTCTGCTCCACCTTGTGGTGTCATGTGACGATACATGCTCCACTGTGTTTTTAAACTCCATGCACATTCACTAGAAACATTTAGATGATTTCAGCCCTGGAAAGGCAAGTCTCTACTGAAGAAAAGTTAAAAGGTAGCTGCTAACTTGAAAACTACTGCTTGACATCACAAGGTGGAACAGAACATTTTGAGCTTTGGAGATGTACGCAGACTAATAATCAAGGCTTACTCAAACGTGTGAATGAAACAAAACACAACTCCATGAATGTTTTTTTTAAGGTAACAACTCAAAATTAAATGTGACTTCTACATTGTTCATTCCTGAAAACATGGTTGAAGAAAGGTTAAAAAAAAAAAAAAAAAAAAAAAAGAAGATGTCTGTAATCCCTCAGTCGACCAAGTAGGAACTATAGCAAACGAAACATTCAATACTGTCAACTGGACAAAGGTTTTAGAGGTAAGACATTTCGCAGCTCATCCAAGCAGATTCTTCTGTTCCGGTTAAATTACCGCTGGACACTGCCTTATATCTGTCTGAAGCCACTAACCACTCCTTTGAGGATAGCGATGTGCCGATCTTAGCCAAAGAAAAGAAATGGTTTCAGAGGGGAGCTAAAGAGAGAATTTTTGTTAGGAAAGACGATCCATCTTCGAACAGGGATGGGGATCTCTGAATTCATCTCTCTCTTATTTACAACTCCATCCTCAGATTCAAAATAGGGAGAACAATATTGACGGCCAGTATGCTAACATGTGTGATGTTTTTTTCATCCACTGTAACTGAGAACTGAGTGACATTTATTCACAGAAAATTCGCTTTTATTATTTTGTTTTTCCGAAATACAAATCTGACAAGCCTTTAGACTTGGAGTCAGTTTTTGTATCATGTGAAGACGCCCAGTAATTAACCATGAACATCTACAAGGTGAAATGCAAAGTTTACAAAATTTTAAACTATTGATCACTTGTAGTGTAGCTCAGCATAGGGGGATGAAGCTAACTGGAAGCGCGGCTCTGGCTGAAGCTCTGTTACACAAGTAACATTTTTAACACAATCTGATCATTGCTAGAACAAAAGGTGAGCCAATTTGTGCTGTTAAACAAGTCTCTCTCAAAGCCAGCTAGCATTAGTCAACAGTTTTACAGCTAGTCGCGCTAATTTTTTGCTGAAAATCAAACACCTAAACAGGACTATGAATATTCGTGTTGGTCACAGGCTCCTGAAAATGTGTTTAAATCCATTTAGTATTTTTCATTAGTTTTCAGACCATCTAAAAACCTATTTGGCAGTTTTTGCTAATATGCCTATTGTGTCACCATGGCAACTACTGAACATTCCTCCATAGACGTACATTTGCCATTGCAGAACGTGTGAATTCTCCAATACTTTATTGAACTGTTTGCAGCTATAATCCTGTTCTGTGATGGTTGGTGCGACGACACAGACTCGGCTGGGTGCCCGCTGTGCATCCAGGAGTGACCCGTGGGGAGCTAATTGAAAGCTGCTAACCTTTTGAAAAGAACATTATTTGGTGCGCCACATACTGAGCAGAGATGTCTGTGCAGCCTTAAATGTCAGCCCAATGATCTAAGTGCTCCCCTTTGTGTGCGCGCTTTTCATGGATAACACTCGCCAATGCTAATGCTAATGTCGAGGAGACTTAGCGGATTACAGGGGATGAGGGGATGAATGACTTTATTTATTTTATTTATTTGAACTTAATTGAGGCACAATCGCCTTAGTGCAGCATTGGATGGTTAACATGTAACATAATGATTGTAATAAATCATAAAAGCTAGGGTAGAATGGTAGAACTGCAAACACTTTCTTTGGGACTCAGTTTCTTGGAGCTTGAGTCATGTCTAACAACATAAAGTATGTTTTGAATACTTAAAGACTCAAAGATATTAAAATCAAACAAAGACAAAACACACAGATTGATTTATAACATGAAATAAGAAAAACATCAGACATAGGGTTGTCAAATATCAAAAAACAGTTACTAATGTCGCTTGTTTCCATGGAGTTAGGTAAGTTTAAAGGGCCCATATTATGCTTTTTTCTGATCTAAGTTATAAAGCTGTGACCTCATCATTGTGGTTGTGTTTAGTTTTATTCACACAAACCCTGCATTTTAGGATCAGTTATTTTCTCAAACAGAAAACACTCTGTTCCAACTTGTGATGCCATGTGGTAATACAGGAAGTTTTCCACTGTGTTTTTGAACTCCATACTCCTTCACAAGAATCATTTGGATTATTTCACCCCTGGAATTGTCAACCTTTACTGAACAAAGGATAAAAGTAGCTACACGACATCACGAGGTGAAACAGAGCATTTTGAGTTTGTTAGATGCAGACAGCCCAATAATGCAGGGTTACTCAAAAATGTGTGAATGAAAAAAAAAAACAAAAAAAACTCTGGGTATGTTTTTAAGGAGGTAAGAACATTCTGACATGGCTTAAACCTCACGAGTCAGTTTCAGATAATATTTTTTTAATACAGTGGAACATTCCAAGCCATGCAATAATATCTCTATGGAGACCAGCAATTTTTTCTATCCTCCTCAAAATTGTTATTACACCATCGTCACTGTCAAGTCTAACCGTTTCTCTGGTCTCGCAGGCCCGTCTTGCGACCGGAGATATGAAGCAGGCTTCTAAAACACATTAAAAGATGAGTTAGCTGCAGAGGCAAAAACAATCAAATATTTAGAGCTCTCCTGGGCCCTGGCACGCAACGGCCCTGTTAACCTGACCCGAGTCGCTCCTGTCGCCAAATGGAACTGCGTGCAGCTGAAATATTAACCACCTCAATCTGTGACACATGCACCTTATGAAAGCCACCGCCGTCCTGCGCAAATCGGCACACGGGAGGGGGCGCAGGAAACGGTTTGATAGGTGCACTGAAGTCGAGTTGTGTTACTGAAAGTGATGAAGTCAGACCAAGGATGCCACAGTTTCATTTTATAAGAGGTGACTTCATTGGTTACTCTCATAGACTGTATAAAGAAGTGGACTAACTGAGTGTGATGTCACCCACAGTGTTCAGCTCCAGTCAAATGAAGCTCATTGAGTCTAGCAGTTATAGGAGCCAATTTGGGGCTGAGTTCCATATATGGAATTCTGACCTTGAGTATCATAGCATCCAAAGAGCCAGTCTGGCGTGAGACTGTTGAAGGTAACACCCCTTTCCACTCGCACCGCTGTCAATAAAACCTAACGCTAACAGAGCAACCTCAGGGGAAAGAAGGTGTCTGATTTGTCTGTTTACAAACACAATAGCGAAATAAATAGCACAGGATCACACAGACCAAAATGACGAGTTTGACAGCAGCAGTTATAGAGAGAGGGGTGACAGTTTTTCAATAGAAAGTGAACTGGAGTTGATGGAGCCCACCCATGCTCACTTCTATGGTTACTATGGAGCAAGTGGTTTGCCAACAGTCAATGCCACTCTGATGACAAAAATGCTAACCCCAGCTATGGTGCATTTCAGAGGTAAATTATTGCCAAACTCTGAAGGAAAAAGTCATCCTTCCCTTTCTTGTTCTATGGTGTTTGGAATTTTCACTCCATCATATTATATTTGCTTAATTTGCCATCTAATGCCCCATTCACACATAGTTCCCAGTACATTACCGGATACAAAATGCCAGAACACACCCAGTGTATGTCCATTAAATTACATCCACTATACTAATCCTTATCTCTATTCATGGGTTTGGGCAAATGATTCCTTTCTAATTTGGAGGATTTTGTGAGGACCTTTCCCCATTCAGAAGATATCATATTTTCATTTGAACTGTGTGATTACAATGGAGGACCGCTGCTATACAAACCTTTCAAAACAGGGAATAATATTTTGCTGGAAACACATGAATGGGTTTGTTACTAAACACACTTGTGGTCATAATTAGAAATGATTTTTAAAAGTCATTCCAATTACTACAGGTTTTCTCCATAGCACAGAGAAGGCTTTAGTATTGTGGATAGAAGAATTCCTATCAGCTCTGTAGCTGTGAACCCCATAATAAACACAACAAAGATAACTCAAATCAAATGAAGCTCTGTCATCAACTCATTCAAAGAGTATTAAGTGTTCCAGCACATGTCTGCAGCTGTCAGCCTTATCTGAGAGTGCAGCCATTACAGAGCTACTCATCATCTGTGTTTGGACCAGACGCAAAGGCAAACAGCCTTTCACTGTGGAATGAGAACAAACGACTTCATTAACTAAACTCAAAATATATATTTATCCAGCTTCTAAGAAATATGCCATGCTCTTTTAAAACAATATGCTTTTTAGCTCAACTTCTTTTAAGGTTAAGGTACACTTTATTGTCCATGTAGAGAAATGTGCTCTCTGCATTTGACCCATTTGTCCATCCACAGGGGTTAAATGGTTATATTTAAACAATGCTTTTCTATCTCCAGTATGCCTCAAAGCATTTTATACCAGTGTATATAGGCGCTGGGTGAGGTGGGTTAAGTGTCTTACCCAAGAACACAACAACAGTATTCATCTGTGGAAGCTGGAATCATACCGCCAACATGTGCCAAACTATAGGACAATACAAAATTTTTAGATTTATTCACACTGGTCCTGGTTCGAGTCGAGTTATTTATTGAATGTAGACTGTTCTAGCCCTGGTGGAAGTGTACCCAAACATGGATGAATCAATCAAAACAACTCTGAGTAAGTTAATGATGAACAAAACCCATTATAACAGTGACCAGCCCATAAAACATTTTGCACATTTTCCTTTAAGTCAATCAGGAAGCATAGCAAACCTTATTCCCTCCGGCTACACTTCCACACTCGTATTCCCGTTGCATTTGCGGTTGTTTTTGCCTTTTTCTCTTTCTGCATAATTGAGTTTATTTTCAATTAGATGTGACGCGGGCGCAGCACTATTATCTGCCTTATGTGTCGCGCTCTACTGCCGCCATCTTTGTACTGTACATGTGAAACCAGCAAACGCTCAATCCCCCCTGCATTAAATGAGCTTTCACAGTTATAAGGAGGAAAAGCAACATCAATAGAGAGAGTGATACTTTTGTGATCCTGAGGGAAATTCAAGTTTTGCTGCAGCAACATTTACACTGCGCTTCTCAGTGGCCTTTGTCTCAGGCGTAAAGGAAATGATGTATGTAATCAATTGGAGGCGTTGTTGTGTGTTTGTCGATTTGACGGTTCTGTGCTTCATTAGAATAACAAAACTTGAGTGGTTGTGATTATAAAGCTGTTTCTCAAGCAGATCCCATCAAGGCAATGCCATCATTAAAGCTACTTCAGAGCACTCGGCGCGCTAATGAGAAGCCTATGGAAATCAATTAAATACTGTATGTCAACTACTGCTATTAATTGTTTTAAGGTGTTTTTATCTCCCCGTTTTTCAGTCGTCTTTCATTTGCAAAGTGATATGTTCATTTTTATGCCTCACATGGAATCGATAATCTGATTTTTATTGTTTTAAAAATGTGAAAAACAGAACTAGTTCATTTTAAACGCTTTGCAGTGGTCCAAAGTTATTCCTCACTTACCTTATGCATCCTAAGTGTTAATTTCGATGAGTTTATAAGCATTCTCAGAGACCAGTGCAGAGTTTTGCTTTGCTAACAACAACCTGTATGCTAACGCGCACTTCCTGATTATCAAACAATGAAATGCTTTCTAATTAAGATGCAGACAACACGCAGCTGACTTATTATGGCTTTAAGAGCTGCTACAAAAACAAGTTCAGATGGATGTGATTGACAGCCAATCAGGGACATGCATGGTCAGTCCGAATCAAAACAAATATGGCTGCTTAGAAGGAATAAACAAAACAAAAATTACATTACGGTGACCTGACTCATATTCCTCTTTATAAAAAATACAGAGAGATATTCTGGCCAGGCCATGAACGTGATTGTCTGATTGTTAAAGTTTGGAAAAGTTGTGGTTGTAGCTGTATTTCATTTTTACAACTTTCCCTAAAATAAATAAATTTGAAGATTTTGAAATATAACTGTACAAATTAATGGATTGACTGTGTATTTTTCAACAGTTTCTCATCAAACTTTGCTCTCAGCTCTCTATCGATGTTGAGAAGTACTAACAAACTCCCAGGTATTTAGCACTAGCATGAGTCACGACGTGCACCTGATTTCAATAAAGACACTTAGCTGTGGCATCACCTCAGGCGCCAGGGCCAACTCGCTCCTGCCATGGCGAACCAAAACACAATTTAGACACTTAAGCACATTGGCACGAAAGGAAAACAAGGAAAGGGTTGGCAGGCGGGAGGAGAAACAGGCTGTAGCTCTCAGTTGCTCTGGAGAGGTGCGCACCAACTTCTGATGGAATTAAGACAAGACCCGGGCACCAGATAACAGCGCCACCTGACCGGGAATATGTACTGTGGAGGCCTTCTGGGGACAAACTTCACAGACAAGAGAGGGGGTTTAACTATAAGTCATTTTGAGATTGGCGAGCAGCGAGAAAGAGTATTTGGAATCAGTTTTTGCCACTTGCTGCCATATTAGATCTTGTTTGCCAATGTACGTTATCTGATAGAAGGATAGAAGAGGGGAACTCTTAGCAAGTCATTGCGGGTGCATTTACCCTTTCCCATTTAATTAAATAGGTGGTATTTTACTTCTACGAGGTATTAACTGCAAACACATAGCATATTTAGATTACCATGTTGCCTTTTATGGTTTTGAAATTCCTATATTCACGTATTAACATGTTTTAGTTTCTCTTCTGTTTTTGTGACGTTCCATCTGAGTCTCACATTGCTGATTTCTACCAACACTGCATCATAAGTTCCGATGGGCGTGATTGACAGGTGGATTAGCCATGGTCCAAAATATGGCTGCTTAGAAGGAAAAAAAGAAAAGGAAAAAAATATCACCAGGGACTGAAAAGCATTGCACACATCTACCAACACGTCTTACTAAACTGTTTAAACTTTGTTTTTTTGTTCTTTTAAGGAGCATTGTCCAACTTTTGCGGTGAGGAGTCCATCAAATGTTTTTCTACATGAACATGTCGTTGGTTTGTCTGGAATATTTCACATCTCTATTGTCACCTAACCTAACCAGACCAAGTTACAAGTCAAATCTGTGGAGAGGCGGCCCCGCTCACAATTAGAAAGCCTGTGTTTCAAGGCATTTTTGAGCTATAAAACCACCTGTATTTGAATATATGTAAGACAGAGCAACGGCATAGCCACAGAAACAAGCAAGTGAAAGTTACATAGTGCACCTTTTAAATTTGAAAAGCCTAAAAACTTAGCAAATCAACTCTAAACCGCACAGCACGACCAAACCCATGCTAGCACCTCCTCAACCCACTACATCTGAGATATTTTCCATGCACAAACCAATTAGCCTCACTCGCATACGCATTCACCCAAGCAGTGCTAAGTTAATTAACATGACCACCCACCATGCCCGCTAATACACAAATGTAACCAGGATTTAAGGAAGCACCGGGCTGGGCTTTGGCAGAGCGCTGGCCTCTCATGTTCTTACAATGGGATTAACTAACAGAGAAATTAAACGTGCAATCCCGAGAGAGGTTTTATCCAGTCTTCTGCCGCGTGTGCCGAGGTTTTTAATTATTATAATGTCATTCACAATGCTGTTTATTTGTTTGGAGAAATAAGCAGCGGGTGTTATGATGACTCACAAATATGAGGTGGAAAACTCAAGTGTATCACATGCTTAAGGACATGAAGACACTGCACTGTCTTCAGAACATGAAAAATAGAAGTAATTGTAAATGGTTTGGCATAGTCCAAAGTTATTCCTCACTTACCTTATGCATTCAGAGCATCCTAATTATTCACAGTGATGAGTTTATGAGTGCTTTTCACAACTTTCAGAGGGCCAGAGTTTTGCATGCTAACACACTTCGGACAGTAAGAGATAAGATAAGATAAGATAAGACTTTATTGATCTCACAGAGGAGAAATTCACTCGTGACAGAAGCTCACAGTCAGGGGACAGTATAGTGCAAAAAGTTGTGAAAAATTGTGCAAACACTCAGAACAATATGTAAATAAAAAATAAAATCACAATAAATATTAACATATTTACAACATCAGGTAGCTCTTATGTACAAGGAGTGAAAGAAATGTAAATATATAATAAAACAAAGCTCTACACAATGGTCTTATTTGACCTCAAGAGCTGCTTATACAAGGGTAGGGTCCACTAGTCCAAGGGTCCACTAGTACGAGCTAACCTTAACCAGACTTTGACCCCTTGTCTAAACCTAACCCTAACCCTAACCCTAACCTTAACCAGACTTGGACCCCTTGCCTAAACCTAACCCTAATCCTAACCTTAACCAGACTCTGAAAGAAAAAAAAAAGTGGATTGGGGTTTGACCCTCGGACTAGTGGGTAGTTTCCCTTATACAATATAACTGTACCGGTGCAAGAGAAATTATGCTCAAATGCATGGAAAAATTTGGGTACGGGGCCCTTAACTGTATGATGAAAAAAAAGAAAACATGAAAGTACTGAACTCCAGTGTGGCTCTTCAATAAGCTACTATAATTATATAGTATATTTGGTGTTTATTATTGAGGTGAATATGGGTTAAAGATGTATACTGAAGATGTAATAAAAATATGTCATGTACTACGTGAATGTTTTATTCTCCCACAATTAATTATTTTAAAATTATTGTGTAATGTTTGAATGCATTTTTGCAGGTATGTGAACATAATTCTAGTATAACATATATAGATAAATAAAAATAAAGATAGAAAGATAGATAGAGATAAAAATAAGATCAAAATTCTGTATCTGATACGTGATCACTGTGTCTCTTGTAAGTAAGATAGCTTTATGTGACATTGTGTTATTTTCAAATTATTGTAATCTCACATATAATTGTATAAATTTTGTAAAAATATAAGTATTTCAACACAAAAGGGAACTACATGAACGCAGCAATGGATTCTCAAATTTGAAGAGCTGGGGGTGAATGGCTCCTCACCTTTCATGGAAAATTGAAAATATGCTATCTAAATAAATTAACTGCTAAATTTACTTAATGTCTCATTTTACTCAATGCCATATCAGTCCTTTGAACCTGTGTTTGCCTTTTTTATTTATTTTCCTGCCATCACAGACAGGTGGCGCTGGTTCAAGACTAGAACAATACAACTATTATCATTATAATTAGTCATTTGGCTTTGCATAGCGCTCGTCTGCTCGCATTTAGCTATAATCTTCCACAGTATGGCAACTATTTCCATGGAATCATACAGGTGATGAGCTGCCTCCAGAAAATTCCATACTCTACCTTTAATTATGATTGTGTAATAATAAAAATAAAGGAAAAGTGTAATGCCTCTAATGCTGGTGCTTGAGTTTGCTTATAAAAAGTGTATCTCTTCACTCTGGCATAGTATTAGATTATAAACTCCAGTCTGTAACATAGTTTGAGTCTTACCTCCTGACCTTATCTTCGCTGACAAATGACCGGCTTCTTCACACGGACTTCCTTATTTACACGGACTTCCTTATTCACACGGACTTCCTTATTTACACAGCAATATCTAAATGCCATGGTCGTCCCTGTGTATTCCCTCAGAGCCTTATTTGGCTGCAGAGTTTTCAGGAACCAAGCCAAAAATGTTCACTCCGTTTCTGACTGTACGTGACGGTTTTTTAACGAGAAACTTGGTGACCTTTTAAGAAAGTGTCCAGTGAAGAAAATCAAAAGGTAAGATATTAGGCCGGAACAAGAAAACAATGACACTATGACGCTATCTATCTACATTATTTTGTCTCTTCATCGTTAAAGCCCCATCGTGTAACTTTTTAGCCCAAGAATAGAAGATGAAACTAAAATATTAGGATGTTTTTTATCAGTGTGGTTGTTTTTATAGACTTCTGCCAGGTTGCCAAGTAGAAATACAGATAATAAAGCATATCAACCCTTATTTCAAACACTATATTCAATTTCCCCTGAATGTGGACTGTAAATCAATGTATTGTCATATTTTCATAGTTATTTTATTTAATTTTTTTATTACAAAATCTAAACTATTTGCTTTAGATCAACATGAAATGAAAAAAGGTCTTTATTAATTAATTAATTTATTTATTTATTGCATCCCAATCATCCTTACATTCTTAAAGGGTCCATATTAAGCTCTTTTGTTTTATTCACACATGTTTAGCACATAATCCCTGTATATTTAGGCTGAGTTCTTCTCTCAAACAGAAAACACTTTGTTCCATCTTGTGATGTCACGTGGTTTTTTAACTCCATACGCCTTCACTTGAATCATTTGGATTATTTCAGACCTGGATTTGCCAATCTCTGCTGAACTAAAGGAAAAAGGTAGTTGTTAATTTGTAAACTAACTAAGTAACTATTGCATCACAAGGTAGAACAGCATTTTGAGCTTTGGAGATGTAGACAGACTAATAATAAAGTTACTCAAACATGTATGAATGAAACAAAACACAGCTCCAGGTACAACACTATAACATGGCTTAAAGCTCACAAGAGTCAATGCTGCGTAATATAGGACCTGTAACCATGCGTGTTATAATAGTTCCCCTCATTATTACTTTACTCAAAGTTGTATTTCGAGTGATTCGTGCATATTCGATTAATCCTGTATTGTCCCGTATTTGAGGTTTGAGTCTTCGGAGAATTTCTGTTTTCACCTACCCCCTATCCCCGCCCAAAGCCGTGTATGGTAAAATTGTTTATACTGAATCCTGCTCAAATGTTCAAGATTGTTACATAGCTAGTTTTCAAAAGATAAAGGATCTAGTGCTTGCTTCAGTTTTGCCGTTTTGAGGAAGTCAGTTGTTTTAGAGATATAATAAGCTCCAGGTTTATTTTTGATGAGGTAACAACATTATAACATGTCTTAAAGATCACAAGTCAACTTCGGATAATATAAGACCTTTAAATTAACAAGATTAACAAGTTGAAAAGGCCCATGATACCAAAACATCCCACCTTCCCCTTTGAATAATAAACCTTCACAACGCCATCATACACCACATCTTCAATGCCGGCCCTCGACAGTTGCCATGGTTACGGTTCACAGATCCATGACTTTGCTTATAGGTCTATTTACTTATACATACAAACGCATCAAATCAGGTGTAGTATGTATGCACACTGTGGGGTGAGTGCCTGGTCATGCGGACACAGACTATATGTGTGTGGAGTCCAGTGCTGTTTAAATATGTGAGTGTGCAGTGAGCTATGAATGTGTGAATCATGTACCCAGAATGTAATATGGCGGACGGATCTACAGGGTATGAAAGCAAGTCCGAAAACTAACAATTGATTGAGCTGCTGTGTAGAATTTTCTCTGCAAAGTAAAAATATCCTGTAAGTATAGAGAAGTGATCCTGTAGTTTAGACCTCTACAAACATCTTCTGAAATGCATAGAATTCTTGTATTGGTTTAGCAGTTCAGATTTCAGTCTTCTCAAATGTTAAAGGACACATAATATGGATTCTTGTGGCTTTAATTTCTTTCTAATTGAAAATATTGTCTGCAATTGGAAAACATACTTTTTAAACTACACCTACGTTTCAAATGAGGTATTTAGGTGTTACAGCTCCCTCTGCTGTTAGCAACAGGAATTAACAATGTGAAAATAAACAAATGAAGCTACAAAGCTGTTTTTATTATGTTTTAATTGTGTTAAATTGTTGATTTCACTGTGTGCATCACTTTGGAAATGGCCTTTGTTTCTAAAATGTGCTATAGAAATTGTAAAGTGGATTGGATTGCTATTATAGCGCTGTTGTTTGTTGTGAACACAGTTGGACCTGTCCTGTGATGGTTTATGGGCTTAAAGAACACATATTGTGCTTGTGTCTGCTATATAGTTATAATATATGATACCTGTGGTTATATTATCATTTGCATAAATCATAATATTCATCTAAAACTATGGTGCCCAATGGGAGCTGATGTTGCTGTAAACGTCATCACAACAAAGAACACTGAAGTTGTCGGCCCCTCCTATGGATAAACAAAATGACTACGCTATGCTACCGAATCTTACGCATATCACAGATTAAGATAGGCATAATATGGCGTCTTGAAAATAAGTGATTATAGATTACTCAAACATACACAAATCACTCCAAATACAACTTCGAGAGGGTAAATGAGAAGGGGAAACAAGGGAAACAACTATAACATTGTTAAAACCTCTGAAAAGTCGATTTTGCAAAATAGGTCTGCTTTAAAAACTGTGCAGAAGTCCGGATTTTACCTGTGATGCAACAATCCAGCGAAAACGCAAACAGAGCATTTTTGAGACTCCTCAGAAAAGACAACTTTGGGTAAATGGATTCATGAAACCAACACAAATGAAGCAAAATACATCTCCATGTATGTTTAAGATGATGGGACAAAGCTCAAAAAGTCCATTTTGAATATGTGTCCTATATTATGCCAAACTGACTCTTGTCAGGTTTAAGCCATGTTAGAATGTTGTTACTTCCTCAAAAACATACCTGGAGTTGTGTTTTGTTTCATTCACACCTGTCTGAGTAAACCTAAACCTTTAAGCATTAGTTTAAAAATTTAAAAGTTAACAGCCTTTTACCTTTTTGTTCAGTAGAGATTGCCAATTCCAGGGTTGAAATAATCCAAATGATTCTGTAATGTATGGAGTTTAAAAACAGTGGAGAACTTCCTATATGACCGCATAACATCATAAGGTGGAATATGCAGGATTTGTATGTTAAACATGCGCGAATGAAACAAAACACAACTCCAGGTATGTTTACGACAAGGGGACAACAGTATACCATGGTTAAATACTCAAAAAAGGGAAAATTTTAAATATGCATCCTTTAGTGTCCCTGGAATTGTTTACAACGTATACTTTTTTTTTCATATTGTGCGGCCCCAGTTAAACTCACTGACAGTACAAACCTCTCACTCCACATCCCCATTCACAGATTCAGATGTCGGACTAAAGACTCTCCATCTTTGCATGTTTGTTCGATGGTTGACTTATGGGATCACGTTGGAAATCCTTGAGAGTCTTCTGAAATCCCTTCTTTACTCTGGCCCCGTACTACACAGCGTCTGCTCAAACCCCACACGGCCGCCTGGATGAACCTTGCTCTGAGTAAGGACACGGCTGGATCTGTGCTTTGCCTCCACTGTAGTTTGCCCGAGGCACTGGAGAGGCTAGGATCTCTGAAATAAGCACTCTTCATTCTGTTTTATAGTGTTTAAGGTTAAGGCTTTGTCCGGATTTGTTTTTGTTTTATAAGCTAATAAAGAAACCATATGTAAGATTTTAAAGGGCTCTATTTTCTGATCTCTGTTATGTTGTTTCCATATTAAAAACATACCTTGTGACGGAGTAGTCCGGTCAGCCCACGCGGGGAGGCCATGGGGCCGATACATGCACACTCACACCGGCATTTCACTTACCCAGCCGTTTAGCGCTTTCTCCGAGTTTCTTCACATAATCATTGCTACAGTCAGGGGTGCACACTTGATTGCGGCGTATACATTCCTCGTGCCATAGCCTTTGTTTCATGCCCAAACTTTTTCTTAATTTCCGCCGTCCCGTAGTGCATGTGTCAGTCGGCCAACTCGAGCGTCATGGTCTTCCGCATGTTATTGCGTCACGTAGGGCACGCATGTGACATCACCAGGAATGTCAGGTGATTTTTTTCGTTTTGTGAATATAAAAGTTTTTTTTTTTTTTTTTTCTACCTATGCTGGGAGATTATTATTAGAGTACTTTTGTTTGTGGTAATGTTTATGATTTTTCTGTATTAAAGGGGGGATGTATGTATTTCTATATGTGGAGAAAAAGCGGTTTTTCATGGTTAATTGATTTGGGGGAGGAGCCCTGTACTTTAAAAAGGGGCCTCCCATCTTCACAGAGGCAGTGTGTGTGTTGGGGTTAGAGCCGAGTGCACCACAGGCACCAGCTCCGAAGCTATGTAGAGACTGCTATAGACTGTAAATATATATATTTTTTTCCCATTTTCACTATTTTGCGCACTTCTGTAAATAAAATCACCAACACTATTTTTGACTACACCATATTATTTCTTTTGCGTCAAAAAGAACCCACGACATACCTGGACTTGAGTTTTGTTTGATTCACACATGTTTAACACACAAACCCTGCATGTTTAGGTTCTTCTCTCGAACGGAAAACACACTGTTCCACCTTGTGATGTCATTGAGTAGTGATACAGGAAGTGCTTCACTGGGTTTTTAAACTCCATACACCTTCACTAGAATCATTTGGATAATTTCAGCCCTGGAAGAGCTGTTAACTTGAAAACTACCGCTTCATGACATCACAAGGTGGAACAGAGCATTTTGAGCTTTGGAGATGTAGACAGAGTAAGAATAGTGTTCAAAACACAACTCGAAGGTACTGTATGTTTCTGATGAGGTAACAGTATTATGACATGGCTTAAAGCTCACAAGAGTCAATTTAGCATAATATAGTACCTTCAAATTCCATAAATATTGCATATAGTAACTTTTGAAATCAGTAAAGGCACAGGCTACATACTGTTCCTTTAAATATTAGAAACTGCATATTTTTCCAGTGTTGTGTGTTGTGATATCTCGATCCTTGTCAACAGATTATATAATTTCTATTGTTCAAGTTTATTCCAGTTAGAGAAGTGTTAATTAAAGGTTCACTTTGCAACCTTTCCGCCACTTGCTTGTCTCCATGTAGATGGGATGCGTGCTTTGCCTGAATTGTACAGTATGATATGAAATTATAGCTCTGACATGCAGCTTGTTTAGATGGTAGCCCCTGCTCGTCTTCATGGATGTGATAATTCAGAATTCTCCTCCATAACACCTTCACCAGACTCCTTACCATTTCAGTACCACTATGCAGTTTACCACCATTGTTAAAGCTGCACTGCACAACCTTTCTGGTGGAGGGTTCGTTACCTGCTTGTCTCCATGGAGATGTAATTGATTTGCCTGGAATGTTTCATGGTATAACATTAAACATTGACATTAAATTAAAAATGTATTCATTACGGGTGAAAATACAATAACTCCTTCTGTGAATAGGGCGACTCTCCACAGAGTTGAATTGTAATGTAGCGTAGTGCTGTAACCTGCTCGTCTCCCTTGTGATAGGTAAGTTTAATCTGTACTGTGGAACATTCTAGACAAAGCAATAACATTTCAATGGGGACAAGCAAGTAGCCGACCCTCCATCAGAAAAGTAGCACATAGATATCTGTCCATCAAACTGAGGATAGTAATCAACTCTGGCACCGACACTGCTCTTCGTCTCTGGTCTGTCTGTTTTACCACACTACATTCATCTAGTTTACACCCATGCCTGAAGTACCGTCAGAGCATGCCCTTGGTCCATACCTTTAAAACCGTCCGCTGACCCAAACCACGCTGTCGTTAGCATGATAATGTGCTAGTAACATGCTTCGGAAGACTTACCCCCATCCAGTTTTACAAAGCGCCTCACCTATGGTCCCATGTCGTATTTTTACTCTCCGATTGTGTTTGCTGGTCCAGTGAAGCACGGACCATCGCGAGCCTCTCTCCAGTGCTTGTGAATAGTACCAGAAGTACTCCTACTATAAGACTTTGGCTATTACAGTACAGCTACTCAATAATCCTGTTGTTTTAAACATTAATCACAAATTGAATCACAGTCGTAATGCTTGTCAGAAAAATTGCAATGATATTTTTTCCTGAATTGTTTGCCCCTAATGACTTGAATTTATTATGCACATTGTCAATGTGTTGCTGAAGGTTCCAATATCAGTATCGGCCAATATCGATACCAATTTGACAATAATGAGTCAATAATAAGACAAAATGGAAATAGCAGAGCATTCTATAGCTATGTACAGTAACAAATCTCATATATGTTCCAGATAAATACATTTTGTTATTATTTTTAAGTGAAAAATGAATTACTTTACTTGAACTGTTCTTTATTGTTTTAAAAGCTAAATATCGGTGTCAGCAAATATGGCTCACAGCATCAGGCTAAATATCAGATAGTCCATACCGGCCCATCCCTAGTGACACAACAATTGATCTGACCTGGGTTTGAACCAATAACCTGTTTATAAAAGAACTGGTCTCTGGTCCGATATTGATACAGATCTGTCAGTTTCGTTATCAGCTGATACTGCTGCTGATACTATTCGATACTGATGTTCGATACATATATTTTTTGTGCTGCTCCATTCTCTGTGTGCCCTTTTAAATACATTTTGTTATTATGAAGTGAAAAGTTAATTTGTGATCTTTACTTCAATTTATGATAAAATTGGGCCTTGCTATAGATCTTAAAAGCTAAATATTGTTATCGGAAAATATCAGCCACAGCAGCAGGCCAAATATTGGATATTGGTTCCAAAAATCCAACTCGGCCCATCCTTAATGCATAGTGCCCCAAGACATAACAACAGCAAGCACTGATCTGAGCTGGGATTAAACCTACAACGTGGTTAACTTTCATCCAGCATTATAATCGTCCATTACACCGTCTAGTTTTACAAAGAGCCTCACCTATGGTCCGATCGTATTTTCACTCTCCGTTTGCTGGTCCAGTGAAGCGGCGGCCATTCCTCCCCTCCCTCCGGTTGTTGTATACGTAATGGTCGGACACGGGCCAAAAGATATGTGAAAGTAAGAGCTAGCTAGCCTGTAAATCAGCCCATTGGCACTGCTGTAAGCTTGTTAGCCGCGGTATTGCCCCTCTCAGGGTCATTTCCTGCATGACAAAGGCCTATTTACCTATGCGCATTTCCAGGCCGTGCTTGAAGAGTCCTCCGGGGCGTGTTTATGGAGCTCTTAGGGCCTAATATCGCAGCCTGATTGAGCTCATCTGAGGTGGAGTGGTGTCTGTGCCTGGTGTGACCTGGTGTAAGGGAGAGGCACACTTGAATAGATGGATGGATAAGACACGTAGATACGTAGATAGTAGTGATGTGAACAAGCCGGCTCTTTTGAACGGTTCCTTTAAAGTCCTATATAACACAAAATTGACTCTTGTGAGCTTGTCATCATGTTATAATGTCATCATCATCAAAAACATACCTGGAGTTGTGTTTTGTTTCATTCACACATATTTGAGTAACTCTTTATTATTAGTCTGTTTACATCTGCAAAGCTCAAAATGCTCTCTTCCACTTTGTGATGTCATGAAGCATAGTTTTGAAGTTAACAGCTTCTTTTTACCTTTAGTTTAGTAGAGATTGGAAATTCCATGGCTGAAATCATCCAAATGATTCTAGTGAAGGTCTATGGAGTGGAGCACTTCCTGTATTACCACAGGACATCAGTTTTGTTTGAGAAAATAACTCAGCATAAATATGCAGGGTTTCTGTGTAAAACATGTGTGAATGAAACAAAACACAACTCCAGGCATGTTTGTGATGAGAAAACAACATTATACATGTTCATTTTGACATGTTCGGCGATCTCAGATATTTAGGAGTATTAATTTAGCAGGCAAAAATACCTCAGTTCATCTGAAATTTGAACCCTCAACCTTTATACATTGAGTCACATTACTTACAGGAATACAGAACCTGCAAGCTTTTCCCATTTCACGCCCAAATAATCCACTGTTATGGGTTAGTTTCAAAGCGGCGACTTGCAAAACCTCTCAAATGCACTGCAACCAAGGGTAAAGTGTCTTGCCCGAAGACACAATAACAGCACCCAACCCCTTACGCTCATAAAAGATCATAAAAAACACGCGTAGAATAAAGGTCACCCTATACTATCTTTACCATGTCATTTCCACTCTAACATTTCATTTTATTACGCTTTTCATAACTCTACTTACATTTAATTGGTTATCTCAAAGGTTATTCCGTATTTTAAGCGGAAAATACAGTCTACTTCTTATTTTATCTTTAGGAATATGCTAACAGGACAGCTCCCCTCCGAGTCCTCTTTCTCCTTGACAATATTAAAATATAGCCACCATAACATTAGCGTGCCCTTTGGATTTATAGCCAGCAATAAGTCTCCTAGCGTGCATTCACAGCGCTGTCTAGTATTTCAAGGTTTGGGGTAGACTTAGCTGCAACCCAAATAGCAACTTTCATCACTGTATTTTTATATCTGCAGCCAATGGCCCTGTTATTTGAAGTAACGCACTCTTATAATCTCTATCTACAAATAGCCAGACCTGGAACACTTTCAACACTGCAAATATTGAGCCTGTACAATATATACTTGAGTGATACTAACTGAAAAAAGTTGCAGTACTGAATACAGTACAGTGGACTGTGAACAGAGAGGATTGTATTTTGAGAGTTTTACATGTTGTTTGATAGTTGAAATAATGTACGCAAAAAATGCTCTGAAACAATGCTAAAATGTAACAATTATAATTGCAATTTAAATAAAACAGTGAAAAAACACCCTTTAAAGGCCTTGTGGCAGATTTTCCCAAATATTTAAGGAAAATCGGTCTTGCCTCAGTACAGATATATTGTATAAGCAGCTCTTGAGGTCAAAACATGTTCGCTGTGTACTGTCATTTATAATATAATATTAATAAAGTGCTTTATTGTTCGATAATGAGGAAGTGCACATTAGCATTAGATGCTGTAAAACTTGACTCTGGTCTCTGAGAGTTATGACAAGTGCTTATAAACTCATCATAAATTGGGATGCTCGCAATGCATAAAGTAAGTGAGGAAAAACTTTAAACCACTGCAAACTGTTTAAAATGAAGAGAACTCCAAACTCTTGTTCCAGCTCCATATTCAAGACTTGTCATAGTTGACATTTACTACAACAAAAATCAAATTTCATCCTCCAAAGTCTCTGTCTGCTTCAAACCACATGCTTTTAGTGACAGAGCACTGCCTGTAGATCTCTCCATTAAAAGCTGATCATTGACCATTAGAAATAACCATAATTGACCATGAGAAATAGCTGTAATTAAAATTTGATGAACTACACAGCCCTAGATACAATGCAATGTCATTTAAAGGTCCTATATTACGTAAAATTGATTCCTGTGAGCTTCCAGCCATGTTATAAATCATACCTGGAGTTGTGTTTTGTTTCATTTACACGTGTTTGAGTAATCCTGGCTTATTAGTCTGGCTATGTTTCCAAAGCTCAAAATGTTCTGTTCTACCTTGTGAACATATCTTGGAAGTTTTCAAGGTAGCAGTGCCTTTTACCTTCAGTAGAGTTTGGCAATTCCAGGGCAGAAATCATCCAAATGATTCTAGTGAAGGTGTGTGGATTTTAAAAACACAGTTGAGCACTTCCTGTAGTATATCACATCAAAAACGTGGAACAGAGCGATTTCAGTTTGAGGAAGAATTCAGCTTAAATATACAAGGTGTGTGTGTTAAACATTAAACATTATGTCATATTGTAGATCAGAAAATAGCGTAATATGGACTCTTTAAATGACTCCGATTAGCCTTATAAAAGCGCTTTTCCAGACACTCAAAGATTCCCTACAATTTGAGTCCACATTTATTCGAAAATACTGCTCAAAGCTGTTATTATATCACAAACCGTTGGCCACTACTACCTTATATAAACCTAAAAATTTGAATTTAATCTACTCGTTGAATCTACTTTGCAAATGCTTAAATTTGCTGTGGTCTTTCTAAGCAAAAATGTTTCCTGCGCATATGAGACAGAGGGAGTCTATAATGTTATGCAGACAATGTTTAATTCATCAGGGTGATGACAGAAGGGGAGTCTAGCTGCTTGGACAGAATGTATTAGCATGAACCATACCTGAGCACTGCCCTAACTTTGAACTCTAACAAAGGTCCTTATGTCTTATGTTCTCGTCTCAAAAAAAAAACATAATCGAGTTAGTATGCGAACTAACTTTGGACCTTAAAACTCAGGGTAGGCAAGTGGAAATGAGAGAACTACATGAATGGAGGTTAGATTTGTCTGGGGAAATGTTGACTTTTATCGCTTAGAAAATATTGTTAGTGAATAGGAGATGGAGAAGCCGAGGTGGTTGAGGGTTTTGCAGCTGCGATTGAGATGAAGCAGATAGCATAGCCAATTAGTGGTGATTGTAGTTGTGAAATAGAAAATATTTATCTTATCAAAATTGTATTTAAAATGGTCACTAGTAAATAGCAAAAGATGCAATTAATTCAAACAACTACTTAGCCAGTATTTCTAGGTTGTTATAATGTATAAAACGCTCTAATCATAGACTGTATGGGTATAGACACCATGTTCCAAATAGGAAGTGAGCATTGACACTCTTCCTGCTCCATCGACTCTGGCTCCAATTCACTTTCTATATTCTAAAATGTCTGCCCTCTGTCTGTAAGTGCTGCTGTCAGAATCATTATTTTGGTCTTAAAATGTTCATATTGACCCGCTCTACAGGATCCTGGTGTTTTTTATCTGTACATCACAATATGAACATTAATAACAGAAGGGGCGTTAGCTTCAACAGCCTCGTTCCTCATTGGCTCTTTGGTTGCTATGATAATTGTGGTCAAAACTCCAAATAAGGAACTCTGCTCCAGATTTGCCCCTACAACTGCCTTGATAACCCCGATGAGCTCCATTTGACTGGAGCCAAACGCTATGGGTGACGTCACACTCACTTCGTCCACTTCTTTCTACGGTCTATGGTTCTAATCACTAGTTAAAAACTCAACAAACATGTTCTGTAATGCATGAGATTCTTGTATTAGTTTTGTTGATCATATTTCAGACTTTTCTCAAAAGATGATGCTTTTTGGCATGTTTGAAAAAACGTACACTGTGAACTGAATCTTGATTTAAAAACATAATCTGAAAATCAAATTGCAGGAAATGTCAGAGAAATTGTTATTAGTTATGGCTTAATGGCTTAACCCAGCTTCAACTTCCAAAACCTTTAAAGCTACACATTTTCATCAAACTTACTAAAATGGTTTTAAGTTGCAGAATGTGCAATCAGACCTATATGTAAGTAGCTCATTGGTCACTTATCATTTGGAGGTGAGGGAAATCTGCAACATTTTTCAGCCCCCTGTATTTTTTTTCCCCCTCTTAAGCAGCCATATTTGTTTTGCTACAGACAGACCATGTGTGTCCCTGATTGGCTAATCCACCTGTCAATCATGCCCATCTGAACGTGGGGAGATTCACCGATGACCAGACTCATTGGAAACGTGTGTATTCTGGATCCCAGGAAAGCTTTTGCGGCATGAATATTACAAAGATTTGTTCAAGATACCAAAATAATAGAAAATTTGCACTGACAATATGTTCTGATGCCCTACCTCTGAACCTCCAACCATCTCCATCACCGCTTTAAGACCATCTACCCTCTTAAAGTAGACCTATTACGCAAAATCAACTTTTTTAAACTTTCAGTGATGTTATAGTTGTTTCCTCTTCTCATTTACACTCTCAAAGTTGTTGCGTACACAGCTCCTTGTTGTAATGACGTTTATGCCGTCATCTGCTCCCATTGGGCATTACAGTTTTCTAAAGCAAAAGTGTTACCGCATCCTGGTTTCTTTTATTAAGTCGTTTTAGATCAATATTGTGAAAATCATAACATAATGATCCACGGGTGTCATAGATTATAACTATATAGACACAAGCACAATAGGTCTTCTTTAACCTTACATTCAAACACATTACATTCACACGTTCAAAATCCACACTTGAGCTAGCCTAGTTTTCCTCCTGATATATATGCGCGCGGATCAGGGCAGTGCATAAATAATACAGCGCCCATAAATTAAACATCAACAGTAAGTTTGAGCTAGCCGGCAATCGCTTCTAGCCTTAATTAGAAGCAACAGAAAACAAGAGGAAGGAGGAAAAGAAGACAAACAAGCCACAGGGAGCGCAGCCTTTGATTTCCCACAATGCACTCTGCTATTACGGCGTGCATTCATTTCAGGAGGAGGGTTCAGGCCTTGGAGATATTGGTGTCTATTTGCCTGTGTTAAAATAAGCACCTTGTCTACAAAGGTTCAGCGTTTAAGTTCTTCAAAGGGGACAGTGGAGTGGATCTTTGGCTTGGAAACATGCAAAAGAGATGCGTTTTGCAGAGTAACCCAAACCGAGCCCAGAGGAGCTGTGCTACAAACCGGAGGAGATGAAAAAGGGGGATACATGCAAGTGATGTAATACAGTGAGTATATATGCAAAAATGTACAATATTTCTGCTTATGTTCAAAGGTTTGTAATGATGAAATTGTCTTGTTGCGTATTCTTTTGTAGTTTTTTTTTAAAAGAAGATTGTGCTTGTGTCTGCTATACAGTTATAATCTTTGACACCTGTGGATCATTATGTTGTATTTTGGATGTTTTAAATCTCAATATTCATCTAAAATTACTTATTAAAGTAAATGAGAAGGGAAAACTATTAGAACATTAAAAGCTCAAACTCACCAGTGTTTTTTCAATATTTAATTGTAAACATGTCTTCACATTTTTGTAGCATTTTAATATATTTTAAGATCTTGTAGCACTCAATGTTGTCCCATCCTTACACATTAACATTTAATTTACATTACATATGTAAATGTATAATTCAGTCACTCAACTGAAGCAGTCCTGACACCATGTAATGTCAATGCTTTATATGAGACATAAGATGAAACGACAGCATGTGGTTGCCTGGCAACTTGCTTGCTTTTTACTGTTTTACTGTACACGGTGCTGGGTAATACTAAACATACACTATATTGCCAAAAGTATTCACTCACCTGCCTTGACTCCTGAAAAACAACCTCCACCCCGTCACCAAACTTTACACTTGGCACAATGCAGTCAGACAAGTACCGTTCTCCTGGAAACCACCAAATCCAGATTCATTCATTAGATTGCCAGATGGAGAAGCGAAATTTGTCACTCCAGAGAACGCGTCTCCACTGCTCTAGTGCTGTGCATTGCACTTGGTGATGTATGGCTTGGATGCAGCTGCTCAGCCACAGAAACCTATTCCATGAAGCTCTCTACGCACTGTTCTTGAGATAATCTGAAGGACACATGAAGTTTGGAGGTCTGTAGCGATTGACTCTGCAGAAAGTCCAGTCCAAGTAAGTTATTGTAAATCATACAGAAAAAAAAAACATTTAAAAACTGTAAAAAAACAAAACAAAACTACTTTTAGTAAAATTTTAAATTAAATGATGTTTTAGTGAAGTGAGTAGTCTAACCTGCCATATGCATGTGCCTTCTCCCTGACTCTTTCTTGGAGCGTTCTCAAAGCAGGCCCTTGGCTGCATCTCCAGTGGAAGCAATACGCGGTGGATGTGGAACGGCTCAGAAGCACTCGTGTGCTGTATAAGACATAAGAGCCCTAAACATTACACAAACAGCCCACAACACGCCGACAACATGAATAATGCAGGCGTACTGATGTGCACGTCACTTGCACTCGCTTTATGCAAGGAGCGGTAATTGTTTTGATCTTGAATGCACTGTTGGCATCTACATCCATGTTCAGGCTTTAATCGCGGTTGGGTGTGCATGTGCTTGTAAAAATAGAATACCGCCCTTTTTGAATGCACTATATGTACACATTAGCTTAGTGGCTAAATAAACACCAAAATGGCTTAGTTTGGGCAGTATTTTCAAATTCAGAATCTGCGAGAGTTGTATTTCAGAAAGTGTTAGCTTGATAACTTTTGACATCAACAAGTTTAATCATGAGATGAGTTGAAATGATTTTACAATATACTGTATCTGTTTTGGGGCAATACATGATAGCCACCAGATAGTAAAAATCTTACAAAGCAAAAACAGTTAGTCTTGTCTCAGTTAGCAAATCACAAAGGCTGAAACTGATTAGGTACTGTCCCAAATATGTGATTTGCTTCGAGGCTTATATAGAATCTTATAATCCTGTAGTCAATGACAGGCCTGTCACAGTAACAACTTTTGAAGTGGGATATACTGCTACGAAAAACCACTTTACTCTTACATGCATGGGCTCACAACCTTCTGCACAGAATAACCTATAAACCAGCAGTTTTCAATAGGTGAGGCCCGCCTCCCCTGGTGGGCGCCAAAGAGCCACTGGGGAGGTGCGACACACACGTGAAGGCAAAATAACAGTCCACATCTGTACACATCTGCAGCAGTATTGATATTGATAATTGGGCGTGCATAATGTAAAATGTAATGTAATGTAAAATGCATCGTTTTCTGATTCCATCTCAACAGAAATCAGGAGCAAGGGAGGAGACAGGAACCAGCAAAAAACATAGGTAATATGATCCTGATTTTTATAGTTCGGTTTCACCTGGTCGGGTTCCGAGATTGCACCTCTGCCACAGTGTGTGGTCTGCAAAGAGGTGCTTGCAAGTGACAGCATGAGACCATGAAAACTCCGGCGTCACATTGAGACAAAACATGTGAATTTAGTGAACAAGCCAGTGGAGTTTTGTGAGAGGAAGTGTGATGATTTGCAGTCACAGAAAAGCATTATGCATGATTTCAGCCATCAGGTGTCGACAGCGGTAGTTTTGTCACCGATTACAAAAGTTAAGCAGGTTCTGTTGATTTGGATAGACCTACTGAAGTTCAGTGATATTAAAAGTAGCCTCAATTAGGCCTGCATGAAGTTGGAAATTATTTGCTGTTGCAAAAATCGTTTATGAATGCACTTAAAAAAAAAAAATATATATATATATATATATATATATATATATATATATATATATATATATATAACTATATATATATATAACTATATATATATATATATATATATATATATATATATTTAAAAAAAAAAAAAAAAAAAAAATATATATATATATATATATATATATATATATATTTTTTTTTTTAAGTGCATTCATAAACGATTTTTGCAACATATATATATATATATATATATATATATATATATATATATATATATATATATATATATATATATATTGATTATATATTGATTATATATGCCTGCCTGGATTGATTACAAGAAAGCCTATGACTCAATGCCACACACATGGATCACTGAGTGCTTGGAGTTGTACAATATCAGTCGGACTCTAAGGGCGTTCATTGCAAACTCAATGCGGTTGTGGAAGACCATCCTTGAAGCCAATGGCAAGCCAATTGCACAAGTGGCCATCAAATGTGGCATATACCAAGGAGATGCACTGTCCCCACTGCTGTTCTGCATAGGTCTGAACCCCCTCAGCCAAATCATTGACCGCACTGGCTATGGATACCGACTCAGAAACGGGGCCACCATCAGCCACCTCCTCTACATGGATGACATCAAGCTGTACGCTAAGAGTGAGCGGGACATCGACTCACTGATCCACACCACCAGGATCTACAGCACAGACATTGGAATGTCATTCGGGCTCGAGAAATGTAGTAGGATGGTGACAAAGAGAGGGAAGGTAGTCCACACAGAGGGGGTCTCACTCCCAGAGGGAACAATAGCAGACATTGAGGACAGTTACAAGTACCTTGGTATCCCACAAGCAAATGGCAACCTTGAAGAGGCAACAAGGAAAGCGGCTACGGCCAAATACCTGCAACGAGTAAGGCAAGTCCTAAGAAGCCAGCTCAATGGCAAGAATAAGGCACAGGCAATAAACAGCTATGCCCTGCCAGTGATCAGATACCCAGCAGGAATCATAAGCTGGCCAAAGGAGGAGATACAGACCACAGACGTTAAGACACGAAAGCTCCTGACCATGCATGGAGGGTTCCATCCCAAATCCAGCACCCTGAGACTGTATGCGAGCCGGAAGGAAGGAGGCCGAGGACTAGTGAGTGTGGGAACCACTGTCCAGGATGAAACAGTCAAAATCCATAAGTACATCAAGGATAAGGCCCAAACAGATGATGTGCTCAGGGAATGCCTCAGACAGTGGAGGTCAGAGGAAGAGGTGCTGGAGGGACCATCATGGCAGGACAAGCCCCTACATGGGGCATACCACCGAAACATAACTGAAGTGGCTGATATCAAGAAATCCTACCAATGGCTGGAGAGGGCAGGTCTGAAGGACAGCACAGAGGCCCTCATCCTGGCTGCACAGGAGCAGGCCTTGAGCACCCGAGCAATAGAGGCCCAGATCTACCACACCAGACAAGACCCAAGGTGTAGGTTGTGCAAAGAGGCTCCTGAGACAGTCCAGCACATAACTGCAGGGTGTAAGATGCTGGCAGGGAAAGCATACATGGAGCGACACAACCAAGTGGCGGGCATAGTGTACAGAAACATCTGTGCAGAGTACGGGCTGGAGACCCCAAGGTCAAGGTGGGGAACTCCCCCAAAGGTTGTGGAGAATGAGCGTGCCAAGGTCCTGTGGGACTTCCAGATACAGACTGACAGAATGGTGATGGCGAACCAACCAGACATAGTGGTGGTGGATAAGCAACAGAACAGAGCCGTGGTGGTGGACATTGCAATACCAAGCGATGGTAATATCAGGAAAAAGGAACACGAGAAACTAGAGAAATACCAGGGGCTCAAGGAAGAGCTGGAGAAGGCCTGGAAGGTGAAGGCATCAGTGGTGCCCGTGGTGATCGGAACACTCGGGGCTGTAACCCCCAAACTGGAGGAGTGGCTCAAGCAGATACCCGGAAAAACATCAGACATCTCAGTCCAGAAAAGTGCAGTGCTAGGAACAGCAAAGATACTGCGCAGAACTCTCAAGCTCCCAGGCCTCTGGTAGAGGGCCCGAGCTGATGAGGGTGAGAGAGACCAACCACCGTGGAAGGTGAGGAACACATTTTTTTTTTTAATATATATATATATATATATATATATATATATATATATATATATATAAACACTTGTTATTGAAACTCATTATTGCCAGGAACACAAAAGATGCATTTACTTCAAAGGCCTGTGTGGGGGAGGGCAGGCGGATGGGATTTTGGGGAAGAGGGCGGCTCGGCTGTCTTTACCTACTCTAAGGGGAGGCTCACATTCACCCAATTTGAAAACTCCTGCTATAAACCAACTCCAGCCTGGGATATGACCACCCAAACAGTCGGATACAGCAACAAAGGGACTTACAATAGACACAACTCAAAGTGATTTAAACAAGATACACTAGCTGTCTGCATGAAGAACACCACATATTACACTATTTTCTGATCTATGTTATAACGTTTCCTCATCCAAAACATTCTTGGAGTTGTGTTTGTTTCATTCACACATTTTTAACACACAAACCCTGCATATTTAGGCTGAGTTCTTCTCTCAAACAGAAAATACGCTCTTCCAAATTGTGATGTTGTACGGTACTACAGGAAGTGCTCCACTGTGATTTTAAACTCCATAAACCTTCACTAGAATCACATGGATAATTTCAGTCCTGCAATTTCCAATTTCTACTGAAGCAAAGGTAAAAGGGAGCTGTTGAAAACTACCGATTCAGAAGGTCTAATAATGCTGGATCACTCAAACATGTGTGAATGAAACAAAACAGGTATGTTTTTGAGCTCACAAGAGTCAATTTTCGCGTGATAAAGGACCGTTAAGCCACAACCATACCATCAAAAGACAAAAATTTAAGAAAAAACTACAAGAGGATGAGGGGGGGCTTTCAAATTTTAGGGCTGGCTCCATCTGCTGATCACTACCTGCAAGTTCATACCGCCACACAGATTTTGATGATTTGTTAAAAAAATAAAATAAAAAAAACAACAGAAATGTTATAATAATAGCAAGTCTTCTAACTTCCGGTACAGTATCCCACCAAACACTTTAAATCAACCACGTAAAGAGTGAAGCCTAACTTACTTTAAAGGTGCATGGTGTAACTTTTCTAGCGGAGGGTCCGTTACATGTTTGTTTCCATGGAGATGTCATTGCTCTGCCTGAAATGTTCCACAGTATGAAATTAAACAGCTCTAGCTCACTTTTATTAAAATACAGGTGGTTTTATAGCTCAAAAATACCTCCAAAAACAGACATTCTGACTGTGAGCGGGGTTGCCCGTGAAGACAGAAAGGTTTAATACCATACTGTGAAACATTCTAGATGAAACAATAACATCTCCACGGAGAAAAGCATTTGACGGACCCTCTACCTGAAAAGTTACACAATGCACCTTTTAAAGTGATTTGAACAACTTACAGTAGCTAAAACCCTATCACTGTCAGCATCTTCAAATGCCATTATCAACTCATTAGTGGAACGCCATTTCTTATCAGCTTTTTCTCAGAGACTCTAGAATACTCCGGCCTTTTGGGACTGTCAGCTGTGATCAATAGTCTCCTGGCCTGGTTAAGTGATGGGACGTGACCAGAAACGCCTTTGTCGCCTAGCCTAGTGTATCCCGGAAGCCTAGTGCTTCCATATTAACATGCAGGGACGGTGGTTTCCCCTGTCTCCGGCCCGCACAGATGTAGCTCATTCAGATTTGTCAGAAAAGCTCAGGCAGGGGAGGAGGGATCTAAATGTCACTTGTAATATTAGCAGCAGTAATTAAGAAATACAAGGACACTCTACGGACCTGTGACAAGAAGCATGACACGGAGGTCGTTTAGTGCCTTAATTCCAAATCACAGAAAAATTATGAAAATGAAGCTGGAAATAGGCCTGTCGTGATAATTACTATATAGACTTTTTGTTTAATATATGAAAGCTGGAATTTTGGGGCTCAGTATTTATCATCTGTACATTTACTTTACAATACTGGGGAAATTTCTATTATTTTTTATGTAACTTAAAAAAGTTTTGAGCTGTGGTTCAGTTCATTATTGCTTCATTCTGTCATTTAATCCTGCTTTATTTTTTGTCACTAGCCTTAAAGTAGTTTCAATATTATCGTTCATCACAATATTTCTCTATAGCGATATATAGTGCTTCAAAATGTGTTATTGTGACAGGCCTAGCTTGAAATCTTACATTTGCTTGTTTCAGGATAGCCGTCACGATACCTGACATATTTTAGTGAGATTTAGGGCTATTCTACTATGATACTGTAAGTTTAGTGTTGTTTTAGATTCAGGTTTACATTGTTTTAGATGTTATTGCTTGTCTAGAATGTTATCTGTCGCCATTGAGATAAGCAGGTCTGAAATGAATTGTATGTATAGTGAGTGTGCTGGTGTTATATACTTTTGTGTGACTGTTGCTGTACTTTTCCCTGTCCTGTAGATTATTAGACATCAACCTACCGAGGGACTGAAGATGGAAATTAGCCACGTTGGCTATAATCGTATTTATTTATTTGTAAAGGGACAGCACATATTAATCAACATTTAAAATGTAAATATGAAAAGAAGAAAAAAAATAAAGAAAGAAAGAACATGAGAAGGTGATGCCAACAGGCCAAGACACTGTTTATCTTTAATAATGCTATACTGTGGAACATTCCAGGCAACTCAGTAACATTGCCATGAAGACAAGCAAGTGGCAAACTGTCCACCAGAAGTTACCTAGTGCTCCTTTAAAGGAACATCTAACTTGTAAATCTTGAGCTTTGTCAAAATTCAAACTCAACAAAGGAGTATGTTTAAAAAAATCATTTTATCTTCTTTTCATAATGAACTTTGTGTTCTCTAATAAAACAAATACTGTAAAGCGCCAAGTAGCTTATTTACCTGACATACCACCAAAACATGTTGAGGAAATAAGCTATTTTTACACCATTTGTCTTAATAGAACAGAAGAGAACATGAAGTTCATCAGCAAAGAAGAATCAAACACAGCTTTTAGAAGCTCAAAATAACTTAAAAGCAATTTTGTTTTTGTTTAGTCAACAAGGTAGAAAAAACAAAAAATATGGATCATAACTATTCCTGTAAATCTCTGATTTGGTGAGTAAAAACCACAATTTTTTCATGTTTCTGAAAAGCATGGGTAGAGCTAATGATCTTAACAGAATTAGGAAAATTAGGGGTTACAACTAAAAACTTTCTCAATCATCACACAAGGCCCAGTCTCAATTTGGTAGTTATAGTTAAATAGTTATTATAATTATACTTAAAGTGCATATGACTACATGTTTTACCAGTTATTATTTTATTTGGTGCAATAATACCAGTGGTAAATATGCATCATAGTTTTACATCATTCTTTTCTGAAGAAAAGTTGGATTAATAAAAGTGAAAATACAGGAAGTAGTGTTAAGTTCTAAAAAAGGAATCCCATTATCCATGTCATCAATACACAAAAATTAATCTAAAATACAGGGTCCATTTACACGCAAGGAACACATTTTTATGACAATTTTACACTTAAAATAAATGTCATATTATAATTTGTCAAATAAAAATAATAATAATAAAAAAACCCATTAAAAATAAAATGTATTCTGTGTAAATATAACCTCAGTCGGAGTGAGTTATAATCCATGAAGCCCTCCCTTTAATGGATGTAATAGTGGATTACACAGTACAGAACATCTATCTGAGCAGTAGCAGACCCTGAGTCAGCAAAGCACCCTGGGAAAGTGAGTTTTAAATACATACACCATATTTCAGTTCACACAGAGTTCAGGCTCACGGCACTGAGCATCAAAGCGCCTGTCACGGCAACACATCCCCACTGCTCCCAATACACCGGGCTACGTTCTGTGGAAAGTTGTTAAATGAAGGGCAAAAAGAGGGTGTGCTGAAATATGAAATAAAATCACAAAAAATTACTATGGCAATGTGGGGTGTTATGGATGGGGTTTCAACTTGAATTGGTCTAAAGGAAAGAAAAAAAAAAAGAGCATAGTTTTGCCGTGATGGTAAAGCTAACAACAATGAAATGCTTTATAATTAAACGCAGAGAGTACGCAGTGAACTTCTTTTGAGCTTAAGAGCTGTTTATACAATATATCAGACAAATTTTAATCAAATACATGGGGAAAAATACATAAAGGCCCTTTAAACTTATCCATCTTACATTTAATTACAGTTTTATTGTTGAAAAATTACATTAAGAAACATCCATTCTGTTGAGAATTCTGTGAGCTGCCTTGCCTTTCTACAGATCTGACCATGTGACGTCACTGGTTTGTCTACATGGAGATAGAGAAGTTTAATGCCATATTGTGGAACACCCCAGAGAAAGCAATAACATCTCCATGGAGACAAACAGGTAGCAGACTCTCCAACAGGAAAGTTACATTGTGCATTTTTAAAGATTTTCAATTAGGTACCTAAAGTGAATGCATAATTATCTTAAAATGCTAATCTGGCTCATATTAATGTCAAGTCCTGAATATTTTACACTTACTTGAATGGCTTATTGACATGTTGAAGGACAAATTAACACAAAATGTACTAACAGTAAGATTTGCAATGACAAATGTGGAAATGTGTGGCTCTATTTGACTCGCTTCAAGTGAATTATGGTAATGAAAACGCACCATGCTCATGATTTTATTGTATATAAAGATGGTATAATAAAAAATTAATTGTTGTTTTGGAGATAAACAAAATTAGAATATCTGGGAATTGTTTAAAACCAAAATTAGTAAAAAAAAAAAAAAAAAAAAAAAAAAAGCCTTAGAATGTCAAAATTAGCCCACCCCTTACTTGTATGTATATACTGGAAAGGTAAAGTGTCTTGCCCAAGGGTTCAGTTTTGATACGCTGCAGTGGCATCACACTAGGGGGCGGGATGCATGTCTATGGCGAAATGTTCAGGAGTTACCATGGCGACACAATGCACGCATTAGCAAACAGCCTGATACGTTTTTAGATTCTGAAAAATCAAGAAAAAATACAAAATATTTAAACATTTAGGTGTTTTATTTTCAACAAAAAAGAGAGTAACTAACTGAAAAACTCTTGGTTAATGCTAGCTAACTTCAGACTGTAATGTTGTTTGAGAGAGATTTATTTAAATGCACAAAATCAGCTCTAATCAGCACAAATTATAGTTCTTTATGGTCAGATTGTTAAAAAAAAAAAAAAAAAAAGAACAGATTAAAATCTAACTTGAGCAATAAAGCTTCAGACAGAGCAGTGCTTGTAGTTAGCATCAACTTCTCCAGGGAATGTCAACATCTGTTGCAAAGTATCAAAAGCTGTATGCAACACTTGTAGAATTCAACGAGGTGGTTTTTCATATCAGTCTTCATTGTCTCATTGGTCGTAAAATATGTCTTTTACAATATTCATATTCTGAATTTGTAATCTGAAAACCACCCAAATCTCCACACATTATTTAATTTACATTTGATTTGAAACTGTAGAAAATGCATACTTGACCATTTGATTTTCCATCGCACACTTCATACAATATGCCCAGAATATAAAAGACAATCTTGAATCAATAGATTGTTACAGACTAATTACAATGCTCCAAAATAATGAGCCTGAAGAGTGGACTTTTGACACTAATCATGAAGACATAAACATACAGAGAATCCACAGACAGGCATTTTTACATGGATTATAAAAGGAAATTATTAGCTCTATTTCATGTTTAACTTGATGTTGGGCGACAGGTAGCAAAAAATAAAATAAAAAATAAAGTAAAATTATAAAAAATGGGCTGGGTTGTCCATGCAAAAAAATAACTCAGAATATTAAAAGTTATTATAAAGTGGAAGCAACAAATAAATAAATTCAATGTTATAATATATAGTACTCTATCTTTGACATGACTGTGGAGGACTAGAGGAGTGAGTGAGCGTGATGTATAGTGTGATGTCACATAGTACTTGAAATTGCAGTGGCCACTGGAGACAGCACACACTCCGTTTTGACTGTTTTTAACCAGAAAGCTGCAAATTTACCTAGTTTGCACTAAAATTACAAAAAAATAACAAGGGACAGAAGACAATGCTATTAAAACACCATGCAGTTTAGTAGCAAAAAGCTGAATTGGTGTTTAAATAAGTCTAGGATAATAAACCCACAAATAGTCCTATTAGCAAAAAACATCCGATGACAACAGTCTAACACTAGTGCTAATGCTGAGAGCGTGCTAATGCTTTTCAACACGACCTTTGCTGGAAACAATCATACAATACATACAGAGACGGACACTCAGAGCCAAAAGAGCCATCACTGAAGACACAGGAAGTCCGTCTGTCAAACTGCATTAGGACAAGCGTCTCACATGACTGATGGAAGATTTCAAGCTATCAAACCAGAACACATTAGTCCAGAGGAGAGGTAATGAAAACACCCTGCTTTTCAACATCTTGCACGCATTATGAGGGGACTAACTCAAAGATAAGAACCCATTTTCTTTACAGTAGCTTCAATTTACCCAGTGCACTTAAAACATGCACAGTAGGCTAATCGTTCAGCTAAGCAGTGGGGGAAACAGCACTGAAAACCTGTTCTCTAGGATAAGTGCAGTTACATTACGATAAACTGTACTTACAAGTAATTACAAGTGCTTTTGCCAAGATTGTGCTTGAGTAAAAGCAAAAAGTACGCATGCAAAAAGAGTAAAACTGAATTTCATCATCACACCCTGCATATTCTCTAAGCTCTGGCCAGTCAGAGCAGGAGAAGCTGTTATGTGTGTTGGTTGGTTTAGAGAAGAACAGAGACAGCACTACACTGGGAAAATAGGACTTGAGCTGTGTTCAGTAAGAATTTCTATGATTTAAAATGTAATCGCAAAGACATGGCTAGAAAAATCCTCAAATACAAGAACAGGTTTAAAAATATACTCAAAAAAGTACCATTACTCCAAAAAATGTATTCAAGTTCAGTAATGTGAGTATTTGTAATTAGTTACTTTGCAGCCCTGCAGCTATATACTCCTGACCAAACACCAGGTTCAAGATCAGGAGAAGAGTACCAAGACGCTGCACTGTGGACCATAGACTGTATAAAAAAGTGGACTACATAAGTGACGTCATCCATCGCGTTCGGCTCCACTCAAATTAAACTCGTGATGATAACGGTTACAGGAGCGATTTTGGAGCCAGACTACATTATGAATAGGATTTTTTTGAGTAACAAAATAGTGAGGAAAAAAAAAAAAAACAGGATCATGTAGGGTGGGTTAATATGAACATTTTAAGATAAAAATGACAAAGAGAGGGGCCACAATATTCCAGTGTAAGTCAATGGGAGCCAGGATCAGTAGGAACCGGAAGAGCCGTATATGTACTTCCTATTTTGTATGCAGCTATATGTCCATTTATATATACAGTCTGTGTTGTGGACTTCCTTTGCCCTTCAACTGTTTTCCATTTTGCATAGAAGTGTGTCAATAAAATGTACCTCAACTTCACCTTTCCATTTTGCATAGAAGTGTGTCAATAAAATGTACCTCAACTTCACCTTACCCAGTCTGAACAAGTCAGAACAAATGTAGCGTAAAAACAAGTTGTTAACCCCAACTTGCTGCTAGCTCACAAATGGAGTAGTTGCTTGGACAAGTTTTATTATTATTATTATTATTATTATTATTATTATTATTATTATTATTTCAAACTTATAGATGAATGTTGTCAAAAATCTAGTCTTAAAAATCTAATTAAATTAAGTCAGATTTCTTACCAGATTTAAATTACCTGTGCTTAAAAAGAATTTGACTTTGTACTGTACTCCTTTGACTTTTCATTACTACAAGAAAAAGATTGATGTTCCAATTCCAGTTCAATTCTATAGACTTTTTTTTTTTTTTCTTTTTTTGGAGTTCTTGAACTTTTCACCTTTTGGTACACAGCAGGATTTCTTGTATCTCCCAGACATTTTGATGACATATATATATGACAACATAACCACGCGACGTCTTTGTTTATCCCTGATGTTTTTGAACACTTGTTACTTTCAGCTTGTATCATGCTAACTGGTCCGACTTCATCTCCGCCTCTGACAATCGTCCCATGATGCAACAGTCTGAAAGATTCTCTGACGCCCCCCGTCACTCTCCCACGGGCACTTTTGTTGACTTTAGTTTCCTTCCTTTGGCTGTGGCAGATTAAAGACCAAATATGGCTTGAATTCAGCTACCTTTACTTGAATAGTAAGTTATAAAGTACTTTAATACTTTTTAGCATATTTGTACTCCTACTTAAGTAATATTTTTTTTTTAACTGAAGTACTCTTAGCTGAGTAAAAGTTGTGGTTACTCTTCCCACTGTGAGTAAGTCTATAAGTCACAAAAGCTTTGTCGACAATATGAAATGACTTGAACATTTGTGTTTTGTGCACCACTCCTTCAGATACACTGCAAATTTCTCTGATCTGGCCAAGATTTTAAAGCTTATAGCAGGTTATTCATCTTGTTTTCAGATTTATTATCTACTTACGAGATCTGAGACTGTTTAATTACATTACATCGATCCACCTGTTTAAGGCGTCAGTCTTCAGATGCTTACAAACATCCTGCTCCTCTTCTCCATAAAAATACATTTATGTTTTATGTGCTTTCTGATATACATAGAGTTGCTTTTTCCTTCAATAATTTACAAATATAGGTGAAAATTCAGAGAGATGTATGTATATTTTAGGATGTACTGTCTAGTGTGACTGTTGTCTGTGTGTTGTGTTTGTCTTTTGTTTTGATTGTTCTTTCTTTTCTTTTACATCTCAAGGGGCTTCCCATACAAAAAAATGAAAAAAAAACTTGTCAAGTAAAATTATCTTGCTGCATGGGCAGATAATTTCACTACTTTTAAGTCATTTTCTGATACATTTAAGTGTTTATATCTTAAATTTTGGCCATTTTTGTGTCTGTCCTTTAAAAATACCAGATTTCGTACATTGTTTAATACTTTGTTCTTCCAATTACATCAATTTTAAATTAGAATTCAGATGCTACGTCCAAACTGTTGTTCTTTAAGTTACTCTCTTTAAGCTCTTACTTGAGTAGTACTTTTCCAAAGTACGTTTTTTTTTTTTACTTTTACTTAAAGGTGCACTGTGCAACTTTTGTGGTGGAGGGTCTGCCACTTGCTTGAGTCCATGTAAATGTTTTTTTTTCCTGGAACCTTCTATAGTATGGCATTTCATCTAACTATCTTCATGGAGACAGGCAGGCTACATCACCAGGCCAAATTACAGGTCAGATCTGTGGAGAAGTGGGCCCAGTCACAGTAAGAATGCATGTTTTTTGTGGTATTTTTGAGAAATAAAAATGCCTGTAAATTAATAAACACAACATAACTTTAATTTTAATCAATGACATCACCATGAGACAAGCAGCAGGCAGACCCTCCATCAGAAAAGTTACACATTGTGCCTTTACGTTAATTTCTTGGACCACTACTTTGTACTTCTACTTGAGCAATACTATTTGACATTATTCTTATTTGAGTACAATTTTGGCTACTGTACTCACCTCTGAAAGGCAATGGCATCCAACGCAACTTTTCGTGTGCTAATGACGTGCTAGGCTAGTGCGTGCCAACTTCACAATAGACACATCAAACTGGCTGCTGCTTCTGTCTTGATTTAGATGCAAAAACACAATTCCATGCTCGGCGGCTCTTCCCACGAGAACGGAGTATTAACATTTAATGACACCCTCTCTCTGTCTCTTCACATGGCGTCGCCAACCGTACAGCTCCATCTCCAAAAATAAGAATTTGAACAAGCAAACCGTGACATGATGCAAATAGTAGTCAAGAAATGTAGCACGGTTTTGACTGGTGAATTAAAATACAAGATGGTGTTTTGTTTTGGGTTTTTTTAGTGACAAGAATGTGGTTGGGAGGAATGATCCAACTGAAGACAAGACTTAAAGGGGTGTAGAACAAGGCGGTGAACTTTGGTTGATATGATTTTAGGAGACGTACACAAGGTTGTTTATGCATAGTGCTCCTGAGTTCGGTAGCTGGTGTCAGGAGTTACGGAGTGGAGATGTTGCACGGTAAGTAAGTTGGACCAAAACGGTTAACATATTTGGATGTGGCAACTTCAGGGGACTTACCTGACCTGAAGTACTCAGTTTTGTCATTTTTGATAGCACGGCAAATGATTACGCAAGTCAAAGTATCACACGAAAAAATCTTCTTAAGTAAAAGTACTAAAGTGCCTATTTACTTAAAGTAAAAGTATTTTGCAGAGAGTTTTAGAACAATTAAAGGATGAAATGTAGTGATTTTGATAATCAGTTTGTGCTTTTGTGTATTTGGTTTGCTCAAAGTTGGGACGTTAACTCAAATTAAATGTGCTAAAAATAAGTCTCAGCCCTTTCAGCAGATCTGAAACCATAAAGAAAAGTACTTTCTACTTTTCAGTCCAGATCTAAAATGTAGTGGAATAGAAAGTACAGATACATGCTCTCAAATGTAGTGAAGTAAAAGTAAAAAAATATCTATTGTAAAATGTACAGATACCTAAAAATTGTACTCAAGTATTGTACTGTTACTTTTGTACTTTATTCAAGATCATTCTAAAGCCATTCAGGAAAGGAAAAAAAAAATACATATATTAAAAAAAAAATAATAATCTAGTTTCGATACTAGTTTTAGTATCAGTTAGGATCTGATTTCAATACTTTTAACAACCCCTGTACCTTTTAGATGGCAAGCTGTGAGACATTTAATATTAGAGGTATAATGTTGTAGCCACTGACCGTGCTGGCATCTTTGCAAACAAAACAATATCTATATCACAGATATCTGCCTACAAGAACCATCCCCTGTACCCCACATGCTACAGAAACCACCATGCTATTCCTGCTCGTTTGAACCGCATCCCTGAAATATGCATGCTCCCAGCTCTGCTTCTGAGGCTGCGGGAAGTTCAGAAGCTCATTGTAAATTTAAAATGCACCGTCCACCATGAGAAGCATCAGAGAAGGACTCTCACCTGCACGACCCCGGATGCATCGACGAACACCCGGGCCTATATCCAGCCCCCATTTATGTGTCAGCGGTCAGCATGGTCGACCGGTAACGTGTCAAGTGAAGGCGAATGAGGGGGTACGCAACAAGGAGGGCCATGACATGGGGCTGAAGGATTGGAAGTCGAGGGATTTCACAGATAAAACAGCTCGGAATTGGTAACATGGGTGAAATTGTGCTCCAGGCAACACCTGTGGAAAGGAGTTTCAGAGTAGGAGTGAAGTAGATTTCTGGGTTGTCGTCTTACCGCAGCAGAAACATTCTTACTGCAATAGGAAAACCAATAGGGGTTTTAACATGTGATATACTGGAGTTAGAGTGAAGTACAAGGTATTCTGACACTAGTGTGATAATTGTGTTTATCAGAAATAGTAATAAAGAAATGTTGACAGATATAGAAAGATAGTAGAAAATCGCTGACAAAGTTACAGTAAAATGTTTGCAGTCAGTTTTTTTTTTTTTTTTTTCATGGTAGATTTAGCCTACTTGCACTGATATCTCATTCTTCAGTTTTTAGCAGTGTTTAGATGCATTTGATTAATTGTATTAATGATATAAGACAGCGAACAAGATACAAACAATCTGAAGAGAATAAAAAATAAGAATAGACCTATTGGACGTAATAAAATTGAAGTCTGTCTGATCCAAACCACATGCTTTTACAGACAGAGGAGTGGGTCTTGAACCCCAACCATATCATAGACGATTAGACATGACTGAATCACAATCTCTCAGTCTTTCCATTAATTGCCCAGCCGTAAGAGAGGGTCTGCCGTTAGAGTACTGACACATGTAAATATCTCAATATATTTTTGAAGTATCCCGATAACAATATTATGCAAATCCAAAAAAAACAAAAACAAAAAAAACAGCTAAAACATGTCTTTAATAAAATAAATACAATAATAAAATGCATCAGAATGTATTAGCTCTGAGACACAATGCACTAGCTTTGAGTCATGAGCACAGAAGCTTCCTCAGGTCAAGTATTTACATCGTAGTCATGGTCTTAACACGTCATTGTTGTACTTGCAGTACGCTACCTGATATTTAAATGTAGATTTATTTTAGCACAAACCTGCTAAATTATCATAGAAAACGAATAGAGTGAGAAGTAAGGATCTGCACTTTTGAGAGAACCAGAATTAGCCAGGCAGCAGCGTGAAAAGGGCCCATAATACAACTCGTTATTTTAAATGATTTATGTAACTCAAAATTGTATTACCCAAAACATTTTTATTATTTAAAGAAGGGATCCAGAGACACACTTGTTAAAACCTTTACAAGGCAGCAACCATTTTGATGCACAGATGCCTAAATATAATAATTCAAATATTGCCTCTGGGCTTTGTTTCAAACTAGCAGTTAAGTTCACTTATTGTTTTAAGAGGGAGTTGTAAAAACTGCACTTTTAATGAGCAACCTATACTCACCAGGAAATGTTCTTTTTAGACCCATTATAGAGCTCGGTGTGAAACGTCATAAAACGGCTGTTACCATGGAAATCAGCCATGTTTGTGGCAGTAGTGCAAAACTCTCATAGATAAAGATATATGAGCTGAAACAACATTAAGAAGTAAAAGTGAGGTGAAACAACCCGATAAACTGCTGGGTCACTAATGGCAAATACTGCTGTGGCTATAGTGTCAGAAAACATTTGAATGAACACCAAGGCTAGTATTTAGCATCTTAGAATCATCATTGGTTTAACATGAAAATTCACTGAAAATTTGATGAGGAGTAACGTCACAATCCCAACGCTATGTTCTGAACAGTTCTGCTGAACGTCGCATTTGATAATTAACCCAAGAAACTACAGGATTTTCTGCAATACATATGATTTTAAACACACTAAATAATACACCGAAGATACATGAATAGAAAGATTAAAATTCCAAATTCTGACTTCTCAACCAATGATATTTATGTCGAGAGCGGGATTTGAACTGCTAACCTTCGGATCAGTGGACAAACTGCCAATGACGCACACACAAAAAACTTCAGCTTGACACAACAAAAACTTGTATGTCTATATTTGACTTTCGGAACAGTAAATAGCGCATGAATATGAGGTGGACAATTGCATTAAGTGCAATGGTGCTGTGACAGAACTTAAATGGACAATAGCCGACACCACCACTCACATCACCACCGCCACAGAACCCCCATTAATGGCACCCGCCTCGGCTAAATGTGCTCGGATTGACATAAAACGAAGAAAATAGGTCCAAATAAGGGGTGTAAAAGCAACACAACACAGAGGACTACTTACCACTTGGAGATGTAATCATCCACTCAGCCATGGCCTTTTCCGTTGCTTCTCTTTTGGCGCGCTCCGATCTGTTTTTCAGGATTTTAGCTGCGGAGAAAAAGAGAAGAGGGAATGAGCTTTAGGCTACAGGCCGGATCAATACGCAAAGATAAGCAGCACTTTTAAAACACTTTAATGGAGTCCCGGTCGATGGTGGAGATGTATTGTTCATGTAAGTGCAAGGATGGGATGAAACAAAGGATTAAGATATTACGGTTTCTAATATTTGTGTATATTTGGTGATTTCGGCGACAGGACAACGATAAGATTCTAATTCATCTTTAAAGTGCCCTTATTATGCAAAATTTACTCTTGTGACCTTTTTAGCCATGTATGTTTGCGATGAGGAAACAATATAGATCACAGAAATAGCACCATATGGGCCCTTTAAAGTGCCAACTGCTAAAATGTCCGTCTTACAGCCACAGTGTGTAACTTTTAACTTTAGCCAATAAATGAACTAAAATAAAGGCATGTTTTTGTATTCATTTTGGTTGGTTTTAATTGCACTGAAATCATAGAAAAGAATGAATCTTTACTATGATCAGGCTTGCAAATCCATAAACCTGACTCTTATTTTTGGGGGAGGGCCATGATACGCATAAAACATACATCACCCTGGAGAAAGTTACACAGTATGGTTTGAACTTTTTGTTTCTATGGAGTCATGCAGGTGAAAATACTTATCTTAATAATAATTATCTTGGTTTTTTGACCAGCTGACAATTAAAATTTGCTGATTCCACTTAAAGAAAAATATCTTGGAATTCAAGGCGCATAATATAACTTTTCAATGGATATGCTATTGTTTTGGCTAGAATGTTCCCCAATATGGCATTAATAATCAAATTTTTCTCATGGGTGTTTTTATGGCTCAAAACATACATTAGAAAATTTATTGCCATAATGTGGAAGTCTCTAGACAAAGCAATAATATCTCCGTGGAGATGACTATGTGGCAGATAATAAGCAAAACAAATGGTATGAGACAAAATCAAATTATTCTTAAGACATGCAACTTTGCAAAATACTGAAATTTTGCCCAATCAAAATAAAAGTACTTCAATCAACCAACTGACAATAAAACAGAATTTTCAGTCTTTCAAATATCCTGTTTCACAATGCATAAAAACTAAAACTTAGGTTCCACCTTGATACTTTGATCAGATCTCTTAAGTAGATATAGACCCCATAACAGACTTGCACAAGTTCTGATGACTCCCACATATCCGATTTGTCCGATCGTACGAGCACTGCCACTCCCCCTGCAACAGTCCACTCTCTACATTCTCTATTACTCATCCAACACTAATTTCCCCCGTGTCCTGAAATATGAACATGAGCGACTTGAGAGAGATATGGATTTGTCACAGACTTTGTGAATGATGTTCTTTCAGATGATGACGTTATGGAATGACACACGAGAATACAGAAGCATACCATTGTCTTTTACTTTACGTTACAAAGCAGAACTGCCAGAAAGTCCTTTTATACCTGCTATTCAGAGTGGATAAGTTGAATGTCATTGCATGTTATTACTTTTTTATTGCTTCTCTGTGGTTTTTAGTTGGTTTTAGTGTTTTTGTTTTAATATCATAAAGCTGCAATATGTAACCTTTCAGCTAAAGGGTCTGCCCCACAATTGTCTAAAATGTAGATAATATTTCTTTGCCTTAAATGTTCCACAGTATGGCATTAAACATATCTGTCTCCATAGAGACAAGTTTTGTGATGTCAGAGTTACAGTTACAGTTCAGATCTGTGGAGGAGCAAGAATACACACAGTACTTACATTAGTTTATTTTTTTTACAGCAAAAAAAACAAGATAGATAGCATACTATGAAAAATCTCCATGAAGAAAAGTAAGTGGCGGACTCTCCAGTCGGAAAGTTAAGTCATGCATCTTTAATAACAATTAGAGGCAAAGAATAGAGAGATTCATGTATTTTTATGTCAGCTACTGTGCAACACTTTGAAACTGGTGAATGTTTACAGAATAATAAATACTATATGCAGATAATCTGAAATTCAATCAATTACACTGATGTGGTATAATAACAAAATGTACCCTTGTATCCACGGGTTTCAGAATGATGAAAAATTAGCGCTATTGCCATAGCGATTGATAATTTAAAACAAAACACTGTAGTATTGTAGTAATGTTACATATAACAGTATGCTGAAACCCATTGTTTACTACACAGACTTATCAAGTGCAGTTTTACATGTATGTTTCTTATCACTTATGTTTAAATCTTCCTCTATGTCTCCAACTCAACTCTCAACTCCAATTTCCTATGCTATAGTATATTGGACTTTCAGCTCTTTTACGGGATTCAAATCTTTTGGATCCATTCATTTCAAAGAGCCAGTCAAAACAATGAATCTTTACCATTTACTTATGGCAGAAACTAATGCGAGAACTCATTTTATCTATAAACTAATCACAGAGAGAAAAGGCCAAAAATGGTTCAGAGTGTGTTTACCCATCGATATTATGCATAATCTAAATAAAACGTTGCAGTACAATAATAATAATTAAAATATAATATAACTGTTATTATGATGGCAAATATGTATTCTGTGCACACATCTCTCACTCGTGTTGCCTACTCTGCTTTCGTGCTGATCTTTGTGTTGGTTCAGCTATAATCAATATAAAAATGCATCAAAATTAGACAGAAGATTTGGTTCTTTTAAAAAATGTGATCCGGTTCCAGTCATTCACTTTAAAGGTGCACTGTGTAACTTTTCTGATGGAGGGTCAGTCACTGGCTTCACTCCATGGAGATGTTGCCTGGAATGTTCCACAGTATGGGATTATACTTATTTATCTATACGGAGACAACAGGTGACACCATAGGACCAAGTTAGATGTCAGGTCTGTGGAAAGGTGAGCCCATGCAGTAAGAATCCAAGTTTTTAGGTCAATAAAAACCCATATTATTGAGCAAAGGACAACAGGGCATTCCAGCCGAAGCAACATCACCATGGAGACAAGCAGATGACGGACCCTCCACCAGAAAAGTTACACAGTGCACCTTTAATGACCCGTTCAAAAGGGGTGACTCATTCACAAACATCACTACTATGCTAACAACTTCGACCACTTGGCAGTATCTCCACACAGCATGGACCCTCCCACATCTGATGAAGAATCCCTACATGACATGATTCCACGCACATTTGCCTTGAGTGTCCTTGAGAGTTCTGCTGTTTTTCTTTTATAATGAAGGGCCTTTCCTCCAACAAAGTCCCCAATTATCCAATGGAAAACATGGAGTAAAAGTTGGAAGTGACCTCCGCCTCCGCCTGTCCGTGTAATGAGCCTCTCCAGACGGTGGGAGGATACCGCTCTAGGGGTCATTATGCACAAGGCGTGTCCGGCTTCATCATTTCAACGCTGCCATAGTCCCAGAATGGATTAAGTCATGGTTAGAACCTTTTGTTTTTGTTATTGAGAATAATTAAGTGCATTTGATGGGCATGTTCATGTTTTTCTAATTATGAATTGGTTTGGTGGGATAGTATCTGTGGTAAATATTTATAGTAGCTTTACACCAGTTAAGTGGCAGGTTGTGGGAAAAAAAAAAAAAAAAAAAAAAACATGAAAAGAAAAGTACAAACAAATACAGTAAGTGGTTGTGAGTCCTAAAACAGAACCTATGTCATCATATAAAATAAAAAATGCAAGGATACTGTACCCAATTTTTTCCCATGAATTTGAGCAAGATTTGACTTGCCCTTGTACATATATTATGTCAGCATATGTTGAGGTCAAAATAAGTCCACTGTGTACTGTCTGCATCTAATTATGAAGCAGTTTAGTGTTAGATAATCAGGAGGTGTGCTATTCTATTCAATAACACTTTATTTAACCCCTAAGGGGCAACTGAAAACAAAGTGAGAGGTGCATGCTGGTTGTTGTTTACCGTGACAGCAAAACTGTTTTCAGAGTTGTGAAGAGCACTCATTTGCCACATTTACATTAGAGCTTTAATTCCCATTAAAAATAAGTTAATTCTGAATAAAAATAAATTCCACTTTAAAAAGACCATGTAAACACTTAATTCCTACTGAAAATTATTATTTGCAATTAATTCCGAATTAAGTGGGTGGTTTATTCACATTTTAAAGCCAAATTAATTTATTCCTCGATCATGTAAACGTTTATTCTGCTTAAAAATAATTCCGGCCGTTCGGCACATGCTCATTGGGTCGCCCTTCTGACGCGATGATGCACGGCGAGATGGCGGCCCGGAGCAAACGTTGGTCTCAAACGGAAACAATTATTTTAATAAGTGCGCTGGAAGAACTACAAGTAATGAAAAGAGTAGACGGCAGAAAACATAAAAACACTAACCAAACCAAGATGACAAACAGCCGGTAGCAGCTGATTGTGTGTTTTCTTCCGGTTGACGCAAATACATCCGTGTCCCTGTCCAATCAGAACCCTTCCCGACCCCCAGACATTGAGCAGAATTAAATAAAGCCGATTTAACTTGTATTCCATGTAAACCTCAATTTGGAATTATTATTGCCATATAAACTCGAAGGAGAATAGTTTAATTCTGAACTATTTAATTGGGAATAATTTATTTGGAATTAAAAAACATCAAGTAAACGTGGCCATTGTGGTGAATAAGTGGTTATACCCCGGACAGTGAGAATGGCCAATGTTGTGTGCTAATACTGCATAACACACAAGGAGTCCGGACACAGCTGAATCACGTTCTGTTTCACTGCTCTGCGGCCATCACTGAGACATTACCATAGCAACGGGTGAACAAATGCTCTGTAGTAAAATGTATGGACTCTGCTCACATATTTAAGATGCTTGGAATGCATTAGGTAAATGAGGAATAACTTTGGACCACTGCAAACCTTATGAAATGAACTAGATTTTTTTTTTTGACATTCAAATTAAGGTACAGCCCCTTAAAGCAAGAAAACACTTTAATTAATTTGATAATTTTGTTAATTATACCAGCCAGTGATATTCTAGGTAGTTAGAATCACTTTTGACACTTGCCGCTATTAGCACGCAGTTAGCAGTTCAAGGACAATAGCAGTGTTTTGAAGGTTTATCCAGCGACAGTCCCCCCGCTCAGAAAATGGACGCAGAATATTGATGGGGCGTGAAAGGCACTTTTGACGGAATTCATAATAATCTCCTTTTTGTCATGCCCTTGATATTAAAGATTAGCAAAATGCCTTTGACATTTCATATTGAAAAATGGATTCATTGAAGTCGATGTAGTCCTTTCAATAACCCGGGCATGAATACTTTATATTCAATATGCGGCTCAACGGTGAGGACATCATCTTAGCAGGATTCAAAAGTGCATAGCAAATGTAGCGGCTTGCAGTTTTAAGTGGGATTTAATGATGACATTGTCACCTTTTGGCCATGGCGATTTGCGTTTAATGTGGTCATATACTGTCAGCAGCAAGAGTGATCGTTGTCAGCTTTAATTAATCGCTAACACAATATAGTTTGATCATTACGTTACCTTTTCTTATTTTGAAATTGCTATATTCGCCAAAAACAACATATTAACACATTTAATAAATTTCAGCTTTGTTTTTGAGACCCTCCTTTTGCTCCCTATGCATGTCAGTCCCCCTTCAGAGCATTATCACAACACAATTAGCATACATCCCGTTAATGAAACTATTCCACATTGCATTAGGCTTGCGAGGCCGTAGTGCATTGTTTTGTATCATGCTTTTGTATATTAATGGAAAATTGTGACCTATTGGGTGACGTAGGCTTGTGGGCTGACAGAATCATACTGCTGACCATAAGGAGGGTTTGAATGGTGCCTGGGAGAAATCTCTAGATTACTCAAACATGCATGGTTGACATCTAAAACCTTTTTAGGCGTGATGAGGTAACGACATGGTAGAAAGCTCCAAAAGGTCAGTTTTGCATAATATTTCTTTTTAAGTTAATATTTTTTGTCAACATTTCTAATAAACATGATATTCTAGCTGGGGGCTAACAATAGGATTCTTGTTTTGGACAAACTTGGTAAAGTAAAAAACAAAACACTAATAGCTAATAGAGTTGCGGAAATAACTGAATGGCACAGTGATAACTATTGGAAAAAGTACACATCTGCACTTTCTGAAACACAGTCTACCTAAAAATGGCCATTGCTCCATAGTGGTTAGGAAACTGTGACTGAGAAATGGTGTAATATTTGTACAGTTATGGCCCTGTACCCAATTTTTCCCCATGTATAGAGAAACACTGTCTTGCTCCAGACAGACATACTGTATAAGCAGCTCTTGAGGTCAAAGTAAGTACACTGTGTAATATCTGCATCTAATTTTAAGGCTTATTGTTAATCAGGAAATGTGCTTAAGCATGCTAGTTTTTAGCTTTACTGTGAGCTTTGAACCGAAAAAGCCGCTTGGATGAGAAAACGTCTTCATTCTAAAACCTTTGTAGAGTTGACAGCAGATTTTTTTCTTTTGCTATGTATCAAGTTATTTTAAATGTGCAATGAAAAAAATACCATTTACAGTTTGAGTTTAGATTAAAATAAACGTAATAAAGGAATAATAATAAATGCTAAACCCCTAAGCCTAGCTAAACATGACGTCTGTTATAGAATGTCCCAGTAGAAAATCAACAGCCTCTGGATTCCGTTGTATTTCAGAATTGGGTGTTGCCGGCAGGATATAAAAAGCAAATAATTATTCTTATGCTCAAATGTACTTATTTTCTTGCTTTAAACCAAACCCCAAACTTCACTTTCATTGGAATTTTAATAATAAAAGCAAAAATTGATCTGTTTCTCAGTCCAATTTCAAATCACAAGAAAATGACCCTTGATCATTCGCGCGAAATTAACGGCGCAGACGAAATGTGTTTAGAAAAAAAAAAAACATCTCTAATGCCTCTCCTGATGTACTTTTCTTCAACCAACGATACAAAACTAATTAAGCCTGGCCAATTACTGAGCACAGCTGGACCTCTTTTATAGGTTTTTTTCACTGGCCCGACTTTGATTGCTTGTAAATGCATGCTTGATTTAGAGTTCTTTACTGACTTGAGCGCACTGGTCCCACTGACAAGAAACCAATTAATCACATTAGAGAGCCAATTAACAAGTGGGTTTGCTGCAGTGAAAGCAGAGGAGCTGGTGAGGCTAAACACAGGAGGCGGGCACTGGCGGAGTTAATGTACGCGGGTAATTATAGACTGGCACTAGCCCGCAATCCAGGTTTTTTTTACGTTGTATAATGTTATGTTATTTTCTGATCTACGTTTTAATTGGTGTCTTCATCAAAAACAGACCTGGAGTTGAGTTTTGTTTCATTCACATGTTTAACAAACAAACCCTGCATATTTAGTCTGTACTCTTCTCCCAAAATAAAAACACTCCACGCTCCACTGTGTTTTTAAACTCCATACACCTTCATTAGAATAATTTGGCTAATTTCAGCCCTGGAATTGCCAGTCTCTACTAACAAAAGGTAAAACGTAGCTGTTAAATTGAAAACTACCAGTAAACAGAGCATTTGAGCTTTGGAGATGTAAAGAGACTGATAAACCAGAGTTACTCAAACGTGTGAATGAAACAAAACACAACTCCAGGTATGTTTTTAATGAGGTAACAACATTTTAACATGGCTTAAAACTCTCAATTTTGTGTAATAAAGGACCTTTAGAGGTTATAATTTGACAGTAAAGCTTTTTAGAATCCCTAGTTTAAAACAGAGCTGGAGGACAGGTCAGGTCACTAGTCATTAGCATCACTACTTCCTGTCCTTTTGTATCTCTATGGCAGTTTCTCTAAAATAATAAGATGGCGCAGTGGACTGGGAGTCGCAGGTAGGTGAATACTTCACCAGAGGATATTTCTGAGTTTAGAAACTGGGATATTTGTGTCTCAATGCTAATAAACATCAAAACAACACTACAAACTGAATTAATCTACATTAAAAAGAAAAAAAAAAAAAAACAATTGGGAAGTCTGACATTTATTTATTTTTATAGATTATTTATTTTATATTCTGTCTTTTAATACACAGAGTGAGTTTGCTAGCTGCTGAACACACAGTTAATTTTATGCTGGAATTTGCTGTTTAACTGTCAGATTGCAAATTGTTGACCGGGTTTATGGTTAATGTCTCTGTAATTACTGGATCTATCCACATGAAATAAAAAATGCACAAATGTCTTCTGTGTCAGTATAAATAAATGAGCTAGTGAGGCTGAACCACGGAAGCTCTGGCAGAGTTAATGTTCTCGGGTAATTATAAACTGGAACTAGCCCGCACACATCTACATGAGAAAGAAAGGGAGAAGTCAAGAATTTGGTCTTTTAATGATGTCTGTGTGGTGGAGTTTGTAAAGACGATATTTAAAGTTAAGTATTACACTTCTATCAGGTATGAACTGCTAACACGTTACATAATTAGATCCCCATTTTTCATTTTATTGTTTTGAAAAGTCTATATTTGCCGAAAATAACATATTAACATGTTTAATAAGCTTCATTTTGCTTTTTGATGCTGTGAGTCTCCTTATCCCTATGCTCTCTGCATTAAGTTACTCCCCCATCAGAGCACTATCCTGCAAATGAAACCACTGTGCATCAACATCAGGTTTGAGAAGTTGTAGTATATTGTTTTGTATCATGTTTTTGTATATTTCTGGAGAGTTGTTTCATGGGAGCATGGGTGACGTAGGCTTGAGGGTGGAGCATTGCACAGAATTTTACAGCTAACCACAACGAGGGTTCGAATAGGGCCAGGGAGAGATTGCTAAATTACTCAAACATGCATGGATGACATGTAAAACCTCTTCAGGTGTGATTTTGATGGGGGAATAGCGTTGATTTTGCATTGTAACAAATATAATACTATTTCACGACGAAACTTCTACAGTAATGTTCACCATTTACTTTATCTGCAAATGTTTCAAAAAATTAAATAAAAACCCTCCTCTCCCCTCTCCAAACTATATACTTGTATGTATATTATTAACTACATTCTTAAGGGACTCCACTGATTTGTGCTGTGGCTGGAAGCACAATATATACCCGGCACTCTCCAGGTGCTAAGACAGTCTTAATGAGAATAAAGTAGGTGGAAATACAAACTTTTCACATAACGCCAACTCATAATAAATCTATTCTTAAGGTTATTGGAATAGTAGTGCAGCCATTTCATTGCTTTCTCATATTGTGGGTGCCAGGGCTGATCTTAACAGTGGAATACATGATGAAGGGAACTCAACTGTTCTAAATCAGTAGAAAAAGGAAATATTTTGCTAGTTGTGGCTGTCAAATCTTGGTTATACACATATAGCGCATGTTCAGACTTTGACATAATCTTTATTGATCCACAAGAGAGATTATTTGGACACAGTAGCTCACACAAGACAACATATTCTAACAACAAAGAGCAACAATATAAATGGTAATAATACATTCAAAATAAGGAGCAAAAATAGCAAGAGACTGGTGTCAATAAGGTATAATTATATAAATGTATATATACAAGTAAAAATGAATATATATATATATATATATATATATATATATATATATATATATATATATATATATATATATATATATATATATATATATGAGATTGACAGGACATAGGGTTATCTGTTACATAAGGGTAAGTTGTTGTACAGTTGTAGGGAGTATTATCTGTTACATAAGGGTGAGTTGTTGTACATTTGTAGGGAGTATGGTATGAATGTAGTCCTGCATCACTCACTGCTTATTCCTTTGGTGAAACAGAAGGAACAATTCTGTCGTAAAGGATTAAAACCATGTTAAACTGACTTTGTTTTAGCTCTTAATATATACAATTTTGAATAACAGTAGCTTGTGTTGTGTTTTGTTTCATGAATGCACATTTTCATCTGAAAATGAGCTCAAAACGCTGCTGTTTTTTTGTTTTTTTTTTGTTAACTACTTTGCTACAGTCTACATGCCCTCTACTGGCGACTCTTGAACTGTAAGATGTAGTTTTCAAGTTCACAGCTCCTTTTACCTTTTGTCCGGTAGAGATTGGCAATTCCAGGTCTGATATAATCCAAATGATTCAAGTGAAGATGTATGAGTTTTAAAACACAGTGGAGCACTTCCTGTATTACCACATGACATCACAAGGTCTAAATATGCAGAATTTGTGTGTTAAACAAACTCCATATATGAAACAAACTCCGGATATATTTGTGATGAGGAAACAACATAATATAGATCCGAAAATGGCATAATATAAGCCCTTTAAGTTTTTTCAAAGTATATTTTAATGTTATTGCAAAATTCATTTATTATTCAAAACACTGAAATTAACCATTTCTAGGACAAAAAATGTTTCTCCTATCTTTTAATTACACATTTTTAATGTGCAGATGGTGTGATATCATGTGATCATGAACTTATTCTCTAATATTAATAATCAGGTTTATTTTTAGTGATTTTTTAAAATAATTATTTTGAGATAAAATTACATCATTTCATCTCCAACCCCCCCCCCCCAAAAACAAAAAACAAAAAAAAAAAAACAAAAAAAAAACTATCTTTTAAACCTTTTCCATGTTGGACCACTCCTGGACAAATGATAGAATACATTGACTATTTTGAAAGTATATTATAATAAATATTATATAATAATAATGTCAGCTCCCTATGTGCAACAACCAATACATTTTAATATATTTCAAACATTGCACTATACCACACACCCAAATGTAATAGTGTCCATTTCCATATCCGGAGTCCCTTTTGTAGCATTTATTTACCAAGCCCGCCCTTCATCAATTTGACTTTGACATTGGCGTGTCTCCACAGACCCGACTCACTCTGACAGTGTCTTCCTTACGGGTCCCCTCTCGTCAAGTGGAACCATTTTGACTGGGCCCGAGTGACTCCTGGGGGCCCCCACTTCACTGTTGATGCATTGTGTGTGTGTGTCTGTGTGTGTGTGTGTCGTGGGGGTTGGGGTGAGGGGGGTGGACACATGTAGCCAGTCTGCTCTAATTATACTCTTCAGTTCCCCCTGGTGGCAACTGGCTCCTCACTGCTGGGGCGGAAAATAAGGAAAAAAGCTGACAAGCACAATGGCAGTTAAAGGGGAATGGATGCTAGCAGCAGTGTGGAAAGAGCAAAGTAAGAAACAGAAGCAAAGATATGCTCTCAAATTTATGTCAGTGCCAAATGTCGTGTTCCAAGTTCAGTCGGAGTCTTTGGCCCTAGCCCAAGTCCTTGGTTTGAAGTGTAGGTCCCCAGTACAAGTCCATGTATTTCAAGTTCATCTCTTTGGTCCCAAGTCAAGTCTGAGTCTTTTGGTATCAAGTCAAGTGAACTTTCAAGTCCAAATGACGGGAGTCCACTGCACAAAGGGACAAAGATGAAACTGTTGTAGACAAGCTCATATGAACAGTGTCTGAAATGTTGGAATCGTGGTTTTAGCATGAGCCCTCCTCTCTCTGTGTCTGTGATCAATCTTTGTCAAATACATGATCAATGAACACAAGCACTCCTCAGAGCTCGGCCATGAATGTGACCCTTCTCCCATTCACTAGCCTTAGCTAGTGGTATAAACCCTCCTTGTCAAAGCCTGATCTCATCAGATCTCAGAAGGTAAGCAGGGCCAGGCCTGTGGATGGGAGACCACAGGGAAAATCCGGTGACACAGAGGGGCGCCAGTGGTGGGACCAACTGAGCAGATTGGTAGCCTCTCTTCTGCCAGTCTGCCCCAGGGCAACTGTGGCTACACCACCACCTGGTATGGAGTGAATGAATAATGCACCAAATTGTAAAGCGACTTTGAGTGTCTGGAAAAGCGTTATATAAGCCAATGCGTTATTATTTCACTATCATTAATTACGGAAATGTTACCACATGGCGCCTGGAGCCTGATATTCGCTTTGGCCGCAGCCATGACTGCGCGTGAGAACTATCGCATAGTGTGTGTGGGTGCGTGTGTGTGTGTGTGCATGTGTGTGTGCTGTCTTAGTATTTTAAGATCTTGTGCAGTGTGAGAACCAAAAACAAAGAACAAAACAAATTGGGCAGTGGACACCAGGGTTAAGTCAAGACTTTAGGTCCCAAGTCCCAGTCTAAATCTTTTGTCCCAAGTTAAAGTCCAAGATCCCAAATGGAGTCCACGGTCTAATTTTAAGTGTTTTGTCTTTTGGTGCCAAACCAAGTCAAGTCCTTTTTTAAATTCAACTTTAGAATTAACCTGAAGAAGATACAGTCCAGCTCAAAGTCATAGGTACATAACTAGAGCAGATAGAGCATGTTGTGGTTGCCAGGTTAGGTTTGCTGTGTGACATAATGGCCGCTAAATTATCACATACGAGCTCGCTGTTCGGTTATTGCTGATTAAATTACAGATGCATGAAATAATGAACAGGGTAATTAAACATGTTTACCCTCAGTGGCACCATTACACTGCTAATAAAATCATTTTCTAAATATTAATTAAGATGTCAATTTGTTATGCTATTTTACTGTCAAGAAAACCAAATTCACACAGCACTATGATTAATGGAGAGAAAGAAAACAGACAAAGTACAGTGTATTTCACCAGGGCGTAGGCAGTGATGGTGAAGAGAAGGAGGTGGAGAGGGTGAGGAAGTTGATGGTTCTGCTGCTGCGGTGGAAATGGGACAGTGCATTTTATATGAATAGCTTGGGAAACGATTGGAGATGCAAAAGTAGCAGGTTTTGAATAACATGGAAAGACGGAAAAATGAGAAAACACAGTCTTCCTACTTACTTTCACGTATACAACTTAAAGCTCCACTGTGTAACATTTAAGTAAATCAGAGTAAAAGAAAAGCATTTGTTTCAACATAGGTGTTTTTTTAATGCTCAAAATGCCTACAGAAACTTTCCTCTAGGCCAAGGGTGTCCAAACTTTTTTCACAGAGAGCCACATATTGAAACATAGACCATGTGGAGGGCCATAGACGAGTGGTCAAAAAAGAGATCTGAGATTTTAAAGTGTCTTCAGTCTAAAACCCTTAATATCAGATCTGTATCACATCAAAATAATTGGTTATTCAAGTTATAATAGTAGAGGATTTAAGACTAGCAGAAAAAGTACTTTCCAGAATAACATGGGCCAATTCACCAAAAAGCCTGAGGGCCAAGAAGAATTAGCTTGAGGGCCGCATTTGGCCCCTGGGCCATAGTTTGGACACTCCTGCTCTAGGCCAAGTTACCAGTAAGGTGAGGCGAACCCACTGAAAGTAAAGACCCAAAATAAGATCTATAAAAATGTTGGGATTCAAACAAAACAATATAAAATAATTGTCATAAAGCAGTTTAACCTTTGTTAGCTGCATTAAAAAAAAAAAAAGAATATTAGAAAAAAATCATTAAATGTCTATTCAGTTGTGCAGCTATGACCAAACATAAGTAACTGACTGTAAGAAGGATGACAAATAATATTTAAGGTCCTATATGTTAGAATGTTGTTACCTCTTCAAAACATTCCAGGAGTTTTGTTTCACTCACACATGTTTGAGTAATCCTTTATTATTAGGGAGTCTACAGCTCCAAAACTCAAAATGCTCTGTTCCACTTTGTGATGTCTTATAGTGGTAGTTTCCAAGTTAACAGCTTTTGTTCAGTAGAGATAGGCAAGTCCAGGGCTGAAAACATCCAAATGATTCCAGTGAAGGTGTATGGCGTTTAAAAACATAGTGGAGCACTTCCTGTATTACCACATGACATCACAAGGCGGAACAGAGTGTTTTCAGTTTTGTAGGATTTGTGCATTAAACATGTGTGAATGAAACAAAACAAAACTCCAGGCAAGTGACCAAAAATGGCGTAATATGGGCCCTTTAACCTAGGCAACGTTTTGAGGACTTTTTCCATTCTGAAGATAAAACATTTAGCTAAAAAAATGATAATCGTTGTAATTTCTCATCATCAAATCCATGAATAGCAGGTTTGACCCTGGCGTCTTGGTGGTACTAAGCAGCATAAGGTCACTGGTACATATTGTATTGCACCAGAGTGACAGACGGCCTCCTGCATTCTATACCCACTGGGTGCGTCCTCTGTCTGTAAAGGTTCAGTCTAAATAATGTAGGACAGAGGAGGTAAACAACTGCTTTTATGTTTGTGTGTGAACTATGAAGCGACAATGGGGAGACCTATAAAACCTCAATCGCCAATGTACATATATGCCATCTGTTATGAATAATATTAGAGTGAACATGCATTATTGACAGTTTTTCAAGGCTCTTTGTATTGTCCCAGTACAGATATATAAGCATTGTATAAGCTCTTGAGGTCACACAGTACACAGTTAGCATGGTAGTTGTTGCTGTTGTTGTGAAAAGCGCTTATAAACTTCGCAGTGAATAATTGGGATGCTCAGAGTGCATAAGGTAAGTGAGGAATAACTTAGGACCACTGTTTAGACTAATGAAAATGAACTAGTTTTGTTTTACAGGTTTCTATAACAGGAAAAATCAGGTCTGGTACAGCAACTTTACCACGGTTTTGTGCACTTTTTCAATGGTATTTGATTTGGCTTAAAAAAATAAAAAAATATGGTAGGCTTTTTCAAAGTAAAATGCACATGTAGGAATGAAAAAGAAAAACTAGAAGTAGCATTTCTAGCTGTTATGCTATACTAAATGCTATAATGGCATTTAGGGCGCAGAAATGATCAAAATGACTATCAGGAAGATCAAGAAAAAAATAAAATAAAAATCCCACAAAAATGTAATTTAAAAGATTTACAACAACTGTTTTTTTCTGTTGCTCAAAAGATATCACCTCAAATTTGTTTATGATGAGCACATTATGACTTGGTGAAAAGGCGTTTTATATTTTTTCACAAGTTGCCTTTGAAAATTAAAATAATAACTGAATAATAATAATTTCAAATAATTGTCATAAAAAAGTCTGTGGTTTTCAGAATGATGAAAAATGAGGACTGTTCCCATAGCAAATAGCAAAGTAAAACAAAATATTACAGTATATAATTTGAATGACGAAAAGTCTTCAAAAGGTCGCACATAACAGGAAGCTGCTCCCCATGAACAGTTTTTATATTAAGAAACTACATCTACGGTTACACTCGATCTGATTTAGCGCTCACTTCTCACACCAACATGACATGACTGACGCAGACACTTGTCGCAGTAGGGGGCAGGCAGGTGCTGGCGGGTGCTATAATGCAAATGCAGAGGTGAGCTAGTTCATTAAAATCAGACATCTCCAGACAGCCATCAACCAGTCAACACAGCCCCAGTGAAAGAGGGCCTCGTAAAACAATAGCATCCACAGCAGTTTACGACGTATCCAGGTAGAGCTAAAAATAGTCCAGTCTTCAGGTATGTGCCGATTTGAATACAATTTCATGGTGAGGCGGAGAGTAAACCTGAGAAATGTGATGAATTATATCTGTTTTTGTTTTGTTTTTTTCACCATGAACGGAGAGATTTGGTAGACTACTTACACATTTAGACTGCATTTTTTATTTTTTTTTGTGCTAGATTTCCTAACATACAAAATCCAACGGCTCATATCCCAGCATCCATATCTTAAACACTATTGACTGCAAACCCAGAGGAGGGTGTGAATCTTTGAGCGTGTTACTTTCAGATTGCCTGTTACACAAACTACGACAAATGAGATGTGTATTTGACCAAAGCTATGCGATTAACTGTACTAGCCCACTGCATTGTCCAGGAAAAATACACTCTGGATTCTTTCCGCAGACCCGTGCCTCAGCCGGAGGTCAGTGTGGCGGGGTGCAGAGGTCAATGTGGCAGGGCGCATTGATTTTAAACACTTTCACACCACACTTGCAGTCAATGCACACTCGGCATAAGGGAGTGTGATGTCACTCATAGCGTTTGGTTGCAACCAAATGAAGCCAATGGCGGCTACCAGTTATAGTGGCTAATCTGCAACCAGGGCCCATATTTAGAAATCTGGGTGCGTAACCAGAGCCAGCCAATCACGAGCAAGGTTATTTAAGGTACCCGTCCCTTCCGCTTAGCAATGAGGCACAAGAGCTGTCGATCAAACCTGTTGCTACCGCTAGCAGGAGTGACCTCAGCAAACAATGACACCTGATTGGTCTGTTATTAATGTTCATATCTTGATTTATGGACAACACTGTGAAATAAAAACACCAGGATGATGTAGTGCGGATTAATAAGAACATTGTACAGCAGGTCAATTGGAACTAGACCTTGAAGGAACCACGTCGTGCCCATGCTCACTTCCTAGCAGGTAAATATGTCCTTTAATACAGTATATGGTCCAAATAGTGCCCAGGCGAGATCACTAGATTATTCAAACATGCATGAATGACATATAAAACCATTTCAGGCATGTTTTTGATGAGGGAACAATGTTATAACTGGGTAGAAAGCTACATAAAGTAAATTCTGGTTAATACACCCTCTTTAAAAACATGGAGCACCTTCATGGTACCAAAGTGCTTGCCAACATATCCATTTTGCTTTGACAAAACCACTAAGCCACCATTCAATATATTTAAAGTGTCCTCAAATAGTATTTTCCTCCTTTTGTACACCTCAGCAGTTCAATACAGCACGTCTCTCCCGATGCCCCCCTCGGTCCCCATGTGCTTCCCACTGATAAAACAGTCAGTCAGTATGGCTCAAATATAGGGCTTTTTGTGAAGTAGCCATCATTATTTGACACAGGTGTACTGACAGTTGGCAGGAGCTAGCAACCGGCGGCTATGAAATATGGACAGCGCCAAATTGAGATTCATCAGACTTGCCCGCCCCACTCACCCAAATCTATATTCAATTTTGCAGCATCTGTCATGGCGCGGGCAGGCAGGGACACGTTGGGACTGAGAATCGCTTAAGTCTTCTGAAAAGTGTTCGCATTTGAAAGGCAGTTTCTCTTTTCTCCGTCGCTCCGTTTGGTTTTAACTGTCCATGCGAGTAAAGACGAGAAAAATATACACGACTGAAGACCACCATGGATTTAAAGGTCATATGTGATGTGTTGGTTCAGGACTTTGGATTGGGTGATTTTGTGCGCTAAAAGTTTTCATCAGGCTTAAGGTTAAAAGGTGCAGTGTGTAACTTTTTGGTTGGGGGTACGTGATCTGCTTTTCTCTATGGATATGTCATTGCTCTGCCTGGAATGTTCCATAGCATGACTTTAAACAGCTCTAATTTACATTTATTCAATTACAGGCGGTTTTATAGCTCAAAAATACCTAGAAAAACAGACATTCTACCTGTAACTTGGTCTAATTTCTCCATGAAGATAGAAAGGTTTAATACCATACTGTGAAACATTCCAGACAAAGCATTAACATCTGCAAAGAGAAAAGCATTTGACGAACCCTGCACTAGAAAAGTTACACAATTTCGGTACAGTTTATTGTCACCATAGGGAAATGGGTCCTCTGCATTTGATCCATCCTTAAATGTCACTGGGGCAGATTTTGAGCTAGGCTGGGTCATGATCACCTTAGCTGAAGGATTTCACCTTTTGTGCATGTTTTGGGTTGATATACTACTAAATATTAAATTATTAGCAAGGGCTGCAACAATTAATAATGGTATAATAGTGACTAGTTGACGGTTAAAATAATCGTATCAGACTCCAGACGCCAAGACATGTTATATCAGAGGCAGCAGCATTGTTAAAACAAAATACAAATAAAATATCTGATTTTCAATAGGTTTTATTTGTAAATGCTTTATCTAGAAGCCTTCTGTCATATTTCAACCTTTTTTGGTTAAACATATATTTGTAAATCTCAGTATACAAGAGATAATTGTTTGAAGCGTCAAAAAAAAAAAAAAAAAAAAAAAATCTAGTCTAAAAAGTCTAAAACGCAAGTCATCTACTAGGTATATGTGTTCAAAGTGCTTTACACAATAAGAATACATAGTAAATAAACATTAGACGCGGGACTCACTTTGCTGGAGGATTTCACCTGTTGTGCATGTTTTGGCTTGACATGGAGAACATGCAAACTCCACACTGAAAGGAACCTTCTTTGTGTGAAGCATGAAGCACAAACAAGGCTTTCACCGTAGCAAACAGCAGATTTCCAGCTACGCATTTTTATTTTTGAAAATATTTTTTGCTACATGACGTGTTTGAATCCTACATGTACAAACTGGAGTGAGATTGCTGTAAATAATCCATTCGGAAGTACGTACAGCTCTGCAGAGATAGGGGGGAGGTGAAAACAGACTTTTTTTTCTGAGCACTACAGCTTCAAATGCAGGACAATCGAAAGAGCTAATGATGAGGGAACACTATGACATGGATAAAGACATTTTGACATAGCACGCCCTCGTTAAATTGTATGTGAATTACAAGCTAAAACACAGGATTAAGCATGACACGTCTCCTTTAATAGTGCATAAAGTGTGTGATTAGACTGGGTACAAAGCACATGGTGGACACTGGAGTCTAATATGCCTGTTGAGCCATTTTCTCTACACTGTTCTTATGTATGTGTGGATAACAGAGAATCATTAGGAGCACGCTGACTAATTATCTCTGGAGTAAACGAACAGAAAGGTCAAGGTTTTATCTGCAGGCTGCACTCGCTCCCTGCACCAAACCACTGCGCATGAGTTTGCTGTTTCAACGTAAGCCCCTGTCCCAAGGTTGTACAGGCCAAAAAGTGTAGTGGTAGCCTTATTTTGTATGTGTTTCATAGATTTAGACAAGACGGGGTAGGTTGGTGGTGATTTATAGCAATGCGGTATTTTTTGTGATCAGACTACCCATGGTATTCAGAAGGATAAAAAATGTGTATGTTGCTATATTGATTAACAAATAAAAGAACATTATTTGCATGCATTATTTGCATTCTTATTGGCCTTTAAAGAGGGGTATTTAGCTTCAATGGGGTATTAACTGCTAACACATAACTGCCCACATTCAAACTGCACCTTGAACTGTGGATGAAAGAAAACTTTTACTTTTACACTCTCTTTGGAACAGCTTTGTACTAATTGTTTTCTGTGTCACCTGCCTAGGAACAACAGCTGGAAATGAGCTATAATCTGGTATATTTACACTGCATTTGGGTACTTGACGTTTGGGGATGTAACGCCTTTTTTCTGTTGCAAAATCCCAAAATTATTTTCAAAAACAGATCAGTTCTACAACAATTGTAAAGAAGCCTTTTCACAAATGTCACATAATTTTTTGTGCAACTTTTCATTTTTGACATGCCCTGTGGTGTGACCTCTTCTGTCATCCCGCTGGACGTTCACTATACATTTACCAGGTCAAAAAGTTCTAATTAATATGTCTATGGTGCTAGTTAAATAATTATGTAACTGTCCCATCTTAAACAATATCTTTTAAACATGTAGCATTGCATTTTTCGTAGGAATTACTGCTGTCACACTGCAGGACATCAAACTGGCGCACGTACAACATTTTTGAGAAAAGTTGCATTTTACAAAAATAAGAAAATGATAATAAAATTTGCTCTGTAGCTTAAACCCGTAACCCCCTGATCTTGTGACCCTGGTGCAGAAATGTCAGATGAGCTCCTCCTGGTTTTAGTGTTTAGTGTGTATCTCTGGATTACAGGATTAACTATTTGTATCTTTTTTAGATTTCAAGTGGCAGTAAAGGTGTAATATTATGAAATAATGTGTGCAGGCTTCCCTTTATGCCAACACCTTTATGAACTGTCTGACACAAGAGAAAGAAAAGCAGTCACACTGCAAGACATTTGAGTGTTAAAATGCAAAAAAATGAAACAACTTTATTCTAAAACTATATGTAATTTATAAAATACATATTTGTGCACAGCTGAGTAGAATTTTGGAGGACGAAAATTATTATTTAGAAAGTCATTTAAAGTGATTACCCCAAAAATGGGCACCACGTCAAGTACCCATTATTATAGATGTTCATTAATATGCACTGTCCTCATCAAATAAATAAACAAACATATTTAGATCACCATGTTACTGTTATTGTTTTGAAAATATTATATCCGTGAAAAATTAGATTTTCGGTTTTAACCACATGGCATCTGTTTGTTGAGTTGCTGTGTACACTTTTGAATCATGTTTTTGTATATTTATTTGTATATCTTTATAAATATACAAAAACCTGATTCAATGTACAGTGTTCATTAGCAGGATGCATGCTGAATATAATGTTATAATGCTCTGAAGGGGGAGTGACTCTGCGTGGGGAGCAAAGGGAGAGGAGACTCCAAAACATATAAAACATGTTAATACATTGTTTTCTGCAAATATAACATTTTCAAAACAAGAAAAAGCAACATGGTGATCTAAATATGTGATGTGTTAGCGGTTAATACCCCACAGAAGTGCAGTACCCGTCTTTAAAAGTAATTTAGTATGAATATTTTAACATTAACTCTTAAGCACTTGCCTCTGCTAATTCTTGAGTGCAGTTCCTTGTATTCCCTTTCTATACATTACATCTTACATACTTATTCAGAACTCGCCTCTTTCCTAGCCGGCTCTTGCAAATGGCGTCCGCGCGCAGTGGGAGTGAGATGGGAGACCACCTGTTCATCGCCTCATGTGGGCGTCCACTCCAACAAATGCATTCTAATGACACCCAGAAAATCAGCTGCCTTCTCCAGAGGATCAGCCACAAATCTCGTCAGGTCACTGGGTATGAAAATGTGTATTATGTCATTATCCGTCTCTTCTTGGGCTTTCCGTGAATTTGTTTACCGGTAAAATTGGATAGATAGGGGATTAATGGAGATTGTATGGGACGTCTTCTTGTCTTCTTAAGGAGAGACACTGCAGGTGGATAGGAAGAAATCGTAAAGGTGCTGTAGCTGATTTTTACTGTCTTAAAAATGTGAAAAATGGTTTGCAGTGGTCCAAAGTTATTCCTCACATGCCTTATGTATTCAGAGCATTCTAATCATTCACCGTGATGAGTTTGTAAGAGCTTTTTGTCGTGGCGGTAAAGATAACAACCTTGTGATCTCTGGAGATTATGGTTGATAAATATTGACTCCATAGCCAGGTGAATAGTTACGTGATAGAAGTTTAATAATATCAGGATGCTCCATGTTACATCTTCGCGAGTGGTACAGAGGCTCAGACAAAAAAGACCAAGGCAAAAGTACATGGAGGCAGCTGTACGTGCTCAAATAGAACAAGGAGTACAGAAATGTCAGCTGTATATCATTTAACAAAAACATGAACTCATTTAGCCACTGGAAACTCCCATATACAATCATTGTTGCAAATCTAACACACACTTGGATCAAGATGAATATTTTGTACTTACAGCTAGCATGCTAACGCGCACTCTAATTAGGTGCAGACAGTACACAGCTGACTTATTTTGACCTCAAGAGCTTTTGTACAGCATATCTGTGCTAGGAATGACAAGTTTTGCGCAAGTACTTACAATTTTGAGATATCATTTTGAAATTCTTCTGTAAATGGGAGAAAACAAATATTATTAATATTATTATCATATTAATAAGGGACTTTATCTGTAAAAATGACCAAAGTTGACATATTTGGGACTTATGAATATGAAAAATAGATTTTGTTGGCATATTACATTAAAAAATAGAAAGTGAATGTGTTATTTACTGTTTGAATAATCCACAACTTATGGAAAATTGGCATAAAATTTCAAACGTTGATATCAACAAACCCCTCTGTACGATCTCTCAAAATCTTGTTAAGTACAAGATGGGAAAGTGTCTATATGTGCTACTTTAAAGGGCCAATCTGATCTATGTTATGTTTTCTCATCACAAACATACCTGGAGTTGTGTTTGTTTCATTCACACACGTTTAACACACAAACCAAGTATATTTAGACTCAGTTCTCTCAAAAACGCCATACACCTTCACTAGAATGATTTCCATGATTTCAGGCATGGAATTACCAATCTCTACTGAACAAAAGGTAAAAGGTAGCTGTTCACATGGAAACTACCACTTCATGACATCACAAGGTGGAACAGAGCATTTTGAGCTTTGGAGATGTAGACAGACTAATAATGAAGGATTACTCAAACATGTGTGAATGAAACAAAACACAACTCCAGGCATGTTTTTGAGGAGGTAACAACATTCTAACATGGCTTAAAGCTCAAAAGAGTCCATTTCACGTAATATAGAACGTTTATATTTAGTCAGAGATGTAACATTTTTGTATGTACACTTGCTTTTAAATGAAACCCAGATGAGAGTTCATAATGCTGATAGAGAACTGACCAAAACACAAAACTGTCTGGCCTTTAGTCCCTTCAGAAGACATTTTAGAGCCCTTTGTGATTCTTTGCATTTCTTAGAGCTATATACTTATGCCAAGGATACAGAGGTGTTCAAAGACAGATGCTTTGATGGAGGGATGAGTGGCAAGGAGAGAGGGAGGTATGCTTGGAGACTGGAGCTGCAAGGACATTTTCAATAGCAAATAAGAAGCGGGCCAGGCTTTTTTGTTTTGTTTTTTTGTTGTTTTCTTTACAGATGTTTTTTCTTTTGAGGCAGTTGTATTCTTAGCTTGACAAAGATTTGCTTGGAGGGGTTTTCCAGGCGTAACCATCAGCAGAACTATAATAGAAGCAATAGTTCCAATGGTGTAAAGCTAAAATTTTCACTGTCTTTGGAAAAAAAAAAAAAAAAAAAAATCAATAAAATCAAATAAATAAATGACTTATTCTTGAAAATGTTGTTTCAATAATAATTCTTCTAGATATGTGGTAAGAAATATTATTATCTCTTTAAATTGACTTAAGGGCACAGGTGGAGGATCTGCTACCTGCTCTACAGTATGGTATTAAACTTAGGCAACGGGCAAGTTGCAGGTCAGATCAGTGGAGAGGTGACCCCCCAACATACACCTAACTGAATTACTGCAAAATAGATTACTTTAATGTCACCCTTGAACCCTTGAAGCAAAGCAATAACATTTCTATGGAAACAAGCAGGTGTTGGACTATAAACCAGAAAGGTTACATAATGTACCTTTAAATGGTTTCAAAGTTTAAATTTCTTGGGGCTCTCCAATCAGATTTCACCATCACCAAAAACAGTGGAGTTTGTATTGAGGTCTGAAAATCACAAAAACTACAATACAAAGTTGCAAAACATTACCACAGATTTTGGACATAGGATGAAAAAAAACAACAACAAAAAACTTGCTAACTGCAAACACATAACATAGATCACCATGTTACCTTTTATTGTTTTTAAAATGTAATATTAGCTAAAAACAACATAGCAATATGTGTAAATAGTTTATTTTTGACGGTCTGAGTCCCCCCTCCCTTTGCTCTCCATGCTAAGTCACTCCCCCTTCAGAGTGCTATCACAACACAATCAATGCATCTCGCTAATGAAACTACTGCGCGTCACATCAGGTTTGTTAAGTTGCTGTGTACTGTTGTGTATCTTGTGGGAGCATGGATGACATAGACCTGTGGGCGGAGCATTGTACAGAATCGTACAGCTAACCGTAAGGACGCTTCGAACAGGGCCCAAGAGAGATCACTCACTTACTCAAACATGCGTGGATGACATCTGAAACTGTCAGAAAATCATACAGTTATTATTATTATTATTAATAGAAAGGTTGTAAAGCTTTCTCTATAAAAAATGAAATTCAGAAGGCAGATTTAGTTTTAAACTTGCAAGCATGGTGATCGTAGCGCTTATTACAGCTCGTCCTACCACCCCAGAGCTGATTCTCCCCTAGCTTGCTTTTATTACAAGACGATTACCATAATACAAAAGGGCGGTCACATACTACAACAGAACACCCATCAAAATAGGACGTTTCTTTCAGTCTGTTGCTAGGGCAGATATTCTGTTAAAAATAGAAAACAGAATGTTTGTCGTGGTGTGGACACTGAAGCAGAAACTGTGTGTCACACAATGTTGTAAAATAAAAGTATACTTTGATAAAATATAAAATAAACATTATAAAATATAAAATCCTTTACAAAAACCTATTTGGACATGTTTTTGATGAAGGAATGCTGTTATAACTTGGTAGAAAGCTCAAAAAATCTGTTTTACATAATACCCTCTGTCAAAACAACATGACAACAGAATGACATTACAACATGGAATATTTTTATATACCATCTGCTGCTAATTATTAACTATAACAACTTTAATGATTTAACACCAAAGAAGTGAGAATAACAGTCTAACACAAGTGTAGCCTAAAATACTTCATTTACAAGCAAATAATCATATTTTTCACCAGAAGTTAATGACCCAAGGATAACAAGCCAAAGCAACAGAATCAGTGAAGCACACATTTTAGTATGAAACAATTACATACGCGGATCATGATTTTATATTTTGTACATATTAAACTGTAATAATGATAAAAAATGACAAAGTTTGCCCAACTTTCATAAAGTGACTAAACACATAAACTCTGCCCACAACCACATTTCAAATAGAACTGCTAAACTGGGCAGAACCTGGAGGACTTAAGGGGAGATGAAAGGAGCAGTGTGATTGGTCTAACAGGTATCCATACTTCAAAAATCTGGCTGTAATCGGGGCAGTGTTTCGTGATGTCACCAACTATTTGAAATTGTAGAGACCACTGAAGGATGCGCACACTTATTTTGGCATTTTTGACCAGAAAGCTGCAAATGTATCTAGTTTGCACAAAAAAACACCCAAAATTACTAGTTGCGGTAGATAATGCCACCATATAAACAGTTAGGTAGTGAAAATAAGTGACTTTAGTTTCACTTTAACGTTGTTTTATTGTATTTTATGAGCTATGGCACATTTTTGAACCCTACATATATGACCCTGAATCTAAAATGTTATGAATAATCACAAATAAGTCAATTTTGCAGAATATGTCCCTTTTAAGATTTAAGACATCAACCACATTTAGCTATAGTTAAAGATATGGACTAAAAATGAACTTGACCAGGGCTAGACCAGGAGAAACAGGATAAAACCAGAACTAAACCAGGCCCAAATGTGGAGCTCTCTCAGTGTTAGTGGATGTTCTGTGGTAGATGCGATAAGGGACGAGCTGAGAGTTTGGATCATTCTAAATCTGATCCTAATTATCAGCTATAGCAGAGCTCTTCACAGCAATAATGTGAAAATAACAAACCTGTGACATAAACTGTCTGAAGAACAAAGTGCTACAGTTTGGGATGTAGAGAAAAATCCCACACACTTACTTGCAAAATGTGAGATTTATTTATTAGGACATACAACGTTTCGGCACTAGGCCTTCATCAGACAAAAAATAAAAAAAAGTTACCTGATGAAGGCCTAGTGCCGAAACGTTGTATGTCCTAATAAATCTCACATTTTGCTAGTAATGATGAGCACTCTGACATGTATGAAAGCTCAGAAAAGTACATTTTGTGTATGTCTCATTTTTCCAAGTGCATTCAAATTAAGTCCGTTCGCTGCTTTATTATAATATTCTACAGGACAATAATAATTAAAGGAAACATGTATGATTTAAAATTCTATAAACTTGAGCTAACTGGGTCCAACGATATGAGGTAAACATGTTCGAATCAAATAGATTTTACTGGTAACAATATAGTTACTATAGAAACTGATTTAAATTTGATTTTATAACTGGGCGTTTCAGTTCTCAATACAATTATCCAATCATAAAGCAGAGTGAGCCTCACATGAGTCTCTCATTTGTGTTGTCAGTTTCAATGCTGAAATCTAGTTGATTTAAACCCAAAAGGACTCTGATCTGAATCCAACATTTCTTGTTGAGGTTACACTACTGTATGTTACTGTGCCTGGGTTGGGGTTGCCAGGAAAGTTCTCCACTATGGCATTAAACTTATCTATCCAATATTTATTCAATTACATGTGTTTTTATTACTCAAAAATACAGTGAAAAAGAGCAGATCTGACCCATAACTTGGCCTAGTGGCATTCTTGTCTCTATGGAGGTAGAAAAGTGGACAGAATGCACCACTTTTATATAGATTTAATACAGATGGGAGTTAGGATAAATTAATATTGTTAAATGTAACATAACAAGTCCTAAAATCAAGTGACTCATTTCATAAAAGACTATCACGTAATCAATAGCAAAAACTGTTTCGTCCCCCATTTAAGAGTAGCCACGCTACCAATTTCTATTTGCAAAATACTCACTCCCAACTATTAACAGCAGAGGGTGCCAGATTACAGCAAAAACACACATTTCCCATAATACACATAACTGTACTTAAAATCCCATGCAAAATTGGCCAAAAGATCAAAAAAGCCAGAATAACGCATCAAAACAAGTTGCTAATTTCTTTCCAAAATGCTCACTCCCAACAACTGAGAGCAGAGGGCACCAGATTACAGGAAAAAAAAAAAAAAACACACACACACACATTTCCTGTACATGCACATTATATTACATTAAATGTCATGCAAAAATTGTCTGAAAGATCGAAAAAGCCAGAATAAAGCATAAAAACATAACACCTGCCCTTAATATCACGGTATTGCACATGGAGAGCCTCTGCACTTCTCCTTGGCTAAACAATGAACCAGGCATGACTAGCTTTAGCACTTCAGATGATGGAAACGGCCTATAACAGCAGGCAGCCAAAAGCTCATAAAGCTAATGAAGCACTTCTACTGATTGTCACTACTGTACCCACCCCTGCTCACTATACTATAGTGCTATACTGCAGATGAGTACAAAAGTAAAAAGAAAAAAAAGTCATAATGTGGAGCATTCCAGGCAGAGAAATGACATATCAGAAACAAGCAGGTGACCAAACCAAAAAGTTACACAGTGCAGTAAGTAAAAGAAAAAAATCCATTTCAGCTTAATGTGATCGTTTTATGAGTAAAACAGCAAAAAATGTGTATGTATTTCAGCATACAAAGCTGAAAAATTAAGGTAGGTTTAAATTCATGTTTGTTTGTTTGTTTATTTGTTTGTTTTGACAAGTTATATTATGATGATAGAAAGCAGACAATTTGGGTTTAAGCTGTTAGACAAACTTTATTGATCCACAAGGGGAATTACTTGGACACAGTAGCTCACACATCACATTATATCACAATAACAAAGTAAAAAATAGAAATGGTAATTAAAAAATAAAAAATAAATTCTAGTAGCAAAAATAGCAAGACTGGTGTCAAATAAGGCATAATTATATAAAGGCACAAGTAAAAATAAAACAAAATAGAAATAAATAATACAAAGCTGTATACAGAAGTTATAAGGAAAAGTGGAAAACAGTGGAAAGATGATATACAGTATATGTATACAATATTATTATTATTATTATTATTATTATTATTATTATTATTATTATTATTTATTATTTACCTAAATAAGGAATCAGATACCGTTAATTAGGCTACAATCTTCAATATATTGCTTTAAGTATAACATTAAGTTTTGTTTTTTTGTTTGTTTTTACATTACAACTTATGGCGTCATCCTGTCTCTTTAATTGAGTTTATTTGATACAGTAATTAAAGGTGCACTATGTAACTTCTAAGGTGGCGGGTCCGCTACTTGCTTATCACCATGGAGATGTTATTTATACGCCTGGAATGTTCCACAGCAGGGCATTAAACATAAAGTATCTCCCTTGCATTTGCTCAACTACAGCTGAAAAATACCTGAACAATAACATGAATTCTTGCATGCGCAGGCTTGCTTCTCCATAGATCTGACCATTAACCCGTCTCTATTGTGATTACTAATTTTATTTCCAAACTGTAGAATAATCAAGGCAAACCAGTAACATTTCCACGGAGAGCAGTGCACCTTTGAGCTACAATCTTCGACATACTGCTTTAAATACACTCAGCAGACTCCCCCTCCGTGTTCACATGCATGAAGACAGAGGCTGCCCTGGCTCCACTGTACATCTTCAGAGCTGATGTGACAGGCGGCCATTTTGAGTGTGAACAATAACAGATGAGGAGAGGGAACGTCGCCTGTGGTGCTATGTCAAGAAACCATTAGCCTCCACCTTCATTTATAAAAGCTAACTGCTAATAGACACTAGCGTGATGTGAGTCCTGGATGTGAATGAATTTGCAATGTTGAGTTATGTTACAGGAGAAGATAGAGGGGTTTGCAGGGTCAAGATAAAGTTAAAGCAAAATTATAGAAACCTATAGGAAAAAAGAGCTGTGTTGTGTAGTTGAATTGCTGCATTCATAGGCTGTGGTGGGTGGTTAGATAAGGAAAATGTTCAAATTATGCTTTTTTTTCCCTAATTGAATAAATATGCACATGTTTGTAGAGCACGTGACACTTTCAAAAGGTTGCCAGTTCAATCCCTGCACCCTCCCAGCATACTGTTTTGTGTCCATGGGCAAGGCATTTCACTGATCTTGCCTTCAGTGTCTTTTGGAGGTTGGAGAGCTCTATAGTTATATAAGGATGATCATAAAAAGCAATGTATCTCATAAAATTAAAAGGGGCATTACATAACTTTTCTGTAGCTGTAGCGTACTGTGACCGCTGCAAGGAATGTTCCACAGTTTGACCTTAAACTTTATGTATCTTCATGAAAAGCTGTTGACGCAAACCAAGCCAAGTTACAGATCTATGGAGATGTGAGCCTGCTTACAGTAAGGATGCATGTTTTCAAGGTATTTTTGTAACAACTGGATTATTATTACTTCAAAGTCTTGCATTCTGTACATAAAACTAAAATAAATAAAAATTACAGTTTCCTTCTCTTGATCTCCACTTGATTCATGCTAAGGAGCACCTAGTCAGAGTATTAGCATATAGTTATGTTATTAACATGCTGATACTTTGCAGTGGCATCACGCTGGGGGTGTTCTACATGTATCTCTAATGGTGGAATGTTTCGGAGTTACCATGGCCAGGGGTAACCAGATTTTCTAAATTAAAAATCGGGACACCTCCGGTTTGGGATGGTTGGCAATAACAAAATTGTGAAATGAGTGCATAATTAAGGAAAATTGTTCTGCACTCGGCCCATTCATTCGGCCCATTCATGACCAAGATGTGAGTCAGCATAGTCACATTTTCTTCGTGTTTTGGACATTTTTAAGCGTTCTTTTCTGTATTTCACCTAAACAAATGACAATTCATGCCTCTTTTTACTGTTGGCAGGTATCAAATTGGTCAAAAATAGGGACAGCTGGGACATTTCTTGTATAAAACTGGAACAAATAATGAATGGTTTTGGATAAATCTGCTGGGACAGGGAACACAGGTCTCAAAACTGGGACTGTCCCTGGTACTGTTGGCTAATGTGTGCGAGACAACATAAAGCAGCTCACCTGTTGTATTTCCAGCTAAATCAGTACTTTCTGGTCTGATTGTGTTAAAATAAAGCCCAGATTAAAGTCTAATAAAGCCTCAGACATTCATTAATTAATTCATTCACTGATTTCCATCCCTGTACAAATGATTTTCCACTCATCGCAGATTCAAACCAGTGTTATGTTTTGCTTTGCAGACTTCATGTGGCGTTCTGTTTCTCCTCCTCCACCTCCCATGTAACGCTCATCTGTCCCTGACCAGTGGAGTATCTG